>CAKLNU010000204.1:3000000-3335000 GCA_922788865.1 Poeciliopsis turneri
TTTTTTTTTAAACAAAGCTCTCTGTGCTGTCATGACTGTTTTTTTTATTATTATTTTAAACAGGTTCAATAAGAGTACCAATAAATAATAATAAACCTGAATAAACGCAGTTACTGCGTGCAGTTTGGTGGTACAAATCACACTTTTTTGTGTGACTGGTGTCCTAAATAAGCGTATTGCATGTGGGAATGTTTTTCAAGAGTAGTCTTTTTGTTTGTGGGGCCATTACTGCTGTGTCATGCAGTCACTGCCATCCATTTACATTAAAAATGAAGTAATAAATAGTCCTTATCTTTTATTGTCACAATAGTACCACAAAATGTGATAAAACCACATTGTCCACCCCTATTTAGTAAAGACTGCAGAAAACAAAAGGATAGGCAAACTAAAAGGACACATGATTGTAGCGGTATTTATTACACTGAAATTAAACTACTAGAATCTGGAGATTTTCAACATCCTCATACCTTTTTTAAGAGAGCACAGCTGTTCAAACTCTGCACTCCTAAACAAATACATGCAGCACACAGCTCTGTTTTAGTTTATTCCTCCCTAGAGGGCTGCAGATAAAGTGGCTTACGGTAGATTAAGGGGGAAACGGGGATGCTCTGACTTCACACAAAAAGATGGAGCACAGCTTGTCCTGCGGCCGGTGGTGTTTTTTTTTTTTTTTTTTGCTTCGTCACTGCTGTGAGCCAAAACACCCTCCCTAACCTCTGCCTAAGCAGCGCTCGGAAAGCTGGAGACGACAGCCGTGCCTCGATGTGTTACAGTTAGAACCGCCACTTTGCATGTCATGATAACACGCAGAACAGCAGAAGTCAGCGTGGCGGCAGGCAACATGCCGTGACGAGGCGAATTAATGGCGTCTGAGAGGCGGCTGTGTTTTTATTGACTGACGATCCGAACTGATCCGATGACGGCGTACGAGAAACGGAGTGGTGGAAACTTCCGCTCACGTTTAACTAAATAAAAACAAAACCACCGGGGAGTTCGGGACGTCGCAGATAGTTGGAGGAGACGGAGAAGAACTGGCACACATTTCACTAATAGGTGTCTGGTTGCCATGGCTACAACCAGCACTTTTCCAGAGACCGAGTCCCTCACTGTAGCTTTTGCAAAAAAGAGAAAAAAAAAAAAAACATACTCTGCCTTTGCCGGATTATTTACTTAATCTGGCTTTGTCCCAGAGTTGTGCAGATTAGAGGAGCACAAAGCAAAGGTGACCTCTTGAATTTTTTCGTGGCAGCATGTGCTGAAATGTCTGATTCTGACAGTGAACTGACGGATCATTTTAAATGAGAGATACAGGAGTTGGCAAAGAAGTTGTAAATATTTAAAAGAGCTTTAAATAGATTTCCAGGTACCTGGAGCAGTGATGTGAGGAGGGCTGCATGATGTCAATACAAGGAGAACAGCTATGATGGTGGTGAATATTCCAAAAGCAATTTTGATTGTAATCAATTTGTTTTGGAGACGAAATAGTCGTCAACTAATTCAGTAAACAAATAATCATTCAAATGGAGTATACAGACTCTGAAATATAGCGTTTTCTGACAGAACACGCTCAGAGCAATAATTAAACCAAAACTGTATAAAAATAAAAAGATACAATTTGAATTCAAGATTGAAAAAAGAAAAAAACTGTCTAAAAATACGTTCTACACAGAAGTCCTCAGTGACATAGTTTTAGCTTCATCTGGTTAAAATTATTTACATCAGGCACCTTTTGCTGTCCATATATTCACTGGATAATCTAAAAAATAGAGGAAAGAGCTTTTCACAGGCATTTCTTTAGCTACAGACGGGTCCTTTGCTACAAATGATCTGTAGCCGTAAACTAAGAAGTATGATCATTACATTTTAGGCAGTAAAATGTCACTTATTTTTATTTGCATCTTTCAATAAATTTCTAACACTGTATAAAAAGACATAAGTGGTTAAATGAAAAATCTGCAGAATGATTTTCTTATACGAACAGATTGGAAAACTAATAATTGTAATTGTTTGCAACTAAAATAATTGTTGCAAAAAAAAGAAAGAAAAAAAAGCTCGTTGACCGGTGATAATTTGTTTAGCAACAGTAGAAATAACTTATTTTTGGGGTTTTAAATAAAAGCTATTAAATTATATTAGATATTTTATTTAACTTTATATTGTGATCTTTTTCCTCACGGTTATCACACTGTTTCAGTCTCGCACTGGCCCAAACAGTCAGCTCAACATATCATGCATCTCCAGATGTGACGGGCGCAAACAGAGATGGAATTTCATAATGGCTCCTTTTTTAAAAAAAATTCCCCAGCCGATTCAGACCCATCTGATCTGACAACATTCCAACATAAAGTTCGAGATGAAAAGATGGCAGAACGTGATGAAGCTCTCCCATCGCACTCCTCTGTTTTCTCCCCCCATCCTCTGTGGCCAGATGAATATTTTATAGAACATCATGTCCTAAACAACCAATCCCATTTTGTGGGATAACTTGGCCAACGTCCAAATACTACTGAGTAAAATATACAGGAACAGATTGGTCTGAAGGATAGCAAAGTTAATATTTTCATACTTTTGATCAATATACTCTCATGGTGCTCAGAAAGCTAAATTGCTAAAATGCATTTATTGCTTTCACTGCACTGCAAAGTATTCGCTCAAATCTGATTATTATGTAATTCAAACATTTCCATGGCAACAGCTGTATCAAAATACAGATTACGCCTTCAAACATTTAGGGGAGAAGACAGGTTGCTCTTTGGAGCACAGTGGTTCTCTGACGGGATGACACCTGTGCACCAAGTCCAGGAGTGACCAGCCTCGCCTGCATTGAGAGTTTAACTATCTTATATCGAGTGTAACTTCTGGTGCAGAGGGGATTATTCATCTTCAAGATGAGTCGTGTAACAGGTTCACAGTGGAAGAACTTGACTGGCCCGGCTACAATGAAACAGAGCATCTTTAGGATTAAACAGAGCAGGACCTCTGGCCCAACATCAGTGTCTGACCTCACCGATGTGCTTCTGGAGGAATGGTCAAAACAAAATTATTTCATCTATTGATTCATCTATTATTCTGACAATCAATTTTCTTATGCAAATCTTTTGAAATTTCATATTACAAATACATTAAATGATGCAAACAATTCCATTCCTTTTTTAAGTAAGAAAAAAGTATTTTATTGGCTAAAATGCAAAGACAATAATCCTTAAATGAATGCTTGATTATTTTTGGCAAAGGATGCATCTACAACTACAGAAATACTTCCAACATGTGAAAAGCTCAGCCCCTGATGCTCAGCTCATCAATGCAGTGTATGACTGATTGATTATTTTTTGGAATAACTGATTTGTGTGTAGGAAAAGGTGCTTAATAGGAGAATTGTTTTAACCAGGTGACACTAAAACTATATTTACAAAGATTTGTTTTGTTTTATTCTTAGACGCACAACTGTATATTTCTTTGGGACAGTTTTGGCATAATTACTGCTTTGAGTATGCTGTTCTTTCAGCAAATGGCATTTTTTGATTCTGTACACGCCAGTTAACGATTAATTGATTCAGCCATTACTTCAATAATCAATTCCTTGTGATTAATCTGGTTCATCATTTCAGCCGTACACAAAACTGAACCTTCCCGTCAGAGTTGAAGTTGTTAGATTTGCAAGACATAATAAACTTGTAGATTTGTGTGTTTGTGAAGGCAAATGTTCAAATACTTTCAAACAATATTATAATTTCGGTAGAACATAAACTGTGAGCTCTCCTGAGCCGTCCCTGCTGCATGCCTGTAAACTGTTTTTGCAAGATGAAGAAGAGTTATGACCGTACAACTGGGGTCACAGGTATGAAAATAGTGCAAGAAATAACACCTAAAACCCATCTCCAAAAAGCTTTTGGTTTTGCTTGATTCGTTTAGCCGGCATGAATAATTTGATTACCGACAGGGAAAAATCTACATCAATTCAATTAGGTGTTGTGGCTCCATTTAGTGAGATCAACATATTGCACATGGAGCAGGCACAGAAGCTTGTTTTTTTTACCCCTCTTCACTGATGGATGACGACAAGGATGGGGATGATTAAAACTCTGCAGCCCTTCTGCCGATGGAGGAGACTGACAAGCCTGTGATCCATTTAGGTAACAGACGACGTGGATACTAAATTATACAGACAGTGACGCAAAAGAAGAAGTGCCGACTCAGCTGCGCCACAGACACGTTTAAGACTGATCATAAATTGCGTCATGACTGGCTGCGTTTTTTTAAAGAAAGCAAGAAAGTGGAAAGGCTGCATCTTCATCTGTCTGACCTTACAAAAGGTTTTCTCTTAAATAAAAGTTGGAATACAAATCATCTCCAAACATCATCCAATCAAAAGTCAAAGTAATGTGATTTAAAGTTTCTGTGTGTAAAAAGTGACTGAAAGATTCCCTGATTTTCAAAATTTACTTTTCATTCTTATGTTTTAGTGATATTTGAACAGTTTTATGCAAAATCCTTGAAAGTTTTGAGGCTCTCTAGCCATCTGTATGAGAAACACTTCAGGGTTCAGCTGCAAATTTAAATTTACCTCATTTAAAAAAAAACAAAAAAAACTGCTCTGCCACTGAAATTCTTCTATCATGGCTTCCAGAATCAAAACAATGATAATCTAACCTCACGTTTACTGTAGAGCTCCTCTAATTTTTTCTCAAGACATACTTGCGGATCCCACTGTAATCAAAAAGTTCAATTTCAATTTAGTTTCTAAAGTGATTTTTGTGTTTTTGTAGACCCGTAGAGCCTTCAAAAACATTCACACTTATTAAACGTTTTCATATTTTGCCATGTTGAAAGAAAAAAAGTAGAGTATTTTGTTGAGAGGAAGGAAGAAAACATTCTATTTTTAAAAAAAAGTGAAGTGTGGCAATGTAAATTTAACCTCTAACATGGAGTCGTCCCCCATGTGTTGGTGGAGATACTTTTCTTCACTGAGGTCCCGTTGGTGGGACGTTGAGTGCAAATACAGGAAAACCCTTGAACTAGACCAGACAGACGCTGCAGGGGACTTGAACCTGGAGCGAAGGTTCAACTTCAAGGAGGGAAAAGACGGTGCTACGATTAAAGGTCTAGAAACAAACACCTGCAGCTGTGATTGTGGTTAAAGCTGACTCTACAAAGTACTGTACCAGTGTGGCTGAATATAAACCCAAGCCACACTTTTCAGATGTTATTACATTTCTGAACACTAATTTTCTCTCCATTTTTACACAAAGTATTCTGTCTTGATCTTTCACCAATAGGATAAGGCTAGTTTATAATAATCAAATAAACTGTTGTATGTCCTGGTTATTCATTTTTAGATTTTAATGACTGTTGACATGCCTTTGAAAAACTTGACTTTTCACTATGCTCCAGATACCACATGTTGGCATATTAGCATACCTTCAGGACGCCTCAGAAACTCACTGAGCAACAGAACATCAGCATAAGGTAAACTTTATAGTTACTTTGCTTTATTTCTATACATTTTTACGAAAATTCAGAAGCTTTAGAGATTCAAATTCTAACATATTTTCCTTGTGAAACCTCTGAGTCACAAGATGTTCGTTCTGCTTCATCCTATTATTATGTTATCCTTTAAAAAGCATAATATGCGGTACGGTAAGAAGGAAAACATGGAGGCCCTAGAGGGCGAGTTAAACAGCAGGCTTGCTGAAAGTTACAACGGTCAATGAAGTGTAAACAAAGAAGCATCCTCTTATTCAGCTCCACAGACGTGCGGTCACACTGTCCTACGTGGAAGCTGAGATTTGACCTTTCTCGAGCTCCATCTTGACATTCAACAACAGAAGCACACCTGCTCCACATCAGTCTTCCTCATTTCCTCCAGAGAGACCAGCTCCAGCCCTCCACTGCAGCTAGCGTGGCACATCTTGTTCTCGCTCTGGGCACAAACATTTTGAACCAGACCTTCTCCGGACCAAACCTCTGCGACTCAAAAGATTGCCAAAGTAGTTGTTCATCAACTCTTTGTTAACAATCAGCTGGAGTTGGTGTTAGTTAATAACTGTGGCACTCATGTTGATGAATCCCTTCCCCCTTTGGTGAGAAGGCAGGCATGCACACACACAGGTGGTGAGGTGAGATGGGAGAGGAGGGAAGCAGGAATACACCCCCACTGTAATCTGAACTCGGACCACAAAGAGCACAATAACATGGGAGTGAACTTACAAAGCAGTTGAGCATGGAGCAGGACACCCTGGCTGCGAGGCTCATGTCGAGGAAAAGCAAGACTGTGCCTGAAAGACGAGCAGCGCGACTGCAGCACGAGGAGCCGGCGTGACCATCCTTCTCCCAGCCGCCCCGGCCCCCCTCGAACTCGTGTACCCCCAGCCACCTTTAGCGGGTTTCTCTCTACTCAGGACGTGCTGGAAGATGACAAGAGGGTGTCATTTAGAATCCCAAACCCCAGTCCTCTCCCCCCACCGCTCCAGAGAGGGGAGAGGGAGCGTGCCGGCGTCTGAAGACGGTCCCTGTTGCACGGCTAAGAAAAGGAGGATAGTCCATGAAAGGTACAACGAGGAGCCGCAGTCCGACGGAGCCAGCGAGCTAAAAAAAAACAAAAACTGTGGGAAGAGCTGAAAAGCACCGCAGATGGAGTAACGGAGGGGGGGAAAAAATGGGAGAAAGGAAGACAGAGGGAACTGCCTGATGCTAAGCTCCACCCCTCCGCATGTGCATCAACCTCTCTCTCTCCATTTGACACGCTCGCATCTCTCCTCCTGTATCCCTTTCATCTCGCACTCCTCCCCCCGCCAGCTTCTTACAGGAATACGGTTCTCAAGCAGCGTAAGCAGGAGGGCCGACAGGGAAAGCTGCCGTGCACGTGCCATCTGACAACTGCAGTGTGCTGCGCCCTCCTCAAAGCTGCACGCCGGGTACGCTCACAGCGGTTTGACGAATGCGCCGGACACGCACGGACATGAAATAAAAAACACCACCAGCTGATCCTGAGGCAGAAGAGAAGGGGAAAACCCCCTCAGCTAGAGGGTTTGTCGTCACAAAACTGCTGCACTGGATGCGGCGCAGCTGCACCTGTGCAGCTGAGGACAGAGGAAGGGTGGGAGGGGGTCTGAAGGAGAGGGGATCTATTTGGGGAGCTCTGGTGACACAGCGTTATTGAAAATCCTTCCTCTCCTCCGTCTCTGCACTGTGAGCTGCATCAGTGGATGCAGAGCTTCTCTGGGGAAGATGGGGAGCATAAAACGCCCCGCCATCACCAGCGCCAACCTTCCCCCTGTCGAGTCGTGACGGCGACTCACCTACAGCTGCCTGACCCCACGTTATGTAACGTGTAATGAAGTACACAGAGAAATGCAGCACTGCTGGATATTGATTTCATGGATGAAAGGACTTGATTCTACACGATAAGGTTGTGCTTTAAAGTAATGAAATTACATCATTACTGATTTTTTTTAATATATATATAGAAAAAAAGGAAATCTGGAGAGTCAAAGGTCAGGCAAGTACAGACACCTATGCAACAGTAGTATTTATTAAGTTTATGTGCAGAAGAAAAATTATTAAAATTTGATCAAGCATTTTAGTCTGTAATTGATATTTGTACATGAAGTGTTTTAGAAATAAACATTTTGCTTTAAATCCAACAGATGTTGGCTCGGTCTCCTGTTATTCAGTGTGTGAGCTGTCCAGCAGAAAACAATGAAGCCAATCTGTTTTTATGGGTCCTAATAGGAAAAACATCAACTCAATGCAGAGCTAGAAACCGTCATGGTTAGATTTCTACCAAACAGCAGACTTCAGTGATGCCTGGGAGTGGAAGGGTTGGGGTTGTGGCAGGACATAAAGTTGGATCTTACAAACGATGAGAATGAAATGACATGGCACTCGTTCAGTGAATGTGAACTGAAGTGAAAGGGCTGCAGCCAAAATTTCCAATTAAATGCATTGTTAAAGCTGCAATTCTTATTTTTGCTTTTAGAATAAATTAGAAACAGACGAAAAGTTAGTAAAATTCTTACTAAGTAACTGGCCTACTCTGGGTACATTTTAGACACAAAAACTATATCTTAATATAACTATTCATCAGAATAATTACATTTATACTACTTAAGAAAAAAAAAACAGGTGGTTTGCTAATTTAATTCATTTCAGAGTTTTTTCACTGGTAAAGAACAAAACTTCTCAGAAATGTTGCTTAAAATGAACCCAAAAACAATCCCACTGGTTACATTTCAGCTGGTTAAATTTTGCCAGTCTGTTTTATCAGTGCACATAAATATAAACTGAAACTAAAATAAACTGAAGTAAAACTAAACCGGTGGTTTTTGGGAGTTTTTTAAAAAGTGTTTTTAAAATAACTTGAGTGTTTGTTATTGTTTAAAAAGAGGAACTGTGTTTCTTCAGCTTCTCTGCTCGGAACAAAAGTTATTTCTTGCACAAAAATCAATGTTAACAGTGAAGAAAAGCTGAATGCACTTTACCCTGGCATCATTTACCATGACGACAGAGTAAAGTGCGTGCTTTCATGTAACTTTAACATGAAAAACCTAAATAGTGTTGATAAAATTTCTATAAATACAGAATGCAAACCACTCAGCCAAAGTTTCTAAACATGTAATAAAAATGTTTGCCTTTTATTAAAAGGCAAAAAAAAAGATAACTCCTTATCGTTTTTTTTTTTTTTATCCAAGTATATCCTTCAGTCATAACGGTAGTTAAAAATTAACAAAGCAACTTTTCATTTCAAAGCAACTTTGAAAGCAACTTTGAAATGAAAGAAGTCAACCAATCTTTGTTTTTGCCCATTTACATTCAAAAGCTCCACTTTAGCCAGTCACAAAAGTGAGCAGCAGATTTAGGCTCCTGTCTCCGGGTTTATTTTAGGAAAACAGGGCAGCAAGTCACCAATGCATGGTGTCAGCCTACATGTTCACACACAGATATAGAAGTGGATAAGAGGAGAGATGTTAGGCTGCATGTCCAACTGGGCAAATCAGAAAAAGTTAAGAGAGCAAACTGTAAACATAACCATCGTTTCCCAGCAATTTCAACAATTTGAGAGAAACCAGTGTAAATATAAAGCATCTCTATGTAAAAATGTTCAAAATGAGACAGTTATGCAAAGAATATGCCTCACACAGTAACAACAAAAAAAAAGAGAGAAATCCCATGTAGAGTACACAGAGGTTAGTGTCAAAGTTACATATTTGACTGAAAGCACAGGAAATAGTAGGGAACTAGACTACACAAACAAGGTCAAACTGTGACAGAAGCAAAGGTCCCTTCTGTGAAATCATTAACATCGACCTTAAATTAACTCTCAGGCCTCAACCACAAACCTACTGGTTGCTTCTCAAACCACCGACACCAATGCACCGGCTTTAATTGGGTTTGAAGCAAGCTTCATTTTCCCTGTTTCGGAAACAGGGACACATAACACACCTTTGCCTGTGTGTGTGTGTGTGTGAGCGCGTGTATGTGGTGTGGGCACGTTAACTTCTCTCACCAACTCCAAATAATCACACAAGGTAGCTTTTCAACGCACAACAGGTACAGAGGCAGGAGGAAAATCAACGCCATTGTCTGCGTTTCCATCCTCCCATTATTCTACAAACAAACGAGCTGCATGAGCAGACAACAGCACAATTTCAATACCTTCCAACTTGTTTTAGTTAGGGGGGAAAAAAACACTTGAGGCTGGGAAGCTATTATAATCACCCTCTCACAAGAGAGGATTAACAGGATCATATTACCTACAGTAGCAACTGCTGGAAAGGAGTCAGACAATCCCACCTGAAGTCCTAAACCGGAAAGAAGAACTTAAAACTGACGGAAATACCCCTACCTGAAACCATTTAGAGGCTTACTGAAAAAAATATCACTTCCTAATGGAGTTAAAGCTCAAACCACTTGTTGCACAAAAACTGCCAACATGTGTATATGTGGATGCATGAATCATAATCAAAACAACAATATGGCCTGATGTGACAGTATGTTGACTGAATTACTTTAGCAAGGTTTCTGCAGGTTTCACCAACTCAAATTAAAGACTTTTAAATGCCTTTTTAAGACTTATGGCCAGAATTTAAGACCTATATTGCTACAGAAATGTACAAAATTCGTCCAGTCAACTGGCAAAAATGTTCTAAATCACATGTGACAGACTCAAAAAAGCTAGCTAAAGTAAGTTAGAGGTAGCCTCAACCATCTCGAGTCACAGAACCCAAAGAAAATGTTTGAGGTTGCATTTTTATATAGTCATTTAAGACTAATACATTTTAAGGAAGTACAGGCGCCCTGTTTAAGCTGTGTCTGGTTCACCTAGCCGAGCATTGCAGTTCAAGTAAGGTTTCTCTTGCAGAACACAACTGTGACCACACCCAACCACTCTACAACATACCTAGGACGGCAAGATTAGAGACCTGATGGTGGGCGTAATACATGGAATTAAACTTTACTGCAGGACTCATTGGTTAGCATTCTCACTTCACCTGTCTCAGTGGACACATCACCAGCCAGGCCACCGTCTGAGCCAAAGCTCTCATTAAAAAGCTGGGAGCTGGGCAACCAGCCACAATGACAGGGCAGATCAGGACGATGAGACACACGTCCTCCTGTTATACTTCCTGTTTCTGTTCCCCTTAGGTTCAAGAGAAATCTGTCATCTTCAACGTAACTTCTCTTATCTTTCTAGGGCTACGTTGTGTTTTAAAAACAAAACTCAATACAAATGGTTTTCTCATACAAGTAACTCACAGTGCAAAACAATAATCAATAGTGTTTTGCTATGTGGAAACACCACGGGATATTTTTGTACACCTTCACTAGAAAAGCACTGAAATGTGCTAGACTAAATCATCAACAAGTCATATACAAAAAAAGACATGCCAACATTAGTCTGGTACTTCAGAAGTAGTAAGACTGAAGACAGGAGCAGAAACCTTAGTGTCCAGTATTTAAGAAACAAACGTTGCAGCTGGTGTATGTGTGTTTGTCGGAACAATACAGTGGATTTTTTGAAATTATTATTTAATTCTTCAAATCTCAGCCATCTGTAGTATTACAGTTCAATGAATGGCAACAAATAAAGACTGAAACAACTTAGTTAATCTGTGCTGCTTTTTCCACCTCTAAAAACTCAGAGTAGATTGTGAATAACGTAAGACCAGATTGATTCTAATCCCATAGACATACAATGTAATAAAATAAGATAGATTCAATAGGAAGATCATATGCTGGTTTGCAGGAAAGGGTGAAAGTCAGGGGATCAAGTCCCTTTGCCTGATGTAGTTTCTAGTTTTGTCACATCGTAACATCTACATTCCTGTGTTAGAGCTAAAAAAAATGCAATTAAAGAGCAAATGTAAATGTTTAAATGTAGCTAAATGTACATTAATACCTAGAATTACAAAATTTGGATGAATTTTGGTACTTTATAAGGCCTACAATTAAGAATTAGTACATCTAAGAGTTTCAAAGGAGTGTATTCTTGAAAGAATACACTTCTTTTAAGTGTGTTCTTTGAAAGAAGTTGTGAATTCATAGAAAAGTGCTTCAGTGAGAATATTCCAAACAAACTGACTTTTCCCAGAACAAGTTCACCAGAGAATTAAAGTAAATAAAGTATTAAATGGTCAAACCCCCATTCAGTTGTAGACTAGAGTTTATTCGTCATTTTATGCTACCACAGAACAAAACGCCCAATATTTAATACCTGGATCTCTGAGGTTTTGTCATCTATAGTTTCAAATGTCACATTTATATACATATAAAGCAGGGTTTTTGTTTCATGTCAATATTTCAGCTTGATGAGCTTCTATGCAGAGAATATCTGTGTCACGGAGCCCCAGCAGAGTTGAGACATCAGTGAGCTGCTCCGCTGCTTTCACTGATTAAGACAACAGTGAGCATCTGAAGATGCAGCACTGCTGACTGCGCCTGCACCTTGTGGAGCCAGAAGGAGTCACTATAGCAGCAGCAACATGATTCCTGCCTGGTTTACCGAAAACAAACTGAAATGTTTCTTTGAAGCCAAAGAGTTGGTTCAGAAATGAGTAAAAGTTAGTGTATCCCACTTGTTTTAGTTAATGACGAAAACAATTCTGATTTCTTTCACATTTTTTTTTATAGTTGCATCAGTTTTAAATGGAAAAGTGATGCCAACGTTCAGCTTGATATTTTTAATTTTTGTATTTATTATTATTTTTTAAAACCTTGTGATAACAGGATTGAAGATTGAAGGGTGGATTGTGTAAAACTTGTGCGCGACTCTTTGCGCCTTGTTTAGACCTGCAACCGTACTTTTACCTGTGAAAAGAGTGAGGTTGCAACTTGTCGCTTTAAGTTTCGAGGAATTGTTCACGGGCTTCAGAGAAACACGATGATTAAAACGCGTCAGGAATCAGCAGGAGGTGACGTTTTGTTTTTTTACATGCGCCCGGGCCTCCTCGGTGCGATTGGCTCACCATGTTGCCAGCCATCGGCGCTGCAGACAGAGACGGTGGGTGCTCCCCTTCAGACTCCTCCCCTCTCCTCCTGTCTGCTGGGTTCTGCCGTGCCAGCGATGAATCCTGCCAAGATAAAAAAAATAAATGAAAATAAAACGCATTACATTCAGACTTCTGCTGTGCGTGGGTGGTAACTCAAAGTATTCCAACGCCCCTTTGGTTCAAAGTACAGCATGAGCTATAGATTTATAGACCCAAGAAAACACCCACAATTCAACACTTTTCCCAAATAAGGTTGGGATATAAACACTGATGGTTTGACCGGCTTCTTTGGACGACAAGTACTCTTAGTGAATGAGTTAAAGTCGACGCAGAGACGCAGCACACATGCAGCGCTGCAGGCGGACACGCAGGAACGTGCCAGACGTGTACTCCGACACCAGCGTGGTGACACGGGAGCACATCGGCTGACCTGACCGGAAATTCTCTGATTTATGAGAAATGCAGAGTCAACGTTCCCCGTCAGGTTATCAGCAGTCAGGCAAATAACTTTTCTCCACACCCAAAACACAGCGAGGAGCTCGGGTGGATGTGTTGCCATAACCAAAACAGAGTTTCTTCAAAATCACGTCAGCAGTGATAATGTATTGGAAACACAGAAGACCTGAAGCTAAAAGCCATTTTTATACTCCTACCTTGTCGGAAGACGTAATATAACAGTGGATCCCTAAATAGTACAATACAAATATTACAAATATATGTTTATTCTTGACCTGGGAGTTCACTGAATGAATGTGAAGCTCTCTGCTGCTGAATTCATTCAGTGCATTCTTTTGCCTTTGCAAGTTCAGTCAGGGGGAAGAGGAGCATGCTCAGTGCAAGTTTAGAGAGAGAGAAAAAAAAGTAAAATGCTGGCTTTCAGACAAAACATGGACCAAGTGTTTACTTCCTTGTTTAGGACTAGACTAAACAATCTGATTATTGTTTCATATTGTTCTATCAAATTTTTTTTACTTGCCATCCTCTTGCTCGGCTTTTACCATGACACACCCCCTTTTGCACACCACTCCACAGAACAGAAAGTTTTTTTTTTTAAATTTCTTTTCTTTTTTTTTTTCTTTTTAGAAAAAAGAAGAAACATACTCACAAAACCAAACTTCAGCTGCAGTCTTACCTCAAAGTGTTGGATCAAACGTTCTGTGAAAAGTTCGGTCTACTTTTTAAAGCTGAATTAGAGCTGGGTAGAGCTGCAGTAGCCTCTGAGTCCCAAACAGAAACTGCTTGTAATCGAGTGTGTGACACACCTCCCTCCGCCACTGCTTGCTCTTCCGCCCCCCTCCTTCTCCTCCTCCCGCTCCCTCAAGTGAAAGAAAGTCATACTGCGGGCCACACACGCCTTACAACATGCAGCGCACCCGTGACTCGTTTTGTCGTGGGGCATTACCGTCAAACCCGAACGTACGATTATTCCACACGGCCGATGGGTTATACGTGCAGCTGAAAGAGATCACACGGGAAATAAAAACAACCCATCAACTAGATTAACTCCACAACTTTGTATTGTGGGACTGACAGCAAAACTACAAACCAAAAACGGATTACGGATACTTAAAAATGTTCTGTAATCAGAAAGTAGCTTCCAAACTACATTAGCAGGAGCCAGAAGAATCTCACTTTGTGGTATGTTTGGAGGACTGAAACAATTAATCGTTATGAATCGATTATTGAAACAATTGTTAGCTTGTTTACTAATCGATTAATCGTTAACTGGGGTATTTTTTGAGTCTGAAAGAACATATTCAGAGCAGTAATTAAGTCTAAACTCCACAATACATATATTTTGTACTTAAGATTAAAGGAAATATCTGTCTGAAAATATGCAGTACCCAGAACTCCTCAAGCAAGTTTTAGCTTCTTCAGGTCCAAATTCTGGTTTTTATTCCTACAAAATAAAAAACAATCATTTTGCTGTTCTCTTATCAACTAGTTAATAAAAAAAGTCAACAGAGCAGTCCTACATTACACCGATATTAGGTTTTGCAGAAAAGACCGAGCTTTTCACATGTCAGGATTTTTTTTTAGCTGCAGATCAATCCCTTGCTACAGACGATCAAGAATGCTGTGTTGTTGCATTCTAGACAATAAGATTGTTTAATCTTAAAAAGAAATGGATTTGTTTATTTGCATGTTTTAGTGCAAATAAATCCTTTATATCTAATACTGTATAAAAAGATAAGTGGTTAAATGAAGAATTCCACTGCAGCCCAAAATATTTAACCTCACAAAAATTGTACAACAATTTCTTTACATCTTCGTGCAATGAATCCCAACACCTGAGCGGCTTGCAAACCATTAGTCGACATTATAAACAGCGAACCTCCAAACAGATTGTGGCACACTTCAAGATGCTTCTAAGTCACAATTTGACCCTAAAGCTGCAATAAAAGACAAATTGGAAGCAAAACAGCGACGATGGCATTCTGCCACAAAACGAGCATGAATACTTTAATAATCCTCTAAGGCTCTGTGCATGATTATCACTAAATTTGTAAATAAAGAAACCAGAGACATTTATGTGTCTGAAAGCTTATTTTGGGAGAGAGGGAACATTTTATTTTTGATGAGTTGCAAGAAAATAGAAGAAGAAAAAGAATGTTATTTCAAAGCCAAGAAATTAAATCTGAAGCGACTGATTGATTTTAGCAAAAAAAAAAAAAAATGTCTCTGTTAGCTTAAGACACTTCAACCTGATCAATCAGGCATGTAATTCAAGTCAATTAATTGCAAATCTGTTTGCAGAACAGATCCTGCTTGAATATGAAATAAAGACGGCGACGGCGCTCATCCCGCTCACTGCAGCATTTTATGAAACTCAAAACAGGCGTGTCCCTGGGGCTAACAACGGGTGACAAAAGCTAAAAAAAACAACAAACAAAACAATTCCAGGTAAATGCTCCCGCACCGCTCTGAGCGTCATGTGGCCGCTTATGCAAGTCAAATCTTGCTTAAACATACACAGACTTATGACTGAAATAAAACTAGAGCTAAATACATTGGATCGCCACTGCAGTATCAATGTGTGTTACATCACAACCGCACTAGTTGGATGCAATATTTGGTAGGACATATTTTAAGTAACATCCATAAAAATCCTGCTGCCAATGACATTGTTTGCCAGATGGATGGATTTCACTGACCTGAATGAGCTAAAACTCACAAACAGTGGTGGGAAAATAAAACCTCAGGACAATGCAAGTTAATCGTAATCGATATCGTCAAAGCAATATAATCTCAATGACATTTTTCCTCATGCTTTAAAAAAGCAGCAGCTAATAAAATGAGTTTTTGGCACATCACGGTAAATGAGAATATGTGCTTCGATGAGCCATGTTAGATATTTTACAGAAAATGTCCTGAAATGTCCGCTAAACATTTAAAGTTGGAAGAGTTTGCCAATCTTATTGGTAAACCCTTACATTTTCTCTTCAAACATTCAACCCTACACTAAACACATCGGCAGTTTTCGGGTAATGCGTTTCCGAACAAAAAGTTTTATCAACCGCCGTGTGATGCTTCTTCCACAGAAATGTCAAACCGCCGAGAAGCTTCTTATAAGAAAATCAAGTTTTGCTTCACATCATGTGACCCTCACCAGAACATCATGCATTTATCAACAAAGATCATTTTGATTAGGCAAAAAAAAAAAGAAAATCTACAGTGGAAAAAAATAAAGACATCAAGTCAGCCTGATTAACATTTTATCTGGTGAGCAAAAAAAGGCTACTATTTAGTGTTCAAAGTTATTTGAGAAACAGTTTAGTTCTCCAAATCTCAGCCATCTGTGGAATTACAGTTGAATGAATGGTAACAAATAGACTGAATCAACTTGCTGAATCTGTGCTACTTTTTCTTCCTCTAACAACTGAAGCGCTACAAAATAATCTATCCTATTTTTGGATCGCTGCTTTCCATAATTTTGCTCACTGGACTTCAGTTCCTCACTGCAGGCAATAATAAAGAAGAGACATAGGGGTGATTTCTGACTGAAACTTTATGTGTTGTTGTAGTTAAAGTGATGATCTGCTTTGCCAATTGTCTCAAAATAAAAATCCAATTTGCTAGCTTAGCATCTCAGTATTCCTGGATTTGCCAGTCTTTATATGGAAAAAAAAAAAAATCTTGATAAAGATCCTGAAGATCTTTATCTTCAAGAGAAAAATCTAGTTGATTTTTTTTTTCTCATCTCAAAAGAGTTTGATACAAACTGAAGGATTCATTGAAGTGTTCGCTTCCTTCTCACGGCGGTCTTCTTTGTCAGTTTTTGAATGGGGCTTTTATCGTGTTTTTAAAATATTTGTAAAATAAATTCTACAGCTAATATATGGAGTGATAATTTTCATTTTTTTTAATTAAGAAAATTATGTCTTCCCAATCGAACTGGTTATGCAGCTATAATAATAAAATACAGTGGTAAAATAATGAAATGAAGCATTTTAAACTGACCAAATAAATTACAATCAATAAATAAAAAATGTTCAAATCCATCCATAGCTATTCTTTAGTATACTTTTTTTTTTAAAACTTTATGACAGACGTGCTGCAGTTAAAAAATACAATTCTAGTCCAAAAGTGTCACTTTTTAAATCAACTGAGGTTAATTCAGTATGTCAGAGAAAACAAATCAGGAGATCATACCTAAAAAGAAAAATAAGATGTATAATTATGAAATACAATATTTCTACCAACTCACGACAATAGCTTGTTTCAAATAAAATAAAATAAAAAATGATTCAGCTGTTTAGCAGTTCTATTCTGCTAGTCAGTCAATTAAAACTTGACTTTAATCGCGTTTTTGTAATTTATTTCAAACAAGAAGGGGGAAAATACGAAACAAAATGAGTGATAATTATTGCAACCTATGAATAAAGAGCCTCCTGTGGATGCAGTTTCTATTCCTCCTGGATGAGAGTCCAGGTGTTTTTCAGCAAACTATGGTGAGAAATTTCCAGAAACAAACAAGCTGCTTGAGGGACTGATGACAAACACAACAGGTGTAAAACAAGGTGGGTGAAGTTCAAACACCCCTCGTGTGAAAGTGAAAGTCGAAACCAGCTCTTTCACAGACTGATGCTGGACTCCAGCATGACAACTCGTCAAACCGAAAGCGTGTCTCTCAGTGAGAACTATGTGTCCAAAAGCACTAGCTGTAGGCTAGCTTCCGGATAGCAACCTGACAAGAAGAAGCTGGGTAAAACTCGCTCGTACGTCCATTGGAAACAACAAACTAGTTTAAGGTTCACAAGTGCCACCTTTGTCTGAAAGCCCAGGGGAATGTCACATGAAATATGCCGCTCAGAAGTCACTTAATTTAAAGAAATAAACCGAGTTACTCACTCAGAAAGAATCAGCTGACACAACGGTGACTCAGTAGACTTCCGCAGCTTCCGCATTCTTATGCGATGACAAGAACGCCAGCCAATAGCGAGCGAGCAAACCGACCAGCTTGGGCCAATGGCGCGTCAACGTTTGTTTTGGCCAATCACAATTGGCAAAGGTGCAACCAGTGAACGGCACACGCCCACAGCCGAGCCAATCACATGTTACGAAACGCTCAAAGCGCACCAATAGAAAATCACAGCGCGGCACAAATTGGGTACACACACAAATAGAGCGGTACGTGCGGCCGCTCACATGTACAGCAGCGGGAGTACAGCCGACATGAGGCATTCAAGGAATTCACGACTTCCTGTGCATGGACCACAGCAATAAATCAGAAATGACAGAAAAATAAAATGTAGTTTGTTCGATTCAGAACATGAAATTATGTATGTTTAGTTTCTATAAACATCAGTAATGTGGTCACAAAAATTATCAAACAGAATAGATTTTTTAAAATAAAAATAATAAGTAATTCGCTGCAGGATCTCTGATCAATTTCTCTCAATTACATGTTTGATCGATTTCTGTGGCCTCCTGACAGGAGCCCACAATAATTACATACCATATTATATGGTTGACCTTATCAGTGTTTTAAACAAACAAACAAAAGGGGGGGAAAATGTACAATTGAATAACCAAAGAGGGAAACAGTCAATTTATGTGACCATTATTAAAGCTGCGCTTTAATAATGAATTAAAGCTCAGCATATCAAAAGATTCAATCCTGGCTATTATTATCGTCAAGCCTGAGTTGATGATTTTGATTTGTTTCTTCAATGGAAATAGCGCCCTCTGGTGGTAGAAATTACAAATAAAACTGCAAAGGTATAGGGAAAACTCTAATTTACCCTCAACTTGATAAATGTGCAGTGCTTTGTTTTCACTAGTGTTTTCGTTTACTTTCTTACTGCGGTTGCATTTAAAAGCCTCCCCGCCCTTCTAAATCAGTAAATCCTCTGAGCTAATATGCTCAGTGTGTCAGATTTACCATCCATGCAAAACCTTTGCTGTCGTTAATCTATACATGTTTTCGTCCTGGTGACACATCTTTGTCACACATTTTCAGACGAGAAACAACCTGGCTGACTGCGGGGCTGAGTGTTTTAAAGGAGATGCATCAAGAAACGAGGAGGCGGACAGGTGGGTGTAGATCCTACAGGACCAATCATAGCTGGTCATCAGGTCAGTACTTATCTGAAGGCTGCCAGGCTAGACACTGATTTCTGATCTCCCTGTTGTCTGAACTGAGATCCTGCAGTCGCACCATGGTAAGTCCCTGCAATAACAACACGAGCAAAGAACTTTTTGAGGGAATACCCGCTATTTGATGCACTATTACAAGTACGAGATCTTGAGAATTAAGCTCAAATGATTTGCGTCTTTTTTCATTTTTAGACAACCTACACAGATAAAGGGGAGAAGGTAAAGTTTAAATGATCTGAGGTAGATTTTGTGTTGCTTGGCAGGCATTAAAAACTCCTAAAGTTAATTTGTCTGTTGGTCTTCTACTTTGCAGCCCTTGAGGGGGCGATTTGTCAGATTTCATCATATCACCTTCTGGGTTGGCAATGCCAAGCAGGTTAGTACCCAAACTGACCATCACATACAAGATACTCGTTGTGATTCAGCATGCAGTACATCACCTATCTACAGTCACTCAAAGGATGAACCCTTGCCTCAGGTGTCTGTAAATAATGTTCAGAGTAACAAGAATCTGATCACATTCCAGGCAGCTTCATTCTACTGTGACAAGATGGGCTTTGAGCCTCTGGCCTACCAGGGTTTGGAGACCGGCAGCCGAGAAGTCGTGTCACATGTCATTAAGCAGAACAAAGTATGGAGTTTAAATCACGCGTCTGAATTTAAAATATTTCCACCTTCTGCTTAAGCACAACATCCTCTCATCTCTTTGCAGATAATCTTTGTTTTCCAATCTCCACTAAACCCAGGAAATGAAGGTGAGTTTGCTCCCCAGGACACATTAGACACTGAAAGACGACATGCTGCGAATGTGATTAACTGTGTGTCGGCTTCTCATCACCCCTGTGTCATCTTTCAGAGATGGGGGAACACTTGATCAAACATGGAGATGGAGTGAAGGACATAGCATTCCAAGTGGAGGACTGTGACTTCTTGATCAAGGTAACCTGACAGAGGACAACACAGATTGGAAACTCATGCACTGTCTCATCAGTATGAGACAGTATGAGACAGTGCATGAAGGTGAAGTGGATTAGTGTTTAAGAGGTATAAAGATGCACATATGTAATTAAGTCTCAGAAATTTTCTGTAAAGACTTCAGCAGTTTGTCAGAGGACAAACAGCATCATGAAGACCAAGGAATACAGCAGACAGGTCAGGGAGAACGTTGTGGAGACATTTACAGCAGAGCTAGTTTGTGAAACATTTCCCTAAGCTTCGATCTAAGATCCAACTATTAGATCTGTGGAAATGGCATTGCACCGCTGTCAAACCTACCAGGTCATGGTCGTCCACCTCAACCGAAAGGCTGGGCAAGTACAGCAATATCCGTAAACATGGTGCGTCTGGAGGAGCTGCTCAGATCCACAGCTCAGATGGATGTATCTTTTGACAACTATTCATGTTTTCTACAAACCTGACCTTCAGAGAGACCTAAGAGTTTCTGTTGGATGTGCAATAAGATCACAAACGCCTTGAGGAAGACGAAATCAAAACCAACCTTTTTTTTTTTTTTTTTTTTTTTACGGGGAGATTAATTGAACTAAATAAAAAATAATCACAAAAGAAAACAGCTTAGAAGCTGCAGAAGACTTGAGACAGGGTTGGACACACGCCATCCAGCAGAACAACTTTAAAAGCTACTATCCAATGATACATTTATGCGCTAGAAAAGCCCAGTCAAAGTTTAGACGCGAACCGAGATTCTGTTGCAAAACTTAAAAAATTAGCTCAGCTTGGAGAGAAAGAACAGACAGAAAATCCCTTCTGCAGACGTGCAACTCCGACGGAGATATCCCCACACTGTTTGTGTTGGTCTACCACATAGACGTACGCCAAAGTTTGTGACTAATATAACAATATAGAAAAACTTTCAAAGGTTGTGAATACTTTTGCAAGGCAAAAGTATTCACAACTCTACTGAATGTTTTTGAATTCCTTTACTAAGTCAAACTAGAAGAAATTCCACTGGATTTTCTGGTTAGACATTTTTAAAATATAGCTGCACATTCAATTACACGTTTGACCTGCAGGACCCGCAGGTTCACCTGCTTCAGTGAACTGCGTTTCATGTTTAACTGATGCTTTGCTCTTGTGTGCATGTTGAAACAATCGCAAACATGGCAGCCTTGTAATACATTCTACAGCAGCGAAGTCCGCCTGAACTTTTTCCGCAGTCAAGGTCAGTCGGGAGGCTGCGATAAGCTGACTCTGTTGGCTGTCAGGTCACCGCAAGGTCACAGAATCCCTGCTGAATCGATGCAGACACCAGTCGAGCGACATGTTTGTCTGCAGACCGGCGATTTGTTATTTAGCCACTGGAGGGCGTCCATGAACCGCTTCACAGGGCTTAGATACACCAAAACACTGAATACATATATTTAGATCCAAGACATTCCTTTGTATAGGAAAACACATGTAATGTGTTTTCACATCCCCACATCATGATGCTGCCACCACCATGTTTCACCATGGTCATACAGAATGTTATTTTTCCACCACACACAAACACACACAGTACTTTGAATGGTAGCAAAAAATACTAAAAAAAAAAAATTCAAATTTGTTCTGACCTGACCAGAGCACCACCAAATGCCAGACTGTAAAAAAAACTTCTTACGGCTTTTTTCCTACAATGGCTGCCTTCTTGCTTATGTGCCACAAAGGGAAAGATTGATAGTTGACTTCACAGAACGTCTGGATCAGTTCTGAGATTAAGCGTCAAGCAGGTGGAGCCTTCAGAAAGCGGTTAGTTCAACTTTTGAAGGGTACGAGAGGAAAGCGGCAGACTCAAATTCACACCACACCTTCCATATTTGTCATATCAGTTTCTATTTGTGACATAAACAAATGTGAAATGGTGTACGAATTCCACTTTCACCCCTTCCCCCCTAAGTAGTTGATCACTCAGTCACCGTTGTGTGCTTCTGTTTTCCCCCCAAAACCCCGTCCCACGTCATTCCGCGCTGACAGACAGCCCGGGAGCGAGGAGCTGCGGTTGTCAGGGAGCCGTGGGTGGAGCAGGACGGCAACGGCAAGGTCAAATATGCTGTGATTCAGACGGTACATAAAAGATGACTCACACACGTAAGCCTCATGTCGAACACACCGAGGAGTCTGGGACTGAACGAGGGTGTTGTGCGAAACGTTTTGTCCGCAGTATGGCGATACAACCCACACGCTCATCGAGTACCTGGAACCCTACAAAGGCCTGTTCCTGCCGCGCTACAAAGAGCCTCTGTTTAGGGACCCTCTGCTGGCCAAACTGTGAGTCCTCACTACAGCAAAAAGAAAAAACAAAAAAATCATAAAACTGTAGCAAAATTGTTCTGTTCAGACTCTAGAATATACTTCTACTCTGCTTTGCATGTATGTACATCTGGACATAATTTATATGCTGTCAACAAATATAGCTAGGGTTTACAGAGCCGGATTTACAAGTGTGTGGGCCCCTGGGCAGGAGCCTGTTTCACTAAGGAAAAATGATTTTACTGATGCAAATTACAGAACATTAATAGGCAATCCTTTACCAGGCATGAATTGATGCATTGCAAGTGTAAAATGCCCCCCAGCCAATATCTCTATGTTGTTCCCAAAGAAATCGGCTAGAACTGTGTAATTTGTAAAGATTTAAGTATTGTTTTTATTCATAAAAAAAAATCTCAAAATATGAAAACAATTCATCTAATTTAGGCCTGTGGGTTTAAGTACAATTTTTGTACTTGCTGCCCCAGTAGCACATTCTAAAGCCTACTGTGGTAGAGTATACTGACATACAGAATCGCTGAAAACTCTTATATATTAAACCGTTTTATACTTTATTTCTGCTGATGTCGTCCAATTGACTTTGCAGCGCTGTGTCTAACTTCCTAAATACGCCCCCTTTTTCCCTCTTTCGGTGTTCTTTGATTACAAAATGTCCTAAATTCCCAGGGATCTGACAAGAAAGAAATATCGTTCTTTTTCGATCATTGGAATGTTCTGGGAGTCCATCCATAATCGTTTCTGTTCACTCCTTTTCTCCGTAGTCCACCAACAGGTTTGAACTTCATCGATCACATTGTGGGAAACCAGCCAGATGACCAAATGGTGCCAATTTCCGACTGGTAAGTTTGCTGTCGGAGTGCACGTACGCCCGCCGCAGGTCGAGGAGTCACTCAGGGGCAAAAAGGGACAAAGTAAACACTGCGCTTCTGTTGGAATGACATGTTTGGACACAAAAGCAAAAAAAATAACCAAAAAAAACCCCCCAAAAAACAACTGCTGTTTCACAAACTCAAAAGTCCACATTTGAAATGATTTCTTTGTGCGTTTTCATCACTTTAATGATGATGTTTCTCACCAGTGGCACATAAAATAATAGATAATACAGCCATTGGTTAATTAGAAAGTTGTCTTGTTCACAGAATTTGACATGAATTTGGACAAAAAAAATAATTTAAAAAAAATGCTTATTTGGTTGGGAGGCAAAACACATGAAAATTTCACATTCTACAACGTGACTCATGGAGGTTGTGCGTGTGTTTGTGGTTCGGTTGGTCTAAGAACTAAGACTCTTCCTCATGTCCCAGGTACCAGAAGTGCCTGATGTTCCATCGGTTCTGGTCGATAGACGACAAGCAGATTCACACACAGTACAGTGCGCTGAGGTCCATCGTGGTGACAAACTATGAGGAGACCATTAAGATGCCCATCAATGAACCCGCCATGGGCAAAAAGAAGTCACAGATCCAGGTGCGGCTTATTGTTTCTCCCATGTTCCAAACGAAGGCTTGTCAAAGTAAGAACTGTTCGCTCTGCATCGGGGGTGTCCGAATATTTTCTCATGTGGGCCAAAATTATAAATAGAAAGCACTTGGAGGGCCACAAAGGGAAACTTTTGAAATAAATTCATTGTACAGCTCAATAACAAATTTTAAAACATTTCTCTCACTGTATTGATCTGGCAAAGTTCTATTATTGCAAAAATGAGATGAATGCAGAAATCATAGTTAATAAGCGAGAACTATTTTTTTTTTGTTTTGAGCCATTAGGACATTTTTTTTTTAATCATGGGAATTATTTCTGTAAAAACAAACAAACAAACAACAAAAAAAAAAACCCAAACACATCAACAGATTAGATTTGCTCCACTGCAGATTTGTGATCAGGGTCCACATAAACTCATCAAAATATGGAAAAGCTACACAGATGCACAGGCTTTTGCAACGCACCGACGTCCAGCATCTCCGTCCGCAGGAATACGTGGACTATAACGGCGGACCGGGCGTTCAGCACATCGCCCTCAACACGTCGAACATCATTAAATCTGTGAGAGACCGACTGACAGGAAGGCTCAGCAGGGACATTCCAGACGCAGCTTTTCTATTGCATTTTTTTGTCTCCAACAGATTGAAAACCTGCGGGAACGAGGAGTGGAGTTCCTCTCGGCTCCTGACACGTACTACGATTCACTGCGGGAGAAACTCCGGTCGGCCAAAATCCAGGTGAAGGAGGACCTCGACCATTTACAGGTGAGGATGTTTTGTCTTTGACTCTGCTCTTCAACAGGCCTGTGTTGTTTTTGGTTGATCAGTCATCAGTGATGTGTGTTTCCTACACAGAAGTTGAAAATCTTGGTTGACTTTGATGATAAGGGTTACCTTCTTCAAATCTTCACCAAGCCCGTGCAAGACAGACCGACGCTTTTCCTGGAGGTCATACAGAGGAACAATCACTTTGTAAGTTACCGAGTGAGGTAACTATTTTATTTCCATCCATCCATCCATTTTCTGTTCACCCTCATCCCTAACGGGGTCGGGAGTTGCTGGTGTCTATCTCCAGCTACGTTCCAGGCGAGAGGCAGGGTCACCCTGGACAGGTCGCCAGTCTGTCACAGGGCAACACAGAGAGAGACAGGACAAACAGCCACACACACACACACACACACACACACACCGAGGGAGAATTTAGAGACCAATTAACCTGAAAGTTATGTTTTCGCCCTGTGGGAGGAAGCTGGAGAACCCGGAGAGAACCCACGCATGCACAGGGAGAACATGCAAACTCCGTGCAGAAAGGCCTTGGGCCGGGAATCGAACCCAGGACCTGTAAGGCAACAGTGCTTGGCTCAAGTCCAGTCCAGCCCTGCGTGTGAGAAATGTATTCACGCGAAAGATTTTTCTACATCCATTACTGTGAGATTATATTATCGAAATACAAGATGAAGCACTTTCACAACATTCGGAACAATTAGCAATAGATAATAAAATGACTATTGCTAAAATTGTGCTTTGTGTACGACGTGTGTTTAAGTTAGTCACCGTAAACAGATTGGATTCGCAGGCCTGTGGTCATTTTCCACTCCTGAAAGACAGAAAAATGCCTGAACACCTGTTTGCAGCTCCCACCCAGTGAGAACTGCATCGGACCAGCCCACTTGTAAAAGCTCTGTAAATCTTTCACAGATGGATTCAGATTAAAAAGCTCACATCTACACAGCAAAGGGAGCAGGACGGGGGGGGATCTTTCCTTTGGCTTTCACCCTGTGGCGTTTCATTTATGACACCCGGCACCCATCCTGCCTGTCAGAACAGGCGCGTCTTGTCACTCTCTAGGGTGTGCAGATGTGGATGGAAAGGATGAAAGATGTGCGTAACTGGATATGGAACCACACCAAAGACTCCCTCAGACGAACCAGCAACACTTGATCTTCTGATTATTTGGGAAAGTATTTCCACCACTAATTTGGGGAGTTCAGAGTGACTTATCTGCACCGGTGTTTCTTCTGTCTTCAGGGCTTCGGGGCGGGGAACTTCAAGTCTCTCTTTGAGGCCATCGAGAAGGACCAAGACGCCCGGGGCAACCTGACTGTGGTTACACCTGAAGGGAGGGCCAAAGCCTTTCGCTGATCTCAGAGCAGACTGAGACTCACTCCGACGGCGGCGAGGCTGCAGGCTGAACGACCGGGATGCGAGAAAACACTCGCCACAGCTGCAGCACGTCCAACGCATTCGAGAGTGTTGAAAATCTTCATGCAACGGGAGCCGCAAGCATTAGCCCACTCTGCTTCAAAATGTTACGAATTGTGTTTGGCTAAATAAAGAACGTCTTGTTTATATCTATTGTGTATGTGTGTTTAGGAAAGTAAAATGATACGTATTGAAGACACCCGGGTGTTTTTCCCCACCCCCCCAAAGGAGAAGGTGGAGACTAACATCCTGTTTTTATGCTAAACATGTAGCCAAAGCTAGCAGATACTTCACTTAAAAAGAAAACTTCCTAATAAACACATAGTAAAATTACAATGACTAAATGTGACACTCAAATGGAGGCAAGTTCAATCTAGCTGTCAACAGGGCACGGTTATCCGTTTTTGGGGGGTTTTTTCCACCGTTTTCAGACAGCTAGCTATGCTAACGTTCTTAGCGAACACTGGTGAGCAAATATCGCCGTGAAGACCAGAGAACACAGCAGACAGGACAGGTAAGTGGACGCCATCTTTTCGAGCGAGGCGGATGTGCAGAACTGCAGAAGGATAAAGTCGATGCAAGATGTGTACAGTGTGATGGCAGCGGAGGGAAAGAAAAAAAACTTTGGAGAACGCGTCGACAGAAAGTTAGGATGTTTGCAGACGACACTGTGATCTGCAGCAGGTTGAAAATGTCTTTGAAAGAAAGATTTATTAGTGAGTTGATGATCAATGTTGTGAAATTTTTGTTGTAATCAGAATTTAGATTTATGATGAAAACAATAAACTCTACATCATGATGTTTAAGTACCCCAGAAACTAACTGCACCTTCTTTCTCCAGAGAAACTGAATATATCAATATTTAAGCTAAGAATAAATGCAGGCGTTGTGTAGTGATAAATTATCATTATTGTAATTTAATATTGAACTTGATGCAATCAGTACATGTTGGAAGTCTGTATGTCCCGTCCCTATTTGGACATTTAGAGTGAAACAGAAAGAGTTTTGGACGAACCGGAGACAAGTAGAAAAGTGAAACCGAAAGAGTTAAAAGGGTCGAAGGTTTAGAAAGTTCAGACGACAAAAAAAATACTCCAATGGTTCTGTAAACAAATAAACAAAATCAAAACTCAATTGTTTTGTATTTCAAAATAATTTATTTGCATATAATTGGAATGAAGACAGGTTGATATATTTGCGATGGCACCGGTCAGTTTCTATACAGAAACATTCACTCTATACAGAAATCTTTTCAAACCTGGACAAAAATGGATAAATATATTAGTAAATAAATATATTAGTGACATGTCACTATATTGAAATGTTCTATTATATATATAAAATACAACACTATCTTGTTTCTGGGTTTTGTTGTTCTCTTTTGTACACAAAGTATCCAAAATATACTGACATTATCCCTTAACGTTCTAGAGGGACCGCTTTTTCTTTCTTTCTTTTTTTCTTGACTATTACAAAAGGCAGTTTCAGCTCCTAATTCTTGCAAAAAAAACAAAAAACAAAAAAAAAAACAAAAAAAAAAAAAAACACATTAACACAAAGAGAAAAATCTTGAACGAGGATGAAATCGTGCCAGATGTTCTGTGGTAAATGCTACTCTTCACATGCTGATGGTTGTGGGCTGGCTTGCACTAATACTAGGAATTTAAACTCATTTCGGTATAAAATCTTAAGGCCAAAGTGCTTATTACAATTCAGTCATTTCCATGTCAGTCCCTGGGACTGTTTGGGAACATTAAAAAAAAAAAAAAGAAAAAAAAAAAAGCAAACGTCACCCCCTCCCATACATTAAGCTAAAGGCACATTCAAAGTGAGGTATTTGTAAGGACTAGAGGTGATAGATTCTGCATGATTGCCCAAAATTATTACCACGTCTATCTGAACATGTGCTCTCGTCGGGCGCACGAAGAAACGCAAAGGGAGGGCGAGGAAACGAGAAGGCACTACGCATAACAGCAGGGTTCACTGAGTTCAAGATTTTTTATTTTTTTTGCCTCTTTGGTTAGGCAGGTAAGAGCTCTCGTCGTCGTCATCGTCGGGAGCTTCCTGATTTTAGTCTGACTCAACAAGGCACAAGTGAGGGTTTTGTAAGTGCTGCAGTTTCCACAAGCCCTTATTCAGCCGCAGCTGGTCGGCCCAAAAGTTACAAAAAAAGTAAATAAAAGTAAAAACACTTTCACTTTTCATTATAAAAGTAAAAGTATACTCACTGAGCCTTTATTATTGGTTTATTCAGCTTATTTCCGCTGGAGTTAAGTAGAAACTCCAGATTCAAATGTTGAAGCGAGACCCGACTTTCTCCTTTACGGTTTAGTATTTTAGCAACGCACTCACCCCCCCACTCCCCTCCACTGGTCAACGGATAAATCGGAATAAGTGGTAACAACTATCTCAATTGCAATTGTTTAAAGCGGTTTTACACTTAAAGAAACAAACAAAAAAACAAACCAAACATGTTGACAGTTCATATTTCTTGAACTGAAAGTGTTGCCGAGTTCGAGGTGGATTTTCTTTCCAAATGCCAAGCATTTTCTCCTGTACTGCCATCAAGCTCTAGTAGAAGTGGTGCCACAGAATCAGACTGACTGATTAAAGTACAGTACCGTGCAAAAGTATTCATCCCCCACATGACAGCAAACTTCAGTGTATTTCAGTGCAATTCTACGTGATCGACCAACACAAGGTAGCGAATTATTGTGAAGTGGAAGAACTTTTTTAAAAATCTTTTTACAAACAGAGATCTTAATGGTGTGGCATGCATTTTATATTCAGCTCCTCTAAGCTCTGAGTCAACAGCTTTGAGTCTTTTATTGTATATGCCAATCACATTTAGTCAACTGAAATTTGAAATTTTGCCCATTTTCTTTCAAAAACAAAACGCTGCCGCAGCATGACGCTGCCACCACTGTGCTTCAATTTTCGTCCTATCTGTGCATTTTCGCTCAGATATTTGTTCCCGAAACAAATATTAGGCCACTCATCCATGAACGCCTCAATGGATGATATATGATTTTTTTCATGAGAATTTTATTAGCCGACTTCGGAAGCCAGTTATTGGCACCAGATTTCTGCGTTTCCATTACAAAGTCGAATTTGTCAATATTCTGCTAATGTCGAAAAGTAGATACGTTTGTTATTGCTGTGTTTCTATGAATTAAGAAAGGGAATTAAAATCACACATGAAGAATGCTGCTCACGCGATGAGTCCATAGAAAACACGCCACGTCCTCCTGCTGCTGCTAACTTCTCTCGTCGTCTTCTTCGTGTGTTTGCATTATCCGATCAATGACCGAATATTGATCCAGTTATTGATCATGTGACAGGTGTGTTGATGTTTTATGTTTTTTTTTTTTTTTTTATGTGTCAAAACCGCAAAGTTTTCATTGCGAAACAAACCAATTTCGATGCGGCCAAAAACCTCCTCATCCTAGCAGCAAAATGTTTTTTCGAAATTGCCGCGTTTCCATGAAGCAAATTTATCTTAGAAATGCCAAATTTTGCCATTATATGGTCAATGGAAACACAGTTAGCGTGAACAACGCCGAACACGTGTCCTTTTTACCCCCACCCAATAAAATCCACTGAAGTTTGAGGTTGCAGCGCGTGAAAAGTGAACAGATTCCACCAGGCGAACATTTTGCAAGGTACTGTTACATGATTTTACACCAGTTGCGCTGCAAGGCAATTACGTTTTGCTTCACAGGTTGTGGAAGACGAGGGGAAAGCATAACCTTCGCAGCAAACAGCATGACGTCAAGGTGAGTTAAAAAGGAAAACAAAACCGAAGATGTGATCGCCATCCTTCTGACGAAGCCTCCGACTGAGGGGCTCACCAGCACTGAAACAACCACTAGCAAGAGAAATGACCAAAAAATAAAATAAAATAAAAGACATAATAGCTTGTAATGACCATCACATAATTCAGTCAAACCGGCTGGTTTTGAAGAACTAAAAACCTTGCAAACAACATCAAAAACAGAAAAGAGAAGAACAAAAAAAAAAAAGAAAGAAAAAAAAAAAAAGAAACAGCTGCCATTACTGAAACGATGAAAACGAGGCTGAGCGACCTCACAGGATGCTCGTCGTTTTGAGGGGGGCTGAGCATCGAAAAACTTCCTCTCTCCGTTTGAACAATCCGGACTGCCGAGAGAGGGAAACTACTACCTGTTGAGTTTGTGGAAGCTACATAGGAATTTAAAACAAAACACTACAGCAGTACCTTTAAAGACCTCCCCTCTCCTTCTCCCCTCCCCCCTCTCTCTCTCTTTGTGTGAGGCGTGTTAAGAAAATCTGAGCTGAGGTAGGCTGGAGAGAAAAGCATTTCTCAGCTGAGAGCGGACTCAGCGAAGGAAGGCAGAGAAAGGGAAGTACCTCTACGAGAAATCAAGTTACTTTGTATTAAAAAAAATAATAATAAAAAAAATAAAAATAAAGAGTAATGTGATGCAGAGACGAAGTCTCACTTCATGCGGGCTCGACGCCCAAAGCAGGACCATTTGTTGGGTGGCGGTTGCCGAGGAGCTTGGGAAACTGCGACTATGTGAACAATCCTCCTGCGTCTGACCAGGAGAGTCGTTTCCCCTGCAAACACCCTATCCTATCTTCACACATTCAAATCATAAAGTATATATATTATATCAAATATTCTAGCTTTTTATTATTATTATTATTATTATTATTTTATTTTTTTTTACAAAATGAAGATCATTTTCACTATTTGAGGATGAGAATCCTCCTAAGGCAGCTGGGACTTTTGCTTGAGTGAAGGCGTGACAGGTGGGATTTTGTAAAGGACTTTTTCCGTTGTGGCTCCTGGGCAGCGATGGGGACGAGACAGTTTCTCACACCCCAGACTCCTCTTCTGATCCTGTGGACACAATCGAATGTGATTAATATGATTAAAAACAAAAACAAAAAATGGACAAGAGTAGGATTGAAAACAGCAAAAAGTTCATGCATCGACTGCAACGAGACGGCTGCGAAATGGTTGAACGTGGATTTCCACAAGAGGAACTGTCAAAAGATTTTAAAAAGTGCAAAGATAAGAAACCACAGCTAATTGCACCTCTGACATCACAAGAGGTCAGGTTTTGCATGGAGCTGACCAGAAGCAAAAGTTCAAAGTAGATTATCATGGGAACTGGGGGGTGTTGTTTGTGAACATAAACTTCATCTGGTAGGAAAATGCCTCTGTGAGTACAGATCTTTTTGAATCTTTGTCCATTAGCCAACACAACCAACTTTCTTTTCTCTGTGCCTGAGCCAAATGAAGGAGGAAACATTTCCCTTCAGTTGAGTATTTTAGGTTTTGTTTCATCCACCAAAATTTCTATCATCGGCTTTTGGTGACATTTAAAGGCAAAAAAAAAAAAGAAAGTATTGTAGGGAGGAAACGAATTGATAAGAGTTTGAGATGCGCTAGGTGGCGCTAACTAGTTATGCTGTGCTTCTTCTACAGTAAGCAGTGTGTGAAGCAGTACAGGGACTTGAAAATTGTGGACTTAATATTTTGAGATTGATCAATCTCCAAGTGTGTAATTGTTGCAAAATTTCCTGGATTTAATAAAGAGGTTTTTTGTAGCTATTTTATGCAAGATATTTTGGCAATAACATCAATATCGGCCAAAATTAGTCATTTTTAACACATCGTTAAATAAAACGGGATGATAATTACAAGCAGAGAAGCGGTGGTGCAGTCTCCAGTGGTTTTTGCTGAAAGGGTATTGATATGTGATGTCATTTCCACGCAGATTTTACATATTATACCTAAAGTGACAGAGTAAATCTCATGCAGGCCTGGCTAGCAGTTTTAAGTACATAAAAAGGATCCTTACCCTGATTATGGTTTATAGATTGGCAGTATAAACAAATGTCCGTGTTGTGCTCAGCAGAGGACCCCTGGTGGAACCTGCAGGGGGGCCTGTCCATTGAGGTCCCGGGCCCCATAAGCTGAGGCTCTGAGTGGGCCTGCTGCACCTGTCTCTGCCACACAACGTGAGCCCCCCCGCAGCACGGCCACTCCTCTATCCCCGCCGAGTCCAAGATGAGGGGCACGGGGAGAAGGGCCGGGTGCAGCTCGGGCGGCGGGCAGCAGTAGGCCGGGCTCTGGCCGTAATGAATGTGGATGCTGCGGTCGTCCTGGAGGTCCAGGCTCTGGTGAAAGTGAACGGAGGGTCCATCAAGTAGACAGCCCCCCACTAGAGGGGCGGGGGGGTGTCCGTGGCCCTGGTGGCAGCAGCGGGGCTGCAGCTGCAGGGGGATCGGGGGAACAATGACCGGCGGTCCCGTTTGGTCGAGCTCCTGCCGCTCTGTCCCTGGGCTGGGTCGATCGGTGGGCTCCGGCTTTGGGCAGTGGCAGGGGCTGTGTTTTGGGGGGCACGCCGGGGAGTCTTTGTCCTGACCGGGAACGGAGGCGGCGGCCCCCTGCTCCTCATCTGAGCCCCTGCTCGGCCCCTGGCCGTGCTCCCCCTCCTCGTAGTGGTGATGTCTGTGCCGGTGGTAGTGGATGTGGCTGAAAACAGTCTGCGGCTGCTCCTCCAGGCAGCCTGCTTTGTTCACAACAGAATCCAGAGACTTGGGCCGGTTCTGAGCCGCGGCCTCCAGACTGTTCCTGCGTGGGGCGTGCCCACTCCCCACTCCGGCCGCCGGCGCCGCCCCAAAGTACCCGAACGGATCGTAGTCGCTGCTCAGAGAGCTGCGGAAGGTGGACCAGCTGCCATAAACGCCCTGCAGGGACACGTCCGTGCAGTTGAGGACAGAGTCACTGGAGGAACCGTGCCAGGGCCCCGAGCTGGAGTCACTGGCCGGCCCGTCCGCCAGATACCCGCTGCGCTCCGTGTGGTAGCTGCCTCCAGAGCAACTCCCATCGTCCTGCCGGCCGTTGCCCGCCACCCCCCTGCTCTGCGGCGCTGCCGAGGCGCCGTGCTGCAGCCTGGAGCCGGACGCGTTCCGCTGGGCCGGACAGGAAGAGCGGTAGGTGTGGCAGGAGCGCCGCGACGCGTAGTGATGGGCGGAGGTCCGGCAGCCGGCTCCGAGCCTGTGGGGTCGCCCGGGAACATCCACTGGGAGGTGGAACCCGCAGCTGGCGCCCAGCTGCCGACTGCTGAGGAAATGGAGGGTCTGAGCGTCCATAGGAGACGAGCCGCTGTAGTGGCCCAGGTTGGGGTAGGGTCCAGAAGGCCCGCGGGGGTAGTGGGGCCTCATGGAGAAGGGGATGGCGTGCTGGGGGAACGGGTGGCTGTGAGGGTTGCTGTACTGCTGCGGGTGCAGGAAGCTCTGGCTCTGCTCCGAACTCGGCTGGTTTCTGTTTCTCTGAGGCTGACGCTCCGTTCCTGAGGACGACAGACAGCAAGAGGAGAGAGAGGAAAGCCCTTCAGACAAAGCAGAAATAAATCATTTAAAAATTCCACATTTGTTTCCTGGGTTTTGTACAAAAAAACAAAACAGTATTTTAATCATCAGAATTGGTTAAGCGAAATGAAAAATAGGAACTTTATAGTACAAACCACCGGGTGAAAACAGAAATCCAAATTATCTTATCATTATATACTATTTTTCCACGATGACAGGTGAGCAACAAATCTGTGTCCTGACCCATGATGTTGTGCATGCAGAGAGGACAGGTGCGGTGCTGCATCAGCCAGGGATCCACACAGTCTCTGTGGAACTCATGAGCGCAAGAGATGATCCTCAGATTCTGGCAAAGTAGAAAGACAAGAGACAGATTTGTTGATCAATCACCTACTAGAAACAGCAAATATATTCACTCCCCTCACATTGTGGGGCTCTTTATTGTGTTTTATCAAAACTTTATATGATTAAGACAGAGAACGTAGTGAATGACTGAAAGAAAAACTGAGGATTCCTGAACCCTGATGGAAAAAAAAATGATCTTCTTGCCATTTTTACAAAAATGGTTGATTGGCAGGGGTGGATCTTCACGGGGGGGCAAGAGGAGCCTTGCCACCCCAGCCCTACAAATTTTATGTCTCAAAATTGCAATTTTTAACCCAAACAGTTTTTTGTTAGGAATCATCTTACAGCCTTCAAATTAAAATATAATTAAGAAAATAATATAAATAAAATTAAAGTTATTTTGTAACAAAATTACAAAATAACTAAACAAAAATGGACATTTGTACCCAAAACATGTCTGTTTACCTGCAAGAGACAGTGAGAGAATAAATAAATAGTTTTTTTTGTTGTTCTATTTACATACATGGGGGATTTTCACATACTTCACCCTCCATGTAAAAGTTTCTGGAGCAACAACTGTCAGTTGGGGCTCAGAGTCTCCCACCTGAGCCGCAAATCTCTGCAGCTCCTCCAAATTTATATAGATGGCAATGTCTTGGTTGGATTGCAGTTGCGCTAAGTGTATACACTTTCTACTATTTTTCTCTTCTACGTAGCAATTTTATGCTTCTATGAGATAAAATTTCAATATCTTGACGTTTGTGGTTTTGATGCGTCAAAAAGGTATTGAACAAACACAACCCGTTTGGGGCTCTCTTTATCCCTACCTGGCCGTCCTGGAACTCCTCCAGGCAGATGGCGCAGACGGGGCTGGAGTTGGAGCTGCTGGCCGAGCCCCACGCCCCGTGGTGGCGCTGCGAGCCAGAACAGCTCTGGGAGCGGTAGATTCTGGTCTCCAGCCGACTGATGGCCCGCACCGTCTGCTGATGGATGGAGTCCTGGACGCACAGCAGATGAAGACGGTCAGAAAAAGATGAAATTCTCTTGAGGAACGTCATCCCCCCCCCCAAAGAGCTGCGGCTGCCACTCACTCACCCACGTTCTGTTGGACTTGCACTTGTAGCGGAAAGCAAAGATCAGGATGATGGTGAGGATAACCAGGACGATGGTAAGCAGGATGCTCACATCATAATGCGGCTGGAGAGCGAATGGAGGGACACGTGTCAGCCTGATCCACAGAATGTCTTTTCATTTGGACGTCAGAAGACGTCCTGCTTACCCATTTGGGCTCCACCCTGGCCTCAATAACAACTGTGGCCTCCTCATTGTGGTTGACCAGATTCATCAGCTTCTTAGCATCCACTCCCTTAATCAGCACCACTGGATGGGGGAGGGAGTCCGTGTTCTTCAGCTGTGGGCGGGAAGTTGTGCGTCGGTCAGTTAAATGAAGAGCATGAAAAGTTCAACTTCTTCTTCAGCAGATTTACCTCGGCATCTGCGATGGCAACGTCGCTGACGTCGAAGATGACAGCTTGGGCTCCCCTGTCCAACGCTATGCGGGCCTGAGGGAGAAACGTACGGTCAGTGTCACATTTCAATACACGCGCATCAACTGTTCTAAGGCTGAAACTATTAATCACAGGCAGATTAATCGTGACGACTAATTTAGTAATCTGTTAATCGTTAACTAGTCTAAGAAGAAGGCCATTTTCTGAACAAACCAAGACGTTATTATCACAAATTAAGCTCAAACTGTTAAAAATAAAACATTCATTTTGCATTTGTAAATAGATTTGAGTCAAAACTCCTCAAGCGGCGTCTCTTCAGCTTCACCTCGTTCAGATTTACCAAAGGAATGCTGTGGTATTGCATTTCAGGCGGTAAAATATTTATTTTCTAATTTCTAATATAAAAAAATATAAGTAGCAACAGGAAAAATCTGTACAATGTGCCATTTTTTAAAATCTGATTTATCGCTTAGTCGTTAGAATAATCGCTAGATTAATTGGTTTCAGTAATCCGTTAATCCACCGATTAACAGATTACTAAAATAATTGTTAGTTGCAGCCCTACATTGTTTCACTACTAGCCTAAGTAACATCATGCTTTCTACAGGTCAGATTCACGTTGTCCTGCAAAGCAAACAGATGCATCTGTGCCAAATCCTCACTAGGTGGCAGTCATGTCCTGGCAGGGGTTTGGACCTGGAAGGACAAACCGACCCAAGTCCCTTCCCCGGCCCAACACAGACTCAAAAGAACAATGATGGCCTATCTATCTTCTCAAGATCTTTCACAGACTGAAAATAGAGAGCGGATCATTTTACGGTGTGAAAAAAGCTGGACATGATGTGTCCAATATCAGCCCGGCATGCAAATAAGGACAATTTAGCATTCAAAAAATCTGCTCCTCCACCTCACTGGTTTTTAAATTTGCCCCAGCGCGTGATTTCCAACGTGATAACAGTCCCATTAGAGCAGGTTTGCACGATTTGCTCTTCTAAAAGCAAACCGTGTCCCTTAAAAAATATTTGAAATAAAAGCAGCCAAGAGTTGAAATCTCAGGGCATTTCGGGACGTAAAGGTTGCAGATGCAGTGCATTCAGACAGCTTAACTGATTTCACGTTGCACAAACTGTTTATCATCACTCCAGGTGATCTGATCAACACAACAGTTTTTCTTAAAAGAAAGTGTGGTGTGCTTTTAATTTTTTCCCGTCGTTGCCATTAAATAAAATCCAGTGCAATTAATTCAGAACTAATAGCTAAATTATGAGTCCACCAGTTTAGAATTTCAGTTCCTCTGCACCCTGAAGCACCATCCCTACTCTGAAACATGTTGGTAGTTGCTTCATGTCTTTTTTTTCTTCCCCCTAACGAAGACACCTGTAAGGTTCACCTTCCAGGCAGGCAGGTGACCCGAAACATTGCTTGAAGTTCACCGATAAATCAGCCGGAAAATAAATTGGCACCAATTTTTTTCTTTTTTTTTAAGTTTGGGAGATTGGCAATCGGCTGATTCCGATCTTATCTGACTGACAGACTTGCTCACATCAACAATCACAAGTTAGCAACTTCATTGCTACATTTAGTAACTTTTCAGACAAAAAAAAAAAAAATAAATAAATAAATATATATATATATATATATATATATATATATATTGTTCAAAATCAAAATTGCAAAGTCAGGTTTTTGAAAGATTGGTGCCCCCCTATAATCATGCTGCATAGATTAGACCTAAACCACAAAGAATGCAGTATTTTGCACAAAAAAAAGGGGGGAAAATTTTTAAATTTGCAAATGATCAAAGCTGGAGGAGACATACTCCAAAATTTATTGGCTAAATAAGATGAAATATAATTCAGTTTGCCACTTTGAAAACCATACATCCTTTTCAATACATTTCTCAAATATGCAGCATTGTTCTGCTTTCCAATACGACAACACACTCAAAAATACCCAAGTGTTAAAAGGTTAAATGTTTCTGAACATGTCTGAAGACACTGATTGCCTTTCTCTACCTCTACAAGGTTTAACCTTTAACCTTTAACAGAAACGTTTCCCAGAAATGTCCACATCAAGAAAACACCTGGATCCAGAATCAAGCAAACGGAGATTTAAAGTCGTTTCTTTGACAAAAACAATAACGAAAAACAAGCACTACAAATGAGCCGTGTCTGCGCTGGCTCCAAGTCTCTGAGATCTGCTGTGAGTCAGCATCAGCACGCCACTTCTGAAGGATGTTTTTTTTTTTTTTTTGACGCTGAGGCCCAGGACAGCTTTTGGCAGAAGTCGGCGCAAAAGCAAACGGAAGCCGTTTCATCAACGTCTCATCACATGCTCCTCGGCGTCTGACATCTGCCAACGCTTGATGAGGACGAGACGCGAGTCGAAACAGCCAATGGCCCCGGTCAAACCCGGCCCTCGGGAGACGCCGGCGGCATTCCAAGTATTGACCAAGCTTTTCATGTCAAAACGAGGTCAAGTGGCATGCTAGTCCTCTGTTGCAACAGCCTCTCCCCTGTTTCATCAGAATAGTAATCGTAGTGCATGCTGAGGCCTAAATGAGGTGCGGCCACATAAAAGGATTTTTTTTTTTTTTTTCTTCTTTCCAAAGCTGCTGTTTGACATGTGGGAATTTGCTTTACCTGGGGTTCAAAAGTCCAACACGCACATACAAACAGCTCAGAAATATATCATCACACACTTCCTAAACGACCGCTGTGGTCTTTTTATATCTCGGCATTAGTAGTAGTGGTTCCAGATTGTGGTTGCCAAGCCATGTGGTTCCCCAGAGCCGCAGATCCGGAAACAGGCAGAGAGATCTCATTACATGATTAAAAGGAGATATATTTAAACTTTAATGGTGCAGAGAAAATGGACGTCCAACGCTAACAAGACCGTTAAGAGGGCTATCAACACGGGTGTTTCGACATGTCCGGGTCCCGCCACCGGGTCCGGAGCTGAAACAGACATGGCTGCGGTTGAGTAAACACTTATCCTCATGAGGAGCAACCTGACACATGTGATTACACACTGTTTGGCAACGCGAGCAGGAACGACTGCAGCGTCGGAAATGACTGCGGTTTTACGGAGCGACACAGCAAAGACGTCATCAGCGAAAAAAACTAACAAACAACAAGCAAGCCGCAGCGGCCTGTTTCCTATTTTAATGCGATGTTTTCGATGGAGGAGCAGGGAAAACACGAGGCTGGGGGAGCGGAGGGAGGGCAGGGCGGGAGAGGAGTGCAGCTGTAACTTTAGCGAGAGAGAAATGAGTTCAGCTGAGGTGGTGGTGTCGCAAACATCTGAGGAAACCCAGCGGCAAGCCCCGTTCGGAGCCAATCATTTGGCACCAGGAAGGCAGAACGAGGCATGTGAAGAAAAAACAAAAAATTATTTGATGTTATAAATCAGAGGCAGCTCCGTATGCAGTGATTCTGACGCCGAATCTGCTTCTCGGAATCACAATCAACTTCTCAGCTTTACATTTCCTACTGTATTGTCAAGATTAGAGAAGCTTCTCTAGTATTTCAGGTATTTTCAGGTCAATGTCGGTGTAACGGATTGCTGAACGTTTCTTCTGAGCACTTTAACAGACGAAAGAGACGAGTTTCAGTTTTTAATCCAGCAGAAAATGGGAGAAACTTTAAAAAGAGCATTAAAAGTGAAAATAAGCTTGTTTCTGTATTCAAGGCAGTTAAGCTTAAAGGGGAGGCATTTTGTACTTTCCAGGCACAAAGTGCTACTTTATAGCGCAGTAAAGTAACGATGTTACCTTCAATTGACATTAAAAAAAAAAAGCTGTTATAAGAAGCATGACTTAAAAATGTGCAGTTCCACCAGGTGTTTGCCAACCGCTGCTGCCACTAGCCTGGAGGAGTTTTGTGGAAATAGAGTGGCGCTTTGAACTATTTTAGGGACCTCTAAAATAGCTGCCACCTCATATATGCATGAAGTAATGAAAGCAACACTTGAGGTATGTTTCTGATGAGGGAATAACATTATAACGTCATACAAGGTCAAAAAAGTAAGTTTTACATAAGAGCCCTCCTTTAATATGCAAGGCAGCCATATTGTGTTTGGGTCGATGGGCATTCCCTCTTCAGCAGACATCTTGAGGTGTTTCTACTTTAATTTAAGTCTGAGGCAGTGTTGCAGTCAAGACCTCCTAAACCGAGACCAGACCAGCGCCCCATGCTACATGACACATTAAAATGTGAAATACGATCAAAATTGCTAATTAAATTGATCTGAAAGAGTCACATTCCCATAAAAATACCTAGATATTAAATACTTAAGAGCACTTTGAATGAAAACCACCAAAGAGCAATGAGCATTCTCTGCGTGCCCTTTAGTTCTTGTGTTTTATTTACTTGATAAATAAATATCAATGTATATAATGAGATAAAATAATGATAGCTACTGCAATGTATGCAGAGCATTACAAGAACAAAGAACGGCTCTCAGAGAGGCTCCAATCCTGTCTTCTTAGTGTAAAGAAGTCAAGAAGCAAACAAAATTGAAAAAAAAAAAATTTTTCAATGCAGAATTGCAATGTGGTTTGATTCGTTTCATCTTTACACTCAAAACCGGCCAAAACAAATCCACAACCAACTACGAAATTGTTTTAGAACGACTCTAATCGGATGCGTTAAATGGACGAATTAAAGCCTGATTGATGCCTTTCATCTTGCGAAACGTTTGGACTCGCAGCGGCTCGGAGCCGCTGCAGAGATGGGCCGGTGGAAGCAGATGACTCACACAAACAAGCCAGCCCTTAAATCTCCGTATTAACCACAGCGCTGCTTGCGTAAACATCAGTCGGAGCCAGTGATCTGCCCTCCGCAGCTGTGGGTGGCCTTCCCCTGGACCTGGCGGGGCTGTTTGTTTACAACCCCCGGCAAAGTGCGGCCTCGCTAAACGGGCACACTGTGAGCCGAGGCCTGGCATCGCCGCGTGTTGTTGACTGAGCAGAAACAAACGACGCCGCTCTGATGTCTTTATTGCAGGCGAGCGTTTTCCATCGCCTGACAAGACGCTTTGCTCGGTGAAAATGTCGGGGTTTGTCACGGGCTTAATGTGGAGCGGATGACAGAAGTTCTTACCTCAAACTCTCTCCGCATTACATCGTGACTAAAAGACGGAGACACGCGATCCGCGCTTTCCTCCTCGCGCCATAAGAGTGCGTAGAAACAATTGGCCTCGGGGGAACCTCTGTATTATCAGGGCGAATAATCGCATTAATCCTGATTAATCAATTACTGAAATAACCGTCAAGCAATTGAATAATCGATTTATCGTTAACTGGACTGTACACTTAAAAAAAAGCCAACAACTGATAGAATAACAGCTGTAATTAAACAAAACCTTCACAAAAACAAACTCTGCATTGGGAAGTTTTAGTTCCACCCATCGTCTAAATAAAGTCTCCAAAACGTGCCAATTTTTTATTTGATTAGGCTTCAGAATAATTTATGGATTAATCGATCATGCAGATAATTGTTAGTCGCAGCCATGATCACACATTTTAAGCCCCTATTAGCAGATTTTTTTTATAGCAGATTTTGTGTAATCCTTTAAATTTCTTATAAAAAATTTTTTTGACTTTATTTAAATTAAATATCCAACCCGAAATGGGGAAAAAGTAAGACATTTCCAGCCTAACCTGTGAGCTCTAATGAGATTTCACTGGAAGCCAAATTAAAAGATTATTCTTCATTTTAAGGGTGGGTGATATGATATTTAGAGTGAAAATGATAAAAATGACAATAAAAAGATATTATTTCTTTATTTAGGTAACTGGGTGGGTGTGACTGAATGGCACAGCATTCATAGTGCCACAAACAAAAACATTCCCGTTTGAAATTGGCTTCTTTAAGTCGCCATTTATTTAAAAGAGGTTGAGATTTAATCTGCACACAGTAACTCCGTTTAATCAAATTTTCAAATTGACTGTCTTTCCTTGATGCTCTCTTTGAACAAACATTGGACAAAATTGCAAAAACAACATTTCCGGTAATACTCTCAACATTAATTGAAATGCACTGAGACAACGATAAATCAAATGTTTCACGATAAACGATACGATAAATGCCCACCAATACTTCATTCGCCTCTAGGAAAAACAACATAAAAACGGAGCAGAACCCAAACTTTATAGTTCCTCTGTAAACTTCGGTTCGACGTCCCTCAGCATGACTCCCACATCAGACGTTACACTGCAGGGTAACACGTGTGGCAGGAAGGAGTGAGAGTGAGAAAGGTGAAGGGAACCAGGGAGCAGTTGGGGCGGGAGAGGAGCGAGGCACGCAGCGCTGCGGTGCCGCAGCGTTCTGGTGTCTAATGACAGAGTATGGAGCTCAGGGCCTGCAGGTCTGAGGCCGCCGCTCTGCTCTGTCATTTTTCCACACGGCCACACTGGAGTCATTACTTAGACGCCCGTCGGTGCACCACGTGGCTCAACGTGGGGAGGAGGAACCGAGGGGCCTCGCTGATGATAGAGGCCGGCAAACAGGCGTTAGAGCAGGTGCACTTTGTGACAGTTTTAATAGTCCGTCTCTAAATCAATGCCGAGTTCACGACAAACCTCCGAGCGCTCAGCGTTTCTGTGCGTCCGCTTATGTAACGCTTATTTTCACAGCAGCAGGTCACCGAAGCACCGGTATCGACTTTCTGACGGGCCGGTTGACCTGTCCAGCGAGGAACAGTCGATACGGCGCCTTGTGTAAACTGTTGGCTGAGCTGCTGCAGCTTTTACTCTTTTGGTTGGTTTAACCTCAAAGGATCAACAGCTGGACTCAAATCGGAGTTTTTATTTAACACACTGAAGAGAAAAACGGTGCTCCTTTAGCCGAAACGGAAAAAACAACAACAAACAAATCAGTTACTTGATCAAGACTATTTGAAAGGAGATTAAAAAGTGTTTAAATTCACTTGAATCAGCATAGTGGAAAACCTCTTTACGGTTTTGTTACAACTAGGGATTAATCGTGTATCAATCATCATTAATCGTCATTAATCTATAATTGAAATAATCGCCGATTCATTTACTTACGAAACGAGACTCAAATGAAAAGGTCATTTGTTGAAAAGAGCAACAATTATGTCAAAACTTTACATTTATATACATTTTGCATGTAAGATAAAAACACCTTTTGTCTGTCAATGTGTTTTACTCCAAAGTCCTCAAGTGTTTTTTATATTTACATAGTTCAAATTTACATAGTTATTCCATTTTAGGCAATAAAATGTTTATTTTCTTACTTAAAAGAGGAATTAATTTGTTTATTTCCATATTTTGATGAATTTCTAATATTGTAAAGAAAAAAGGAATAAGCAGTCTAATGATCAACCTGCAGAACGTGCCAAATTTTCCCCAGATTAGTTGTCAGAATATTCACTAGAATAATCAATCACTAAAATAATCATCAGTTGCAGCCATAGTTACAGCACATCAATTGTGTATTAGTGTATGACCATACAGTTCCATTTCCTTCCTCTAAAGGAAATGGAACTGCAACTAATTGCGTTTATCTAATTTGTTGGCTAAGGAGAGCGAATATTTTAGCAAGACACTAAGTCATAAAACAACATCAACGTGAAGAGAAAATACCTCATCAAAGCTCCCGTATGCTGTTATTTTCCAAAAGGTCTCTTCGATCGTTTTGTTTTTTGATGCTGAAATGCATGCATTTCGCTAAAACCATTACAGTGCGGCTGCTGGATCTCAATTCATAGGACTTTTGCCTGTAAGTGGTTGAGAAAAGCGGCCAGAGATCTGAGTTGGCGTGTAGGTGTGAAGTGCAGCCGCCCCATTATGCTCAATGAGTTTCTCTTTGCTGTGATACTGCGTTGTAAAAATGTGTAAGAAATTCAGTTCCAGTTTATTTATTCAGGATTGCTTCAAAAGGGGTTTACATTTCAGATACCAAGAAGATATTTCTGACTACCGATTACTGTTTTAAAGGAAAATTACCTTTAAAACTCAAAGCTGGTGTAATAAACACGTTTTCTGGACTTTCCATCCAATGCAAAATCTCCTACTCTTCGCGGCAAATGAAAGCAGAGCATAATAGAGGTAAAAAATCAGATATTTCAAACACCTAATAGCATCTAGTCTTAAATATATATATGCATGTATTTGTGGACATCAATCCTGCAGCAGTTTTGCATTTCAGTGACTCATCCTGATGACGCGAAATCTCACTGCTCTTAAAAATAATCGTGTTCCATGTGTTTGTTTCATAGCCCATTCGTTTTTGGACTAAATGTAAAAACTCTGCACAAATCTCTCATTTCGCAGCACCTTGCATTGAATGGTAAAAGAGCCGCTCAGTAAGGAGCCACCCACAGAACAGGACCACAGATCCAAAAGCTGAAGTTCTCCATCTCTGCACTGATATTTTTTTTCCCTCTTCCGCCAGCAGAGTACAGAAAAAAAATAAATAAACACAGCGTTTGCTCTAAATATCGTTTATGATGTTTGGAGGCTGCATATTTGAGTCTAAATTGCGTGTGAATAATCGGCGTACGTTTGTGAGATTGCCGTCTGCTCGTTACCGGCTGAGCGGCAGCTACGCTGGTTGAAGGAGGGAAGGGAAGGGTGTGGCCCCGCTGGGTATCTATTACTCAGAGGAGCTCTTTGATGTGGGGCCACTGTAATTGGGGGAGGGGCCCATGAAGTGTATGAAGAGGAAGGAATGGGTGGAGGAAGGGGAAGGAGGCGAGGGGAGGGGGGGGGGGGCAGAAGGCAAGTCAAGGCAGGTGAGCAGATTCTGCCTCTCAGGGAAAGTTTTTAACGCTGGAAAGGGGGAGGGCTCTGAATCACACATTCCTACTTTCAGTTTGCATTCATCTCACACAAACAAGAAAGGAAAAAAAGAAGAAATTAAATGAAATCCAGAGTCTGGACTCGACCATCTTTCCTCACCTGCACCGGCAGCGGAGGTCATTTAGGGGCGTCCCATTAGCCGGCACAGCGACACACATTTGAAATGCAAAGCACAAGGTGACAAGAGGAAGAAAAAAAAAAAAAAAAGAAGAAGAAGAAGAAGAAGAAAAAAAAAAGCCAGCAACATCTGATACGCTATCGCTTGCTAAACACATCACGGCAACATCAAAGAGCGGAGCAGCGAGCGAGCGCGCACCCTGAGGGGTATGTGTGGGACGGATCAGTTTGGAGTGTGTGCCAAACAGCAGGAGCGATGATGGAGCCGAGAGACTCATCATGTGACCTACACATCCTTCAGAGAGCCCGCTCCCAGGCGCGGACCATCGAGGGTTAAACAGACGGTAGAGGTGTCAAAAAGAACAGAAAAGCACAGTAACGAGCTGAGCTAAGTCCTGATTTAGCCGTTTTTATAAAACATTAGCATTAGCTTTCTACTGCTGAGGACAAAAAAACAAAACAAAACAAAAAAAAAACCTAATTCGATAACATTTACACAAGAATCAAAGCGTACAAAACCTTACTTCTTGGGTTTAGTCAATTGTGGTTCTGGATTCAGAGAAACTGTGAAAAAGCAAATCAGCAAACTGCTTGTTCATGACCTTCAGTTTGAGCTCAGGATACAGAAGCTGATGCTACTCAACAGCTGGGACATGTATGAAAACATGAACTGATGAGGCGTTCAAATTAAGGTGTCAATCAAAACACTTCCAGTAGGGGGAACCAAAGACAGGATTTCTTTTTTTTTTACACAGAAGAAAAAAGTAATCAAACTCTGGCAGAGAGACTGGCTGCAACTAATTTATGTTGTGCTCTAAAAAAATAACTGATTTACAAAGATTTTAACTTTTTGACTGATTAAACCAAACTGACTGAATTATATGTTAGTTTTGAGATTCCACGCAAAAGCATTCATATTGTTCTCACATTGCAAATCTTTGTTTTCTGCAACGGAGAAACTCTAAGCAGTGTTGCATTTTTATGTTATGAACATTTTTCTATTAAAAAAAGAAAAAAAAAAAAGCCTTTTAGATGTTTTCTCCTGTGTCAATACAACCACCATTTTGTGCAATTACAACACACTTTGCCATCATTCATGATCATCATAATGTGAAAAACAGCTCAAGCTTTCCACTGATTCTCATTTGGCTTTTGGTCAGGACTTTGACTGAGCCATTCATTGAAATGTTTTGATCTAATCCACTCAGTTGTACTTTTATGGTCGTTTTCTTGCTGGACTCTGATGGGTTTTCGTCCACATATTAACTCTGACCGTCTTCCCTGTCCATGCTGAGAAAGATTACCCCACAGCATAATGCAGCCGCCATTGTGTTTCACTGTGTGTTCAGAGTGATGTGTCCTTTGGCCAATAATGACTGAGACCATGATGTTAGAAAGGTGTCGATATTCAGTACATAGAAAATTCAGTGAACTCTGATCCAGAACTGCACAGCATTCTGGGGGATGTAGGCGGAGGAAAGGCTAAGCTAGGGTTGGTGTATCAACTAACTCATTTGCTCTTTGGTCACCTAGCAACAACCTGTTGAGTAAGTTTTATGTTTCACTCATGACTAGTTAAAAAATAAAAGACAACGGCGTGGAGAGGTTATGCCACCAGTTTTCAATATTTCAGATAGTTAAAATAACAAAAAAAGAATCTATAACTATTAATATCCACCACTATAATACCCTTATATCGTCTTATAAGGGTAGGGCCACACTAAGCACCCCAGCTCTACTTGGAAGCAATAAAAAAATAATTAAGAAAACTTGGTCGGCTGTAAGGGAAGCTGAGAAAGAGTAAAGAGGAAGAGCAGGCTCATTGTTTTCTGATCTAGCAGGGAAACACACACACTCTCAACTCTCCCACTGACATTTTCCTCATACCTCCCCGTGCACACAGAGGGTATTTTTGAAACCCCAGCTGTAAAATTTGCCACATGAGAAGCCACCCGAAGCCAGAGAGGAGCCACTATCTCTTCATTGTCGGCGCTGAACTCAATCAGAAGCTCCGCTCAGGAGTAAATCCTCCCCCCTCTTTGTAGTCCCCGTATCGGTGCGTTGATACATTCCTGTAATGCAGCACGGATGAGAGCTCAGACCAGAGGAGGCGGTGAACGGAGCGCTGCCTGATTTCTTTGTAGCCGGCTCTGACAAACGGGCGTCGACACGGAGACTCGGGGGAAGCCAATTAGAGGGCCTCTCCCGGCTTTTTAAGAGGCAGATAATGTTCTTGTTTTCATAAAGCATCCTGTTATTTAATCAGGCCTGTAAGTGAGAGCTTGACACCCCCCTCCCACGGTGCTGAGCAGCGTCCCTCTTCCTCCCTCCCTCCCTCGCCCTCTCTCTCTCTCTCTCCCATCATTCCTGTCCTGAGCCCTCCATCTCATTCAACAGCTCTTGTAAGCCTCCAGGAATTCACTCTTGGAACAGGCCGTGTACAGAGCCGTGTCTCTCTGCAGAGCAAACACACGTACACAAACACCAGCAGCACGCTGACAACCCCACCACACACACACACACACACACACACGCACAAATACAGGGTCTCTGTGAATGAGGCTGACCTAGATACAAACAAATTCACACAAAAAAAATGAACCAATTTGTTTGTTTTTATTATTGTATTGCTCTATTCATTACATGGACAAGTGTTCAGAGATTTTCTGTAATCAGCGGAGGACATGGAGATGTGTAGCTTTCTCTCTGGCAAGTTTCATTTGAAAAATAATCATGTATCTTAAAAATATATATATATAAACTTTTTTTTTTTCCTAAACTTTATTTTTAAGGTTTTATTTTTTTTAAGATATATATATATATAACAAACTTTCAAACCCTTACTAACTAAAGTGTTGAGCATCTAGATGGATGAAGGCGAATTAAATAAAAATAAAAGTAAAATCCAGTGTAAGACATGCAAAAAAACCCCCCAGAAGTTATTACAATGATCATACATCTGGTGCCACGTTCAGGTAAATACTGGTCCATTTGTCCAGTATTTATAATGAGTATTCATCATTTTAACGGTGGCATCTGACAAAAAATGCAATGTCTGTCATTGGTTTTCACAACTGCTGACTCTGACGTGTTTATGATGCTCTTTTATGTTTTCACCACGTAAAGCACTTTAACTGCTGGTGAAACGTGCGACGTAAATAAACTTGATTGATTGATTGACTTCATGGAAAAGCTGCAGGCTCGTCATCTTCATGCTCCTGCTCTGGGTCAGACTCTGGTTCTGACCCAGACAGTTCTATTTTATACAGACAAAAAGTGAATGATTTACATGTGAATAAGAAGAATTTAAAAGCGTGATACGTCCACTTTAAACTGAATATTACCAAACCAATTTTTTTTACCCATTTGTTTTCCCCAACTAGGTTTTTACCACATCCAACCCGATTAAAAAAAGCAACAAAAAAAAAAAGGTTACTCTTTGTCAGTTACTCAAGTGGGCCCAAAGATGCTCGAGGGTCTCGTCACGCTGGAAACAATAACGGCTAAAAGGTAATTTAGAAAAAGCCGCTAAAGGAGATGACAGTCGGTGAGCCTCAAACTAAATCCTGAGTCATTACACAGATTACTGCAAACACAATTTGCTACTGAGCTATGCCTTTGATGTCCTCGGCGGTAATTGCTCGCCAGCCGGTGGAAGTGGCGATCAGCAGACACACCTCAAGAATTCAGCGGCAGAGAAAAAATAAACGGCTCGGTTTTTACACAACTTCAGATTTGTGCAGCACCGTTGAATCTGGACGGTGACAAACACGTTTCTAAACCAGCTGACTTTTTTTTTTTTTTTTTTCCTTTTTTAAATTGTGACGTCAAAACGACACAAATCCAGGTTCGATAACCAAGTCAGGAGAACTTTTTAAGTTTAACTTCTGATGCATCTATTGTTGATTTAAAGTTGTGAAACTCCTGGAATTATGTGAATTAGAAGTGAAATGATTACCACTTTCAAAGTTTACCTATATGAGAATTTGTTCAGATTTAACACAGGCATTCTTTGATCCATTCTCTGTTAATGTTTGAAGCCTTCAAACTCAAAAACCCCTTTCTTACTTACAAATACCATAAAATACCACAAATCTTGTGCTTTAAATTAAGTCACCTTTGTTAAAAGCTTAGATTTTAACAAATGTTTCTAAGAGGTTACTGATGTTCTTTCTTTGCCTGATGCAGTTTGATGAGTGTCTCTTTTCTTAAAGGCCTCAAAACAGCAGACAAACTAATACAGAACTTCCTGCAAATCTTCCCAATAAGAAGCTTAAAGATTAATTTAGTGACCCTAAAACCAGTCAAATGCCCGCAATGGGTAAGGCGAGTTCTGAGAAGTCGGCCCGACGGTAAGAACCCAGCAACCCAGGAGCCACTGTCCTAGATCAAACATCTGAGCTTTGAGAATACATCAGAAAGTCAGCCTGAAGGCATGAAGTGCTCTGTGAATGTCTTACACGAGGAGAACTGGCAGACAAGGAGCTGGCTTGTAAAGTGGACCACTTGAGGATTTTTCAGTGGAACGTAATTCTAAAATATTTGAAGAAAATCCACATGTTTGCTCATTTATTTGTAGAGTGTATCAAAAATATTTGTAGGAAAATGCAGCTTCAGTTGCTGAAATAGAGGCAATTCTACTGGCTGGGATTTGAAAAGCTGCCAGTCCATTTCGTTCTCATTCGCTTTACACCATAGAAGTGAAATAAGGGAGACTGTGGACGTTCTGCAGTAGTGCTGGGATGCATTCCTACCAATAACTTCCTGGTGCATTCTGTGCAAAGAGGCCCCAGAAACAATCCAGCTTCTCACACTGGGCTGCACAATACTGGCACTAAAGGAATACATGTCCAAGTAGCCGATATGGTGTACTCTGTTGGAGTGCAAACTGGACGCCCCGATTATTCTGACTAAGTTTTGTCTTAGTTTTGTTGAACCTAAGATCCTGTGTAACTTCCAGATACAAACTGACAACGAGGTACTGGCCAACCAACCGGACATAGTCGTCATCTGCAAGCAGCAGCGGACAGTCAGTGAGACGATCAATGGACACGTCAGGAAACAGGAGATCTCAGTCCAGTCGAGTTCTGTCCTAATAACAGCTAAAACGCTGTGAAGAACACCTAGGTTTCCATGTCTCTGGTAGGAGATTCAAGGGAACGGTGTAAATGTTGATATCACTACAACGAAGAAGGTTGATAGGAATGTTGAGGGTATCGCCTGGCTGCACTCTTAGAGCAATAAAATCTCTAGATATTTTGCTAATTTAAACAAAACTATTTCAAGACTGGTAGGCACGATATGTACGCAACAGTCACTATATAACATTTTACATCTTATGGTGAGAATCTTATGGTGACATCACAAGAATCGGTAAATAAATGGTCTCGTCTTCTCAATTGTACCCAACTGCTACATTGGGGCAAAACACAATAGTTTACCATGTCTTCTGAAAGCCAGGGCCAACTCCTCCTCTGAGTGGTATAATCTGACTTTACAAATGTTGTAGCCTTCTGCAGCTATTCTCATATTGTTCTTAATGCCTAATAAACATAAATGCCATGCAAATCCAAGTCTAAATCGCGTTATTGTTTTCCTGTAAGTTTCATCCGGCAGAGCCTAACCGTCTGCCCTGAGAGTGTGTTTTGTCAAACTCTTGTTAGAGTGGGTGGGTGGAGGGTTCACTTGGCACAAGCCCACCCGAGTCAGTTAAACAGGGTCAGAACAAGAACTGGCCGTGTCCGCCAGCAGGGATGCACTCCCAGGTCCGGCCAGTTTGACCTGAACTCTTAGGATTTGCTCTACTTCTCCCCCAAGGATGAAGTTGCTGTTAAACCCCAACTTGTCTACTTTCTTTTTTACTTTCTTCAGAAGTGTAGCATTGTCTTAGCCTGAGGGAAGCCAAAAAGAAAGGCAGAAGTTAAAGGGACAGAGATGAAGAGGGGAAGAAAGAAAAGAGTAAAGAGACAGGGAGTCTGGGAAGGGTGAATGGATAAAAGGAAATGTCTTTTTTTTTATGGGAATGTCTCACTTAATCTCATAAAGGCAGCGTTAAAATCTCCTTCTGTTTGCAGAGCGGTTCAAAAGAGGCTCCACATGCCTCCGCTTGCTGTTATATGAAAACAACATTCTAATGCAGATCCTAAAGAGAGGCCAGCGGCTCTGAATGCACAATGGGAAGGGGGCTGTGCCAGATGTACTGCTGGAAGACGGGAGGGTGGGAAGAGATTTAAGAGGGGAACGCAAGCGGCAGGTACAGCTCAGACAAAAACAAAAAAAAAAGAAAGAAAAAAGACGCGACGGAGAGGAATCAAAGCAACGTTTTTTTTCCTGTAGAGATGACCTGGAGTCGGTCTGACAGACCGGACGGTGAGGGTCACCCACCGGCCTTGCCTGCCACTCCCCTGAATCAACCCATTCAACTCTCCTGTTCCCTTCTCCTTCTTCATGTTTCACCATGAGACTTCCCACTGCCTTTGTCATTAATAGAGGAATGTCCTGGCTGGAGTGACAACCTGTGGTTCACTGCGGCTCCTCGGCAGAGATTTAAGGGAAGCACCTTTATACTGAAGGTCTTTGAAAAGAAAACCTGGCTTTTCTATTCCCCACAAAACCATCTGCACCAGGCAGACCAATCATCCATCTACAGTGCCTCGCAAAAAAGACTTCGCATACCTACCGGACCTTCTCAAATTTTGTCACGTTACAGGCATGAAACTAATTTCGCCATAGATCGGGTTTAGTTCTGGACTTTGACTGGGCCATTCTCACACGTGAATATGCTCCGAGTGAACCATTTTATTGCAACTGCCGTTTACGTTTACAGTCTCTGACTTGCTGGAAGCTGGACCTATGCTCCCGTCTCAAGGTTTTGTTCTTGAATTAAGCTCCATCGTTCCATCGACTCTGAGCAGTGATGGTCGCAGTGGACTTTACTTAGTGGTATCAGATCATATGAGACCAATGCTTTGTATTTATCACATAAAAATCCGCCCCACAAAAAACATTGAGGTTTGCAGAAGAAGTGCAAAAAAAGCTCAAGCAGCAGGAATACTATTGCAAGGCGCTAAAGCGTACATAAAATAGATAACCATACATCGACAAGCCTTTGTCATCTCGCAATTCTTACATCCGTTCAAGCACTAGAAACCACAGATCCAGTAATCTGCTTGTCATCCCTCTGTTGCCGTGTTTTTGAGCACACGGGTGCTTCTGCACACCTCCGGGCCTCCTCGCCCCACAGCCCAGGCAAGACCGGGCCCATCTGCGAAGCTATTTTGACGAGCCACCCCTTCAAAATCTCCAGGGTTCAAGCTGTTGGAAGATCAAAGCACTAATACAGCAGTAGTAGTAAGTTACTGCCCCATGAACGCCTCTTTCATCACGGAGAGGCTGTGATATAGTACATTTGTAACTGCAGGGCCATTAGGCACTCATCATATGATCCTATGTGGAAAAATACCTTCAGCTCTGCAGGCTGACGGGGAAAGGCATGAACCGATATAATGATCTGAAAACATCTCAAACGCTCTAAATATTTTGATACACCACCTAAACCACAAGAGAGACACCCTTGCCCTACTTGCATCACACTGAAGGTGCCTGAATGCCACTGATGCATCACAATCAAAAGTATTTTGGCTCCGAACGATATCTCCCGTCTTTCTTCTCGAGGACAACCTCCTATTTTTAGAGCAGCATATTTCGCGCTCTCTCATATCTCATGTGCCAAACGACAGCGTGATGAAACCCTGACCCTCGCACGCTCCCTTTGAAGTGACAAGCGAGGGATGCGCCGGGCTAAAATGAAAGCCTCGAGAGGCATTGGTTCTGGAATAACCAGAAGCAGCCCTGCGGGGTAGGTGGCGTGTTTAATTCTCGGGCGGCAGATTAAGCACGGACGCGCGCCGGGGCAAAAGCGAAGTGCGCTCGCTTTCAAACGCGACGCGCGATCCCGAAGGCACCTCGGCGCGTGAGAGGAGAGAAATCGTGAGCCGACTCCGACCGCCAAGACAAAAGTCGTCTTTGGGTGAAAATTTGCCAATTTCAGGAAGCATTCATGCGAGAGCCCACCGCAAACCATTTCAAGCTGCTTCCCCCGGGGGCTCACGAAGCACGGCGAGGCTGACTCATTAAAGTAAGGCTTGAACAGTTTTCGCAACCATCAGATAAAGGAAAAACACCGAGATTCACAAGGGGGCTATTTAAGCACAACAGGATGTAAGGAACTATGATTTACTCCATTAAGCTCACAGCGAACATGTGGAGCTGCCCTTCATGGAGGCTATTAGCAGGTTCACGCTTTAAAACTGCCTCTACTAAAACACAAGTGAAAACTTGTTGCAGTTTTTCTTCTTCTTTGGATCAGACATAAAAAATTCAACATGGACGTCACTGAGGCTTAAATTATTCTTTAAACAAAAACATATTTACAGTAACTCAAGTTATAATCCTTATAACCTATAATTGAACCTGTTGGGGGTTTCAATGTTACAATGATACAGAAAATTAAGCTGAAAAGAGGAATATGTTGAATTGAGCTCAGAATAGAGTTTTTAAATGAAGGAATTGTAAATTTAACAATTTTCTTGAAAATACGCTTAAAAATGGTGAAACATCTGCTGCTACGTATTAAACAATATTTCAGACAAACACCGCTTTTTTCTCAAAATATGGAAGAAAAATACAAAAACAAATTTTAAAATAACAAAGAAAACTAAAAGGTATTTGCTGTAGCGTTTGAGTGTGGCTTGTTGAAGTTTTAAGCACTTTTCTAACCTCCTGTGGCAGCCAGCTGTGCTGTATTGCATGTGTAAGCCGAACAGATTACTTTAACGTGTGTTTTATGTCACAACACATTTGCTAGCACCCATAAGTAATGAGTGTACAGTTTCTGCCATCACACGTTAGGGGGAGATAGCTTACAACCCACACACAAGCAGGTGACAGTCCAACTGTTTCTATTTTGAAGAGCTGCTTCCCACTAGGCAACAGTGTAGACATCTCACTGTTTTGATACAAAACGTTTGTGGAGAACCAGAGAGGCCTTTGCCTGTGAGCGCGCAGCGGCTGTGCCGTTTCAGGGAGGGGAGAGGAAGAAGGAAAAAGCAGAAAAGTGAGAAAGTGCGAGCGACAAGCTGTTAATCGGGGGGAAGAGAGCCAGCATATCTGAGCACATCACCTCCAAAAGCAAACAGCGAATCGTCCCAACTCTGATGCGTGTGTTGGGGGAAAAAAAAGCTTCTGCTGCTAGGAGTCAATGTTTAGCTTAGCAACCATCGCGGCCATCGTGCACCAAACCGACAAGCCGAGGAGGGAGCGCAGCGGAGACCCTCTGCAAATCAAATCACACCTTGTTGGCGGCGGCGGCGATGACAGCGGTGAACAGAAGTGAATGTCAGCAATGCAGCGGGTCAAGGTGGTGTGCTCGGACCGGACCTGCAGAACTGTCTCAGTCCAGAAAGGCTTTAATGCTCCCAGCATCCAGACATCTGGAAGGGCGCTGATTGATTATTGCTCTTGTTGAATTAATGTTGAATTGACAACATATTACGATATTCAGTGATGAATAGATGATACTTTCATTTGCATCAATCTGGGTTTGTGTTCTTATCTCCGTTTGTCAGTGAAGAACATTTTAGTTATAAGACTCCAAATGTCTTTTACTTGCCTTTTGTTTTACAAATACTCCGCTGTATTTTCGTACATAGCAACAACTTTGTTGAAATAAAATTCTGCACTCGTCAAGACTGCTGCTTGACCACCGCGTTTAAAATCCACACAATCTCCCAACTTCAGACTTTGAGTGGGACCAGATGTTGCTCTCAGATCAGCGGCAGCGCCGGCTGTTTTCTGGGGTGCTTCAGTCACTCCGGGGGAGCAAAACTGTGACATTTCTAGGGTCTGTTTGTGGATCTTGGCAGAAGCTTTATTCTTCTCGCACTCTCTGCAGTCTTGACCGCTGTAGTACCAAATGTTTATCCTCAGAAAGAACGTAGCATCATATGGCCCTGAAGATGAACGTCGTCAACCCAATTGGCAATAAATGTGCAGTTAAAACGAAGATATCTATGAGAGGCTCAAACTGTTAAGATTAAAAAAAACAAAACATGGAATATGTGAGATTAAATAGTCCTGCCATGACAACATGGTTAATGATTTAGATCTGTGATGAACATATTTAATGCCAACTTACATTTTGATAATGAATTTGAGACATTTAAAGGGATTAATTTTAGATACATACATTTAAGGATTCTTAAGGGTGAACAGACACACTGAAAATGTAGAAAACAGACATTTGTGTATTTTCCTCAGCCTTTTTGTTATCCAAGTCTTGCTCTCTCTCACCATCTAATAGCCAAAATGAAGAGCAGACATGTCTTAACACGTGAAAAACAAACAAAAAAAAAAAAACAAAAAAAACCCCCAAAAAAAACAAGAAGCTACGAAAAATGTAGCTCCTTACATCTCTGTTTCTTCTGATTTAATTTCCAAACACTTGATTGGTAGAGCTCATAGCCAACTTTAAGTCCTCACCATTCAGCTACAACTTCCACTCTAAAGAGTGTCAAAGTCCGTAAAAACCGGGTGCATTTGCTGGTCGGAAACAGTTTTCTCGACGCACCGGTGAGCCCGGCTGTGGCTGAACATCAATCCCGATGATAAGTGTCTGACTTGTGTTGCTCCACAGGTCAAAATCGCCTTAACAAATGTCTCCTCTCACCATCCTGAGGACAAGTTCCACACTTTTGTGTCCCATCTGCTCACCTGAACAAACACCATTCAGTGTGCGCGGGGGCTTTCTGCCTCTCTGAGGCCACCAAAACACCTCTTCCAAAAACTAGGTGGCTGCGAAATGCAAAGGACACCACTTGTTTTTGAAGCGATGACAAAAACAGGAATGCACTTCTCATTAAGTGGGGAAAAGCTGCAGTCCTCCTGTCTTTGTTGGGTCGCTCGCTAAGCAAAGTTCCCAGTGAATGGTCTCCCCCCACCAGCAATAAAGGCTTATTCTGGCATTTCTAATCCACCCTCCCCTCTCTGGTTCCAGACAACCACTATTTAAAAAGTACACAGCTGTACATTACAGTTGCTGCCACACCCACAGATTCCACCTTGTTGGTGAACTCCCATTGTAACCAGTGGGAAATTTCATTCAAGGTGAATCCCGACGTCGCTGGTTGAGGCATTGAACAGCCTGAATGCAGCTGTCTGCCCCTAATGTGTGGATAATCTTCCTGAAATTGTGCCTCCAGCCCTTCAGAGATAAGATGAGGTCAACAAACAGCAGCCCAAGGCTTGTTTGGGTGTCTGTAGATCGAAAAACATTCCAAAATATTCTTCCTATGGGAATACACACACACACACTGCAGACGTGACTCAAATTGTCTCCATCTTTGCTCTGTGATAAAATCCTGCAAAGATAATATAATTTATATTCACTAAATTAAGAATACTATTGAAATGTGCATGTATTGAAATAAATTTCATCACAACCTGAAGCATTAATATAAATTAATGCCACACAGGCTGGTTGTTTTCCAGCCTCTGTTCCTGTTGATCATGATGATTTTCTGCTTAGATTCATAGATAACAGAAAAATGTGGGTTTTAACAAAAAGTAAATTTAATACGAGCTTAAAAGTCATTTTGAAAAGGTTCTTTTAATCTGACGAATGTGCCTGTTCAGAAAGAATATTCCAATTTATTGAACATGACTGCAGGTTAAGCTGCGGTGACGGAATTATTATTTCATATTTTGCTATTTACAATCATAATTTCATTTGTTTTTTTTATATATTTTATATCATTTTAGATAGATGCAATATTTCATTAAGCTTTTCATATTATCTCTCATCTGGAGTTTCTTTTGAATATCCACACTTGTGGAGATTTTTGTTCTAGAAAAGCAGATTAGAACATTTTTCAGTTAAATTTCACTTTGTATTCCATCTTAAATGATGCAAATAAGAGCAGTATTTAGTTACAAATGTATTATTTTGAGTATTTTATGAATCCAGAATTTTTTCCTGTAAAGTTTTATGTCATACGTTTTAATTTTCTAACCAAAAACTCACAGTAGAATGAATGGTTTTTAGCATAGCGTTGTTTTTTAATTTCTTAGCATCAACGACGACGCAAAAGCAAATGGGTAAAAGGTGGGGCGGTTCGTGTCGGGGTGGGGTGGGGTTGGGACAGGTGGATAAGGGAGTAGGTCTGACAAAGGTGCACATTGTGTGAATTCGCTGAAAACCCTCAGGGAAGAACAAGAAGGACGCAAAACAAACCGAATGGGTGCAGAAAAACAAGCTGCAGAGAACGAGGAAACGCAGGAAACACTTTCCGTGATGCTGAGCTGAACAGCCGATGCTTCGGCAACGAGAACATAACCACGTGTTCATCCCATGACGAGCTTCATCCACCGTAAAATTCCAGTTGACCCTGTTGACGGAAAGCATTCCCGCAGCATGAGGCTGCCACCGACGTGTTGCGCCTCGTGCACCAGTTTGGTTTTCCATCCGCCGTCTTCCACCTGTTTGCTGGCTGGCTTTTGGGAAACGACTTTCTGCTCATCATTCGTCTTCCATAAAGGCCAGAAACACGAAGCCGCAAATCTCTGAGGCCTGGATTCACGTTAGGACTGCAACTAACAATTATATTGACGATTCTGACAGTTAATCGATTAATAGGATTAAAGAATTTGCACGCTCTGCAGATTTTTCATTTTACTACTAAAACATTTTTATATAATATTAGAAATAGCCTAATTAAACAACTAAATTCATTTTTTAAATGAGAAAATAAACATTTTGTTGCCTGAAATGCAATAACACAGCGGCCCTTTAGTAAATCTGAACCAGGTGAAGCTAAAACTGTCACTTGAGAAGTCTTGACTAAAACCTAAAAGTGTTTTAACCTTACATGCAAAATATATGTATGTTTTTGATCAGATTGGCCTACTTATTTTTTTTCAGCGTATGGCTTTTCTTTGAATATTAACGATTCATCGAATATTCAATTAGGTGACGACTATTTCAACAACTGAATAATCACGATTAATTATTTCGGACATAACAGACAAGCGGTTTCTGTTTACTGTTGATTAACTTCTGAAAGGAATTGCAGAAATATATGAAAGGCATTTACAACATACAGTCTGTGTGCACAGGCACGTCCCACTTTTTTTTTAAAAAAAAAAGTCCTTTTTACTTGCACTTTAATACTTTTTGCTCCATTATGTCGTGTTTTTGATTAAAACTCCTGCAGGATGGCAAAAAGCTGAACGGGTGTGAATGTTATTGCCAGGCCACAATTTTTTCCCGGTCAGAAGTATTTGGTGCATTTGTCTGCGCGGCCGCAGTTTTAACCGTTTGCTCAGCTGGATGTTAACGATGAGTCATCAAGGAGGTCTGCGAAAGTCAAGACTCCGGTCTCATTCCTGCTGGGTTTGGTGGCTTTTATTTGAGGCGACTTTCAGGGTTTTCACCAACAAAACAGATGAGGTGTGAAAACCAACCTTTTATTTCTTCACTAGTTGAAGAGTCAAAATGTTGGGGTTTTTTTTGTTGTTTGTTTTTTTTCTCCTTCGCTTTTACTTTGCTGTCCTGAAAAAGGTTTCTGAAGGTTAAACGGAAGCTGAAATTAGCAAGCAAAACGAAAGAAGGTTTGAACAAAAATGATAACCAGGAGTGTTTATGAACCTGTATGGAAATGGAAGCTTTATTCTTTTGAAGCTGCCGCTCTAAAGACCAAACCATAAACCTATTTGTCAAAGTGCAGAAGGAATATTACTCTCAACAAAAAAAGTAAGAAACAGCTTGTATGGTTTGGTGGAAGGACTAAAAAAAAATAATAAAAAAATACAGATTTTAAACTATCCCCATGTGGTTTTTACAGGTTTTATGTAGTAGACTCAGAGTTTATCTGATATTGGAAACAGATTAAGTTTTGGGAGGGGGAGGTGTGTGTGTGTTTGTGTTTGCTTCAGATATTGGAATGTGCGTGCGTTCTGCAGCTCTTTTAAAGTTAAGCCAAAGAAGAAAAGGGAAGAAAAAAAGGTGTGGGGGGCGTCGGTTTCAGCCTCGCAGAAGAAAGAGACAGAAAGTCCTAGTTCATCCTCTGGAATACAACCTTCCTACAACCGTCTGGCACGAGGCGAGCGAATAATGAATTTTTCAGGAGAGGAATCAAAGCGAATTCAGGAGTCTTCAAACACTGACGCATTTCATACCAGCCAAAACGGCCATTGTGTACCTGCTGCTTTCTGCATTTAGTCTAAAAGCTAAAATATCCGTCTTTTTCCAGATGTTTCCCGATGTTCCTCCTCCTTGACGTGTCCCAGCTGAGCTGGAGACGTTGGCCTCGGTTAAGAAAAAAAGTAAAAAAAAAAAAAAAAACAGAGATGCCAAAGGCAGCTGCCATTGCCGTTCCAGCGACCTGTCTATGCTACATTACAAATAACAGCCTGAGGCCGGAGTCGCCCCCCCTGCAGACAATAAGAGAGAAAAACAATGTCATGAGGACTGTGATTTATCCATCCCTCAGCGGGCTTTCTCTTGTTCTCAACCACTTCCTGTCAGTGGGGCTGCTTTTACTAGTCTGGAAGCTAAGGCAACAGTAGGAGACCAACCTAACCATTAAGAGCAGTTTATGACTTCCTTCTTATTTCTTTTTCTGTCAAATGGATCGGAGCCCGTAAGTTAGGTCACCCAGTCAAATCGAGCCGTCACATGAGATCTGAGCCTCAACAGGCCGGCCAATCACAGTTTTCAGTCCTTCTGAATGAGTGTTTTATTTAAAGAGTGGAATAGCGATATAAAATCCCTTCCTCCACATGGATGCTGCGCTAACTTTCCTACCTTCCAGCAGCCCAATGTGCTCGGGGAGTAGATATTATTAAATCAATCAGTTTGTTTTCCTCAAAACGTATCCGAGGGGAGCGAATGGATCGGATCCAAAACGGCAGGCAACGACAATGTCGTCCAATTAACTCCCAACCCGCACGTGTTTTGATGTTTTCGTGTTATAACTGGGGGAAAAAAAAAAAAAAAAGATGGGAGGAATGTTTTTCACCTGCTGTCGGGGGCCGGAGCGAGAGGTTTCCTTTGCAAAACTCAACCGCAGAAACCCTGATGGTTAAATGCTCTCCAGATCTGTTGTTTTTGATTAATCAATCTGTCGATTTGAAACCTCCTCCTCCTTCCAAAACACCTGGTTACCACGACGACGCCTGCACAACTCACCTTCCTCATCACTTTCATCTTTAAGTGTTGCCCAGAGGTAGGCGTGTTGCAGCAGTCGCCCGTGTGATAAGACACAAGTTGTTCAGGTGCGCCTCTTTCACGGCGTTCCCAAGGGAAAACAAACACAAAAAATGCAGATCCAGCCCTAAGTGCGTGGGCCGTGTTGGGAGACACGGCGCTGTGTCCACTCTAATGCTGTTTATCATGCATGTATAGTGGTGTGAGGAAAAAATCTGTCAGTCTCTGAGTTGCTCTAATAGTTAGATATATAAATATTTCATGTCAATTTAAGCAAAACATGAAATAATAATAAGGTTTGAAGAAACTACCCTACATTTCTGTAAAATTTGTAGTGTTCTGTTTAAAACACAAACATTCACTCCGGTGTGTTCCTGACAAAGAGCAGAGATTTCGGAATAATGTTCTTGAGAAAACTGAATCTAAAAATGACGAGGGCGCCAGAAAAACACAACCTGTCAGGGGAAAAACCTGGTGACGCATGGAGGTGAAAGTGTCATGGTTAGGAGATGACAGCTCACCGTCGTCCAGCACAATTCTACCTTTTATCAGAGGAAAAGCGGCGATCGAATATTTAAAAAAACAACAAACAAACAAAAACTAAGCTGAACCAGAACTGGAGCCTGCAACATGACTATGACCCAAAATATACCGGCAAATTCACCAATAATCGGCTTATTTTCAGAATAAGCTGATCATTATAGCAAATTAACAACTGGCCATACAACAGGCTGACATTAAGGTAAATAGGATGTGCATATGGTAATAGTAACTCTCCGTTTTCTAACTATATCAATAATTCAATGTCAGCTTTACTATTTATGTTTGACGACTGAGTGGCAACAGGCTAACTCATGTAGCTTCTTGCCATATAAATTCACATGAATTAAGTTTTTTCACAAGATGGCAAAATAAGACTAATTTTCCAAAGACGGTTTTTCATTTTGGCCTTTGTTCAGTTTTTGCAGTAACTATTTGCATAGAGCTTCGGTAAAATGTTTGCTAGTTTTCTAACTGATGCTAACTTCCCTGCAGCAGCTAGCTGCTGCTAGCTTCTGCACACAATGAATGGCCTGTTTGATTTGTGTTTGAAGTCCAACTAGAAAATGGGAATTATGTTGATCTCAGACCAGGAAACGTCAACATGTCTTAGCTGAATGTGGTCCAGTTGCCAGCAGGAAAATTTATTTGATTTGCTATTTGTTTTTTATGCTAACTGCTAGCAGTAGGAGTACATGCTGAAAGAAACATGTTTTACTGCCTTAACACATTCAAATGCCAAAAGAACATGTTAATAAATGGAGGTTGCACGGCACTGTGTTCCTCTGGTGTAGTACAATCCTCAGAATTACCACCAAAAATACATTCTCCTGTTTTGTTATCTGCCCAAAAGTTCACACGAGGCAAATAAGTTTATAACAATGCATTTTCTTTAGTTTTGAAGCAATAACTCATTGAAATTTTAAGCTACTACCTTTCTAACTTTCTGCAGAAGCAAGCTACACTGTAGTGCTAATGCCAGTTTGTATGTAATCAGTAAATACATACTTGGTTTCAGCTGTTGTTTTCCACAACAGTGTTGCTATTAATTACATCACTGCTGACATCTCCTCTTAAAATAAGCATGAAGTTCCAAATAAAGCTGTTACATCAGGTAGCTAGCGCTACTTATCATGCTAACGCTGCCTGTCGCGTAGCCTGGTTTATAATGGTGCAGAAACAAAAAGCACATTACAAGCTGCTGTGCCATATTTGGTATTACGCACAAAGTGAAGAAAACTGACTTGATTAGACACAAGGCGGCTCTAGTGAATGCAGAAATGAGCGGGCGTCGTCATCCAGGGATCAGGAATAGTTTGCGTTCGTAATGGATGCGACACATTGAAACGGGTGTATAAACAGATTGATTAACAATGTGATCCGCTGTGAAACGTCTGCAAAGCGCGCCTGACATGATATGATCCACTAACACACATACTGGATGAGCAAACAGATGAACTTCAAAGGCTCAGTCAAAGAAGACAGGATTACTGCAAAAAGCAGGCCAAGAGGTCTTTTCATCTGAGGGGGCAGCATCAATAAGAAAACCTCTATGAGAGTCAACAAGTTCAGGCAAGGGCCCAAGACTCAGGCCCCGTAGGAACTGTTTTCACAAAACAATCCCAGGGTTAAAGTGCTTCACAAAGCTGAACACAAAGTGGGAGTAGCTGATGGGAGAGTGTGTTTGGAATAAAGTCGAACTGCTGTGGAGTGTGAGTTTTTCTCAGATTCTTCCTCCTGGATCCCGGGTTGCTCCGCTGCTGCTCGACCCGAGGACCTTTCCAGAGCCTCCGTGTAAACAGACGAGGCGAGCAGAGAGCGGACGGACCTTTTCCACTGCAGCACAACATGCTGGTGGAGAGAGAGAGGGAAAAAGAGAGAGAGAGAGAGAGAGAGAGGAGAAAGAGAGAGAGAGAGAGAGAGAAAGTATGCAGTCTCTACTTGGGTTGTGTTTGGTGGCGGAATGACGCAAAACCACTGGAGTGGTCGAAGGGTCTGATTCAGACCTTTACACACTGGTGGGCACCAGCTGCAGCTGAGAGGAAACTTGTACACTTTTAGGGAGATTTTGGATTTTCCAGAGCTGTATAATAAAAGGCAAAGTAAAATTCATAAAAGTTTTAAATGATTTATGCAAAAAAAAACAACAACAAACAAACAAACAAACAAAAAAGAAGCTGGACAGGTTTTAAATAAACTGGATGCCTTCCACTTCATTCACTATCTGAAAGCTTAAAGTTGTACATGAAAATTTATTATAAATTTAAACTAAGGAATGTTCCCATCAAATTCTAATGTTACAAGAAAGAAGATTACAGTGAAAGATATGAACAGCATCTTCAATTTTTCTCTATGTTTTGTCAAAACGCACAAAAAGAAAACTGCGCGTCTGAGGTAGAGGTGCAAAGACAAACTGGTCTGTGACTGGCTGGTTGGAAATCGTCTTTTTTTTCCTTCTTCCAGTTGGTAAACGCAGCTTATATAAGAGCTATGTGTCTGAAGAGTAAAAACATATTAAGGGTAACAAAAAGGCAAAAATTGCTTTGATTATCCCCTTAAAGATTAAATGTTGGTAATCTTTTCAGCGGCATATTTCATAAAATACACACATGCACCTTATTGCTAATTTATGATATTGCTATTTAAAGTCATAATCATGTTGTCTTTGTTATGAAATAACAGTGAAGTCCTGTCACAGTGTGACATCACCTCTAACAGCAAGACTCCATGATTGATCACAGATAAGCTCCTACATATCTACGATTAATTAATTATTGATTTTAAGATTTAACACAACTGACAGAGAGTCAAAGGTTTTTCCACTCAAATATTAGCTTAGCCGGCACTGTTGTTAACATCAAAGGGATCTTTGATGCCTTATCTGATTAAGAAAAAACTGAAAAGTTTGTTCTTTTGTTAAAATCTTTGTCGTATTTAACCCTAATCATCACCTGTTCCATTTTAAATTCATCAGGAAAGTATAAAATATATTTTCGATGTCGTTTAGGTCTTTTTTTTTTTTTTTTTTGCCTCCAGCTGAACTGATACTTACAGGTTGGAGGTTTTACAAACTCGCCAATTGGAAACCGACCACCAATCTCTGATCAGTGCATTCTTTAATCCTAGGAGGCCCACCAGGCGAAATGTTCAAAACCACGGTGACAAAGCTCGGGTAAAGAACACTGAACACTCGGCAGACGGGTGAAGAAATCTCCTCGCAGCGACTCGAGGAATCTTTGAAAACCAACCCAAAAAACAAAGGACAAGAACAAAACCTTCCCCCATTAAGGTTCTTAACCTCACTTTGTTTGCTTTGCGCTCTATTCTAAGTGTACGTGGCGCAACACGAGCCCTCTGTGGCCGTCCCAGGCTCCTATAGGCTGGCCGGGGCGCCTTGCAGCCAGACTAAACTATAAACAAGTGCCATCTAGAGAACGGAGGCAGGGACGGCACCGCACATCCCGTACAGTACGCTCTGATTCATCCTCTTCAAAAGGCATGGGGTGAACTTCATAACAGCTGCATGGTGAAACCCCCTCAGCCCCACAATGACTCCCCCCCCGCCAGTAAATCCACCATGACCAAAAGCTCTGAATCTCACCAAGAAAAGGGAGGATGCAGGTGGCTGGAGTGGAGTTTATTGCAACACATAGTTTCCAGGGAGCCAAAACAACAAGACCCCCTCCTCCTCCTCCTCCTCCTCCTTCAGCACCCACCTCACAAACACACACTCCTCCCTCCTTAACTTCTCTGGTTCTCAAAGGCCGCCAGCGGGGAGGGAGAGAGCGAGCACTCGGAAGTGGTCGCCTTTTGTTCCACGCTCTTTTGGCGTTGGGGAGGGCGAGGGAACTTTTTGTTTATGGGACAACACAGGGTTGCCATTAAGGCTTTAATCAAAACTATTCTCTGCAGTCAGCCTTGAGTGACAGCGCTCTTTCCCCCCCTCCAATCCCCGCCATCAACCAACCCACCCTCACAGGGAGCAACAGGAGGAGGGAAGAGAAGGGAAACTGTGGGAATGTCTCTACATCGTCGGCGCGGCGGGCAGCTCCTCGACATGGCTTTAAATTAGGGGGGAAAAGAAAACACAGGCTAAAAAAAGCGAGCCGCCTAACTATACTCCTGCCTGCTAATTTGTCACCACTTGAAAAACGGGAGAGAAAAATAGCAACAGTTTAAGTCGCGCCGCTTTCAAGCCGTAGGGATGCCAGCCAGCGACGCATGGCAGAATACTTAAAGACGCCGGGGGGAGATTTAGGTCAGCTCCGACAAAACTTACACATGCATTGAAATTATTGTGGCTGGAATCTGCAGAGGTCTGGCTGCATTCTTATTAGAGGGAAGCAGAAATGGAGAGCCCTTAGCGTCTGGCTGGCTGAGATCGGCCCGGTGACAGCTGGGGCCCGAAAGCCTCACATCCAGAGCCAGGGCTCATAGCCACTTGCTACACAGCAGCGCCGAGCCATTCCCACCCCACCGCCCCTTCGTTTCTTACTTTCTTTTTTTTTTTTTTTTGCTTTCAAGACCTCACCCTGAAAGATCACTGTCCTCTCCAAAGAGAAAAAAAATTCTGCCAAATAATTCCCTCAAAAACCTTTTGTACTTTATCCAAAAGCGGAAGGAGAGCTGGGAGAGAAGGCAGCGTGGAGAGATGTTTCGTCTCTCTGCTGCCAAGTCTGACAAAAGAAAAGGGGTCACAGAGAGGGGCATCCCTGTGTGTTTTGTGTGTGAAGGGTACCTTATCCAGCAGCGGCGAGCAGTGGGGACCTAATTGCTCCAGCTTGACGATGGTGATGAAGCCGCTGTCTTGTCGTTCATCCTCGCTTGTGTTGCACAAAGACACAGGGTGATACTGTAGAAAACAGAGACAAACGGGGTAAGGGAACATTGCTCTCCCTCCAATTATTTTACTTATCATTACCCAAGAGACACAAACATCTTTGAAATTATGAGCAATCACAATTTACGCCATTGTGCAAAGTTAAAGAAACTAACTGGAGATTCTGAAAGAGAGACGTAGCGAAGAGGTCCACAGTTCAGGGTAGGACAACTCTGGCCTTTATGGAAGAAATAGAAGAACAAAGACCTCGATTTTTAAGCAGACCAGAGTTTCCATGGGCAGCAGATTAACGTCGTTGATTTGCCCATGGATTTACGTCAACAGCAAAATCCCAGCCATCATTTTCAATTTGTGATGAGACCGTCGTCATTGACAAAATGCAAACAGATAACTCCCTGGTCAAACCTTGAGATCCAAACCCTCAAGGTTTTGGATCTTGACTCCCCCCCGCCAGTAAATCCACCATGACCAAAAGCTCTGAATCTCACCAAGAAAAGGTGAGAGCCACGTTGTGGCTCTTGGGCCACAACGTTTATGGTTGTGGCCCAAGAGCATACACAATGTCAACTGGAAACGGGAAGCCACAACGAGCAAATATACTGAGGGGTTTCGGGTCCACATACATAGTGACACCGTCGGCATCGAGCTCAGGTCCTGCGCGAACCCCGAACCCAGACTGCCAGTGGAGACACCCAACTTGGCCTGAAGCAATCCAAACATTAACCAGCCGGAGTGAGACTTTAGAAATGTCCCTGAATCAAGTAACTGGATCACCTTCTCGGCATGCAATCAAGTTCTACCCCGTTATTTGACTCAGGAGTGTCAAAGCAGAGGCAAATCTAAGACCTAAGAGTCTGGATTTGAAGACCTCTGGTTTCGATCGGGACATATTCTAAAATGTTAAGTTTGGCCCTAAAGTCAGATGAGAATCTGTGACAAGACTTGCAAATTGCTGGTTATGTAGACTCTTTGTCTTCTTTGTAATACAGGACTCTCAGACACAGGAGGGCTTCGTCAATCCCCCACTAAGCCCTTCTCAGACATTTTTATTTGTGAAACACTATGAAAACCCGAGGTCCGTCTCACCAAACCACCACTGACGTTTATGGTTGTAACAAAAGGTGACAAAGTTCAGGGAGTAGAAAGACGTCAACCAGGTACTGTAGAGACAAGCTGTGGGCAGGTGTTTTCACACCAACAGTTGAGTTGGAGGCATTTATGCGAGACGCTGACGCTCTTCCCTCATAAACCAATGAAATCAATTACATGGAAGGTGATGTTCACTCCCACACAAAGCCTCGGGGATCCAAAGAATGAGAGATAGGCTTTTGGTAGGAACATTTGATCCTCTCTGAAAGGGAAGAAAATGGTAACTGCTGAAAGGCTGCATTTAACAGCTCAAGGGGATAGCCGCAGCGCTCGCAGGTCGCAGACATGCTGTCACGAGTCACAGAGGCAGCTACGTGCTCCTAACCCCCCGCCTCCGAATACTCCTCCAAGTGAAGTCGTCTCCTGATCAGTTCTTGTTTTGGACTCCCGGGGCACTCCAGTTCCACGGTCCTGGCCTAGTCCAGAACGGTTCTGCCCCTCTTCATGTGGCTGCGGACCCCTTCCCCTTCCCCTTCCCTCCCTCCCCTCAACTCGCCCAGCGGAAATCTCCAAATTAAAAAGACCCAGGGGTGACATCAACAGCTGGCATCCCTGGGTTGGGGAATTGACGTAATGGGCTGCAAAGGGCTGGTGCATGTCTGTCAGGCGGAGGGAGGGAGGGAGAGAGGGAGCGGAGCGGACACGACGGAAAACAGACTTGGAAAACCGGACTGGGACAGCGAGATAAAAGGAAGGGCCAGAAAACAGCAGCACCTGGCCGCTACTCACCGTCTGGATTCCTATGGAAGCAGTAAAAGTGGAAAGATGCATTTTAATACATCATGTGTTGGATACCATCACCTAACCTTCGGAGAAAGTAGGAAAACAAATATCGTACGTTAATATCACAGGATTGCGGCGTCTTTCTAAACCCTGACGGCAGTTGTTGTCGAGCTGAGCTCACAAAGACGATGAATTCGAACACACCACTTCAAATATGGCGGCCGGTGTTCGTGACGGCAGCGAGCTCCAGAGCAGAAAGAACCCCTGGCTCGCTCCACACGCTGCGCTGCCAGCTGTCTCCACCAATCTGCATTTACTAGGCTCAAATTAGAGGCCCACAGTTGAACTTGGCCTTCGACAAAACAGAAGTTCAGAAAAAAATACTTTTATTGACATTACTCCTGTGATGCCTTGACCTCTGCTCGTCTTTTGTGGTGAATTTGTGGGACATGCTAGAACAGAAAAACAATCAACAAGATGCTTGGGGAAAATGGCTAACTTGACGCTTGTTTGGATCTCATTGTGACATTAAGCAAGTCGCTACATGACGCTGTGCAATCACACCAAATAAAGGAGATAATAACCCCAATGCTGAGCCAAGCAGGCTCAGAAGGAGTGGCTGCTTTTACTTTCTTCTGGCTTTCCTCTGAGGCCAACCACCTATGTTTTGCGTCTCAAACTACACCAGGCATTATCTTCTATTTTCGATGCATCGGCACCGCTTACAATCAGAGCCCTGCGAACACTCTGCGTGTGCCGCCGTCGGTGCCGCGTACCGCTCCGAGGCACGCCGCTTTGCTGGACTAAAAACGGCAGCAAGGACAGTCTGAAACGTCTTCATTTGGCTTTTTTTTTTTTTTTTTTTTTTGGTGTGTGGCCCTGACAAAAACAGAGCCTGGGAAACCAAATCACTGAGTCTCCATTTCACAGGGACGAGAAACCACAAGCAACGCAAACTGTTCCCCACAGACTGTTAACAATGCAAACTCCTCCGTTCCGCCTCCTCCTCATCTGTCTAGATCTGTTGCAGAACCAACGGGGACATGTCCCTCGGCTCCTTTGTAGCCTCGATTAAAGGCATTTCTTTTTCAGCTCAATCAAAGACTACCAAAAATATTCCAGGGCTAAAAAAAAAAAAAAAAAAAAAACAAAAAAAAACCTAACAGCCTCAAAAACAAGTACATGGAAAGAAAAAAAAAGGAGGAAATAAATAGTTGCTGCAGTACAGAGTCAATAATATTTTTTCCCCATGACTTTGCCCTGCAGATCTTTTTTTTTTTTTTTTTTCTTCTTTCTTTTTAAAGATAATCAGTATGCAAGCGTTTTAGTTCATCTGCTGCCAGGAGGGAACCAAGCCCAGGCGGTTGTGTCAGTCGGAGCTAAGGTGGGAAGTTCGAACCTCTCATCAGGTTCTGCCACCAGCTGTTCAAGTCACAGGTCCTCTAGCAATCCGTTGCCAAACTGCCACCTCCAAATGAAGCAGTTTTTTTTTCTTCTTCTTCTTCTTGTTTTATCCATCCATCCATCCATTTTCCGTCACCCTTCTCCCTAACGGGGTCGGGAGTTGCTGGTGCCTATCTCCAGCTGCGTTCCGGGCGAGAGGCGGGGTTCACCCTGGACAGGTCGCCAGTCTGTCGCAGGGCATTCTTCTTGTTTTATTCAAATGAAATCCGTCGAATCAAGACTCCGAGCAAAGAAGCTCTGCCTGAGGGTCTGGAAAGTCTGCCAGGTTGCTGCAAGTCAAGCAACAATTCAATCAACGTGGTACACGCAAACCTGTGAATACACACAGGGAACACACTTCTGACGCTCCTGTGGGGTGACTCAGATCCAAACATCTGCATCAGGAGGCGACGGACTCGACGTTAGAGTTGTTGAAGAAAGGCAAAAGAAGAAAAGCCTGCACACGGTCAACGATCTGAATGACTTTCCGCCAATGTTTGAGCTAATTTCATCGGAGGCCTTATTTCACATTTAATGAAAGCAAAGACAGATGAGATCTGAGTTGTGCCTCAACACAACACACAACTTTAAATAAACTACGTATGATCACACCACAAAGATTCACAAACCGTTTTCATCACCAACACAGAGGTTCAAGATACATTTTTGTAAAAATATATTAGAGAAGACAGGGCCTGAAACACCAAATCTAAGCAAAAAAAAAAAAAAAAAAATCAAAAACAAAAAACATGAAATCCTCCACAGGTTGTCATGGTGTGCAAATTTACGGGTCCAATACAGAGGATCATTCGCAAAGTTTAGTGAACTTTTGAAACCTCCTCCAAAAACCCTGTTTTAACATTTTAACAGTTCAAACACCAAATACACATCAACATACGTTAAGAAAAATTTTTTTATATTTTTTTACATACGAGTTGAAATGTGGCAGTCTGCTATGAGACAGATCATTTGTGAAACAAATTGAGCTTCCCCACCTTCCCCTGGCACTTCCAGTACTAACTGGAAGCAACCAATAAGAACCAAGAGGCGGGTCTTAGTGCTGCCAATCACCCTCCGTGCGGTGCTGCTCATTTCCTCTGCCCTCTACCCGTCTTGTTCTCTGCTACGCTGAAGGCACCTGAGCTTGTCGTGACTGCTAAGGCTAGTTAGCATGGCCACCAATGGTGGTCGATTGACAGCGGTCGATTGACAGCGGTCGATTGACAGCGCTGTGACCCTCCTCCTGGCTCTGACTGGTTGTTTTTGGTCGGGAGATGTGGTAGCTTGGTGAGTAGGTGTGTTTTCCATGAATGATTTGTAGTCAACGCTCCAGAAAATCCATGAATACTGAACCGCAAAAAAGGTGGGAGCCTGAAAGTTATGTAATGTACGATGTAATGATCTGATCCGACCACAAGGTGGCTTCAACATGATGCACCGTTTCCAAAGATGGCAACTTGGACCTTAAGGCTGGTTGCAATTCATTACTTCCACATTAAGGTTATCTTGACCAGGTTTTGGAAAAAGATAAAAATAAAGAAAGAAAGAAAAAAAAAAAAACAGTCAAAGACTTTCAGAAAACCTAGAAAACTATCGCTATTAAAGATTTGGGTGACTCTGTCAATTTTTAAGGTGAATATGAAGTAATAACGACGCGAGGTTCATGACTTTTGCGGCGGAGTCTGGATCAAAACTTGTCCCAGAAAGCCTGATCGAAACTTACCGAAGCCGACTTTGCAGCGGTTTGTTCTGATCACAGGAAAAGCGGTTTACGAAAAGGCGCAACTCAACCGCATGCAATGCCTAAAAGCGATCACAATCCGGCTGCCCGGATTCACTGTTGCAGCGCGCGCTACAGCAACCAGCGGCGCACGGTTTTCACTGAGAAATGAGCCCGAGGTGACAGGGCGGGTTGAGACACTGACCCCTCGCTTTCCACCTTGCCATTTTGGAAACAAGTCCGTTCAACGTCAGGGTGTGAGAGTCTGCAGAGAGAGCACGGCTCCGTGTTCTTGCTAAAGGCACCCGAGCATGTGCTTGCATGCGAATGTGAACGTGTGCACGAGCGTGAGCGACTGGTGGAAAAAAAAAAAAAAAAAAAAAAGTTCCTGAGCGTTTCTCCGAGGGAAGCTGACGCATAGCTCGTTTTTGGGAGTCCAATCCCCCCAAAAGGTTGCTCTTTTTTTTTTTTTTTTTGACACCAGCGTGCTTTGAGCCTCGATGCGTCAAAAAAAAAAAAAAAACAAAAAAAAACGTCCCCGTACACGCACTCCTACGAGAGAAATGTTTTGTGTATCCTGAACACATCTAACGCTGATATGGTCGAGAAGGCGGATTGCCAAGGGAGCAGAGCAGACATCCTCCCCGTTGGAGCATCTGGAAAAGAGTTTCTCTTTGGAAATACAAACGAACAGGAGGCCTTACTGCTTTGGTCCTGTCAAAACAAAGAGAGTGTCATCTTCCAGCCCCGTTTTTATCGACAGTGTCGGCCCCGTATCCAGTAACGGTTACCACAGGGAATAACTTGGGGGGAAACGTGATCCCTTAATGAAGCTCAGGTAATTACCACCGACCCCAAGTTTGCCCGGGCGCTTTCTTCAAGTAGGAGCCCCCTCCACACACACACACACACACACACACACCCACACACACACACACACACCCACACACACACACACACACACACGCTCCCCCCGCCAGAGCTCAGGCCCGTCAGACTGTCTCTGCTTCAGAAAAGGGATTAGAGCGAAAAGAAAGAACCTCGGGATGAAAAAGGAGCAAAGAGCAGGAGAAACGGGCGGCTGAGGGGTGAAATTAAAACACTTCCACTGTTTGGAACACCAGATAAAGGATGTGTTAGCGGGTCACAGTGTTCGCCGTCTGCACTGTTGCGCCGTTCGGCCCTCCCTTTCATGCTCGCTTCTGTTAGATAACGTGGCATAAAAAATAAAAATAAATAAATAAATAAAAAGAGGGGTGAACTTTGCACAGCCAGGCGCGGGAGCTGGGTACAGCCGCACCTGTGCTGTGGAGGCCGCAAATGTTGCTTCTTTGTAATTTCAGGGTGTTACGTTGCAGTCGGTTATGTCAAAAGCAGTTTTGCATATTTTTAACCGAACAGACAAAGAAGGAGACACCTGCGAAAATGAGCGGGCGCGCGGGGATGTCTGCAGAACGCGGCGTTTACGTCGCCTCACTGACGTGGCTCGTCGCGTTACGAGCCACTTCAGTGAATTTAACTGGGATTTTATGTGACAGTTCAAGGAAAGAGAAAGTTGTGGGGAAGATTAAAGCAGAGGTTGGTCCTAAAACAATATCCTGAGCTTTAAATATCGCACATGATGCTGTGTAGTCCATCAAGCCAGACATAAGAGAAATGATTGTGATCACAGATGGGAGAATCTCATGAGAAACTCGCACCCTGCCTGGCTTCAGGGTTTCTGCAGATTTCACCAAATTGTGAGACTTATTATGAATTTATGCACATCTTCCAGACAACGGGTGAAAAATGTGCAGCCACCCGTGTTAGGTAGCCTCAATCGCCTGGCGTCACGGAAAGTTTGAGTTTGACTCAAACGTTTGCCCAACAAACAAAGTTCAGTGAGAACAAAAAAAACAAAAACAAAACATGAAATACACCAAATTAGATAAAAGACTGAATTTCAGATTTGCGAATAATGTATTTAAGGGCATTTTACTTTTTGAATTCAAGACATTTGAAGGCCTTCATTTTTGTTGTACGGATTTAAAACTTTTTAAGGGACTTGAGACTTTTTAAGGGAAGTCATAGGAATTCATATTTAAAGTTTAGCACAAGTCATGTTTGGAGCACAGCAAACATCCTACAGAAGGTGAGGTCAGATGAGGCCAGAGTTGAACTTTTTGGCCTACATGCAAAAGTCTACATGTGCTTGAAAACTAACACTGCATAACACACTGACAGAACCATCAGACGTATTTTCTATTGACATTGATCATGTTTCTATCAATAGGAACACATTCCTATTGATTTATTACCCAACCCTAACATGTGAACTATAGTGAGAGGCTCGTGGAAGGAAGCCCAAACTGACAGACCTGAGTCAAAGTTTAAAAGACTGACATGTATAATACTGTTATAAAAAAGTTATTAAAAGAGTCTCAAATTTTCTCACCAAGTTCTCTGGCATTTAACAAATAGAAATAATTTGAATCACAGTGACTAAAACAAAAAATTTAACGTTTTTTTTTTATTTTAACTCATTTCTGCAGATGTATGCAACTAAAGCATCTGCTAAAAATAAAAATCTGATCTTGCCGTGAGATTGGTTAACAGTTTAGTAACACTAATCAGAAGCGATCGATGATATCTTTGATTTGTAGTGCAGAGATATCATCAGGAAAGTAAACACCTGGTTGCTCTTGGTCTCATAAACAACCTTTCTTTACAGACAACTGTCTGTCGCAGTGGAGGTTCTGGGGAAACAGCCTCGGGTTGAAGCCAAGTGCCTTGGCTGCACGTCATGCACAGGTTCTACGTCCTTCCTAACATAAACACCTAGCATATACAAACACATTAGCATAGACTCTGGAAAAAAAAAAAAAAGAAAGAAAACAACCCGAGGCTCTCCATCAGTCTCAGGCCAGGATACTGCTATACATTTCAAAGCTCACAGCTAAACATAAACACAGCACTTCCCTGTCATAACCCTGCAGTTCGTGAGGACGATCTAGAGTTGCAGTGACGCCTCTCGGGCCGCATTCACACAGCCAGTCGGCCCCGGCCTGCAGACGGCGGTGGCAGAAAACGGAGCTGAAGGACCTGACTAATGGGAAGACAAATAAGGGAAGCTGATTGGTCAAAATACATTTCAGTTAAGCAATGTAAGAGCAGTCCATTCACTTATAGGTACAGTGTATCTCAGAAGAGAGTCCCCCCCCCCACCCCTTTTTTTTTTTTTTTTTTTTTTTTTAAACACAGTTGCACGTAAAATAACAGCACGCCGCTGAGGACGGATTAAACATCCCTCTTTTATTAGAAATGCAATCCTAGCTCACGTCCCCACCCATCAACAAGTGTCTCTCATAATGATTTGCCGCTTCTAAAGAGAGCGAACCGTTTGCTGCTTCAGCTTTAAAAACGCTTTGATGAAGGCTAACGACCAAAACACGGCTCCTGGGCAGAACACTGGTGGCCCCGAGCTGCTCTGTGCACAAAGCACCAAGTGAAGACAGAGAAAACCTCAAATGGCTGATAAAGAACCTTGACGAACGGCTGAATTTAGTGATCAAGGGCTGTTTGAATGCGATAAAAAAAAAAAAAAAAAAAAGAAGAAAGAAGAAAAAGCAGAAAAAAGGAAATGTGCCGCTTCTTGTTTACTCCTCGGAGGCTCCAGATTCTATAAAGTTTTGTTCTGGCTTATTGTTCAAAGTTCTTCATTGCGTTTAAATTCTGCCATAAAAACGTCCAGTTGTGCTTCAGGACGATCAATTTTCACTTTATGAGATCAACAGACACAGAGCAGTGTGCAGCAGTGAACTGCTAGGGAAATTAGATGTGGTCATATTGATATGACAATATGAAAAGTGTGGCCTGGATTTTTTTTTTTTAGAATCTACCCTTTTTGCTGCATTTACAGGATCAGTTTTCACGTGTCGCCATTAGATGCTTGATCAATAATTGGCCAGTAAAAATGCTTAATAAGTGATTTTACACAATTTGAACCTGTTGAAGTTTCCACTGGGCCACTTAAGGATTTTTTTGGGTAGAACATAATTATAGACCAAGTTTTTGCATCTTAAATGCAAAATGTAGATATCTGTGCACAGTATTGTTGGCATAGTGTTTTTTCAGCAAATGGCCTGAAACAATTAATCGATTACGAAATTAATTGACAATCATTTCAACATTCGATTGATCCCATTAATCATTTTAGCCCAATCTCTCATATTAAATCCTAATAGTATACATATATATATATATATATATATAAAGGTAAGAATACTTTTGCATTGGTTGAGATTGTTTCTAAAGCGAGCTGGGATTGGAAGTAGAAGAGCTTGTCATTTTGCCAGAGTCGTGATCGGTGCGTTGTTCGCAACATGACTTTCTTTTTCCCCTGGTGGAGAGTGGGGCTTCCAGGGGTGCTTATGCAGTGAATGCACCAATAAAAGAAACCAAAATGAATTAAATAAACAGTTTCAACTTGAGCTGAACTAAACAAACTGCAGCCCACAAAACCACTTTTATATAAAGGTTCGTTGCAAAGCAGAATGCGGCACAATAACAAATGCATCCCCACGCAAAAGGTTTCGTAATGGTTTGGATAAGCCTCTGATTTAACGGAATCAATTAATATCCGTCTTCTCTGGCACCGGCTTGATCAAGAGAGATTGCAGGTAAACCTTTTAAGCTTGATTATTGGGGTTGGAGTTGACACCGTAAATCATTTTTCCTGAACTACCCTGGGAGGCATTTTTGTCCTCCCATCTGCACAGAACAAATGACAAACAGAAATGACTTATCCAGCACACTTCCTCTGTTCCCACAGTCGATTGCTGCAACATCTGCCTGCAACGTATGCACCCTGTACACGGCGCGCGGCTCTTCACGCTAAGACGTGACGCAGATTACGCGTCCGGCTTAGGCCCCCCCCCGATTTTCCACGCGACGGGTTCGGACAGATTTCTCAAAACGAGTAACGTGCAGGGTCTCGGGACACATTCTTGAAATGTTTGGAGACTCCAAATGTAATGGAAGCACTCTGCTGATGTCATTATCTAGAAACACTGTTGTGGGAGATCTCCAGTGTAATCCAAGGGAGGATCCAGTGGGAAGGGAAAATGGAAAAATGTCACCGTCCGTCACCGTTTCTGAAGTCCAGACCGCAAGTGTCCCTTTGACCACCAGTGGATGTTGGAGCAATGCAGTCAGAAACACACAGAGGAGGTAAATACAAACAGGTTTGTTTTTTTTATGTGTGCTATTTTTATTCTTACCCTAACATCTTGGCACAGTCTACATGCCTCGCAAACCATCAGCAAACTGCCACAAAAAAAAAAAGAAAAAAAAAAAAAGCAACACACCTTGTAGTTGGCACTGTTAACCATTTTCCTTTTTGCTGCTGTGCGTCGCTGTGGCTCTGAGGGAGGCGTTGGAAGTCGCTTGATTTATGGGGCACTGAGAGCTTTTCAAGACGAGCCAGCAGAGACTCACAGAAGTGGACGGGCCTGGGTCAGCCACAAGGTGGCTACAAGACATCGCCCGGAGATCAGAGTAAAACTATTTCACTTCGAATTCTGTAATTTGTTCATTTTCACTCTGTCAGAGAAGCTACAGCACTTTGGAAAAAAAAGTTATGCGTCATGGCTCGGGTTGTCCCGATCCGATACTGATATCAGACGAGTATCGGATTGTATCGGCCTAAATCTAAGATCTGAGGTAAAAGCACACTGATAGAACCACTCCGGTCCAGGATTCAGTCCGGTCCAGGATTTCTATCCAGCAGCACTTCTATTTAGCAAGCAAAGCCACTAGTTAATAATAAATGGGTCGGTTGTTCTCACTCTTATTGTTGTTGACTATTATTCTCTGAGTAATTTCACTTGACCAAGCCTTTTCTAACAATCCCCATGACAAAATAAGTAATACAAATATGTATAATAAGTGTTATACATATTTATACATAGTTTATAACCATTAGCCTGTACTTTGATGCACCTTTCTGAGTTTAATAAAAAGCTGATAAACATCGTGATTTTATTGTATAAATGCATTTCCCATTAGATTCAAAACCTCTTCCTCTACCACAGAACCAGCAGCATGTTTATTTATGCGTCATAGTATTTAGAAAAATTAAAAACTGGAATCAGAAAGTGAGTCCTCACAAAGAACTGGAAAAACTGGACTGTCCTGATTTAATGATGTTATCTGAAGTTTAGATTTCACAAGGAAATATTCAAGTTCTCTAGATGAGACGCCTCATAGAGCGGCGTAATGGCATCGGTGTGGCGTAGAGCAATGCAGTGCTGCCCCTCCCCCACTTGTTGCTGTTCGCTCCTGGTCTGCTGGTTGAGAGAAAGTTCCTATGTTTTTCTCTTCCTATAAAAAAAAAAAAAAACTTTTTTTTTTTTTTTTATTATTATTATTGTCAGGTGCAAAACAATCAGAAGTCATCATGTGGAAACTGAAGGAAGGTATTATCATCCCTATCCAGCTGCATTTGGCAAACTCCAAACTGAGTTAGATCATTTAATAAACTTCGGCTTTAAATCTGTTTTTAACGATTTTGTCCGCTCTAGCATCCGTGATGTGACAGTTGTCAGACAGGAAATCAAGTTGCGAGACATTCGGGCCGGGGCTCGAACCCGCGATGTCCGCTTTGAGGACTCAGGCCTCGGTTTGTTTTACCCCTGCACCACTGCCTCGCCCAGGCTTTTATCCTTTAACTTCTTACCAAATATCATAATATTGAGGGTTTTTTTTTGTTTTTTTTTTAACACAAAGCTCACCATACAAGCAGCATCTCTTGCCTCTGATATCCAGATCGAGCAAAGGTTAGCATTAGCTCGTCTCAAAACGAGAGGTGAACTGAATCTTCCGCCATTCCAAGGTGCAGCTGTGCATACGAGTTATTTCCTCCACTAAACACGCTCTCTTCACACCCGGCTGGGTCCTGTCTTGTTTTAGGGGCCAAATGGAGTGAGCAGCATGCATGCATTGTACAGTGTGTACATGGCCGGGGCAAGGGGAGGGGTAAACTGCGTAGGGCACGCAGCCAGGAGAACCGAGCTCTTTGTGGAATGCCATGGAAAAATGAGACAGTGGAATGCAGACTTCACTGAGCAGTGTAAACAGGCCGGGCCGAGAGAATGCTGCCACGGCGCTTTGAAGTCGCCTCCGTCTCCCTGTCGCGCACCCACCCATCACCTACTGCTGTGCTGATTAACAAAGAGAGCCCAATTTTATCCAGTGGCGACGTTGTCGTTCGGGCGGCCTGGAAACCCTGCGTGTGTCATCTCGGTGCACGCTCAGCTTCCCAGCGTGGAGCGCACGCTCTATTTATTCCTCCAAAACACACGCACATGCTTCAGAGCGCCCAGGCAGCCATGCGTGTCTGCACACACACACACACACACACACACTCACAGGGACAGAGACATATAAAGAGGCTCACACCTGCTCTCCCTCATGGCATGGCACTTCAAGGCTTCCGGCGCTCTGGCTACAGTCGGTGCGTCTATCTCATCAAACCCCCCTCTCCTCCTCCTCCTCCTCCTCCTCCTCCTCGGCCCGGCTTCAATATGGCCTTTCAACGTCTTTGTTGAGCGCGCCGCAGCGATATCAGGTTAAGAATGTCTCCAGTGTAGGCAGCAGACACGAAGGCACCGCAGCCTGTAGCTCCGCGTCTGAGGCAGCCGGCTGAAGAATCTGCTCAAGTGGGCAGGTAAACACCGCTGCCCGACCTTCACCGGCAGGCTGGATGAACCTGAGGCTGACTATGGGTTTCCGAGAAGCCGCTTTCTCATAAGCGAAGCAGGCATTGCACCGGCCCTTTAATTGAGTTTGTTTGCCCAGAAAGTGCGGTTCATTTGGGGAGGTGTGAATGTTACAATTGAATGTTGACGCGGACCAAAAAAAGCAAACTCTGGTCAATCTGAAAACCGAGGTCTTGATTCAGTTGAGGTGAACTCTGGTGCGGTTCAAATGCCAAGCAGACGCAGGGCATTCTGGGTAAATGCAACCAAAATCAAGACGCGAGTCTAGTGTAAGAGGGAGGAATGGCTCATGCGACCACTAAAATTTACCGCCGTTTCGTTTTGGTTTACATTTCGTGAAGAAGGAAGTTGCGCTCCGTGACGTCTTCAGAGGTTTTTGTGTTGCTTCCTTCAGTGGATCTTGTTGCAGCGCCACTGAAGGTGAAAAGGGGAACAGGTTTCTCAAGAGGTTTGTCTAATTTGACACAGGGCAGTGTGAAAACGAACCGCAGCAAGTGAAGATGCAACAAATGTGGAAATTTGTTTCATCTTACATCCAGCTGGAAGAAGAACCTCACACAAAACTTCATCGGAACACGTCAACGCTTAACACCACTTCATGTGAGCAGTTCTTTTTTTTTTTTTTTCCTTCCAGGAACTTTTGAACATTTCTACAGTTTAGATCATTCACATCTGGACAGTTCCCACTGCAGTCAGCAGAGTTTACTTTACTGACCCAGTTTTATCCTGTATGGATGCAGGTCAATGACCCTTTAGTTCCTCATTTTTATACACCAAACTGTTCCTAGCTCAGATCCCTGTGGAACACCAAACGTGATTATGTCTTTACATTTATAATATTTATCATTTTAGAGGGCTCAAAGTCTATATTTGTGCCAGGCGTTATTTATTCTCTTGGCAGAATGAAGTTTCAAACAATCTTTTGCTTTTACCAACATGTTTCTTCTCACTGGAGGTGATATTAAGACTCCAAACTTCAAACCGTAGCAGGAGTTAAAGATTAGAGTGAAGGCAAGGAGACCTTTCAGTTCAAAGACTTGGAGCTCATCACCAAAGATAAATCATCAAAGTAGCAGCAAATAATTTTAAGTCTAAATCGGCCAGGGATATGATCAATTTTGAGCTCAACTGCGTGCCAGCTGGACAGCTTAAGACGCCGTACAAATACGTAAATTATGTCTTCTTTTACCGCTGCAGCGTATGTCTACATTGTCAGATTTCCCTTTGATCTTTCTCCTTATGCCTTGTAAAAGTTCATCGTGGTAAAAGCAGACGGCGCAAAATTTTCAAAACAACCAAATCCTTCTATAATTCTGTATGCCTTTATTGGGTGATGCATCAATAAATTAATCCAACTGTTAATAATAGAGGAGGGAAAACAGTTCAGTGCATGAAACGATCAGAGATAGAAGTTACATCTAAAGTATTACACGAAAACAAATGGTACATTTTGTCGGCACAGCTCCGATTCCCGTCAAATAACACCATGCATGTTCTGACCCGGCAACTTCCTCAACACATTTGTATGTAAACTAATAAAATTCTGTATGGTGTAAACACGCATAAAGCACTTTCTCCCACTCGGCAACAGTATGTATACACAATACACAAAGATATAAGCAAGCACCACTTAGTCGCGACCGTTCGGGAGATTTCATTTTCACCCAGCGGTGCCAGCTCCGCAGGAAGAATCTGAGTCCCTTTCAACATCTCTGCACGGTTCCTAGGCCGATGAATGAACTCTGAAGAATTTAGTTCAGTGACGGGGTCAAAGTGACGACCAGACTTAACAGAGCGGTGTCTGAACCGCGACAGTCGTGCTGTCAGAGTTTTTCAAACGACTTTTGCGAAAACGACATGTAAACAATAGTTATTTCTCTAAATATCCTCGTGCACCTATGAGTTAACTATACTTAGCCAGCCTCGGGCAACAAAACTGCAGAAAGCAGCACATTAAATGTACAGCGCTTCCAACTATAAAGGTCCGCTCAGTCGTCCTCAGTTGTCCCTCGGTGCACCGTGTAGAATGAAAGGTGGGGGAGCCCAGAAAACAGCGTGGTCTGTCATCACTACGACGCTCTTATATCACAGGGTTGGAGTCAAATTGGTACTTTTGCTGCCTGGCAGGGCCGGTCTGCTGGTGTTTTCCGGTACCAAATAGATCAATCACTTTAGCAGGAAAGGAATATAGTGTCTGCGATTTAAGGGCGAGACAGCTCCACAAGCTCTGCTCCACTGCTGGCCCGCGGTGAAACGAAGCTGTGGCGAAGAGGGTAAGGTACGCTAAGAGCGAGCGACTGTTCATTTTCCTTCCGAATGGGAAACCTCGACAAACCCCAAGATAGATGCTCTTTTTTTGTTTTTTTTTCAAAATGCTCAGAAGCTGCACAAAGTCCAGTTCTTTGGGTCACAGAAAGTTTTCCATGCGATGATCGTTTTTGGGTGGTGAACAAGAGAACACGGCTCCTTAATTACTGACTTTTATTCACACCCAGCACAAATGAGTACAAGCTCCCAGTAAAACCCAGAGAAACTGAGCAGCAAGTGGATTTACTTCTTCTTTTTCACTTCCAACCAGCGACGGGTTGGTTGGAAGGTGAAAATTCGGTCTTTTTCCAATCAGTGAAGGCACCGTGATTAAGCACCATCAAGGCCCTCTGCAGAAGTTATTACCAAGTGAAGAAGACCTAAAATGTTTAAAAATGAGCTTGCGGGTTTCAGATGGATAAAAAATTTCAACTTCAACACCAATGAAACCTAAAATTTTTGAATTTCTAATAAATTTCAAGGTTTCCCCCAGTGGTAGAGGCGCGAGGGAAATCCACCATGATGTGTGAGGCATCTTAATTTGGAAACAATAGCTTGTGTGGCCATCAAACAGGTGTAGGTACTGTCACGCCCAGTTCAATGCGTCAACTATAAAGTCTTACTGTCGCTGTTTAAAATAAAAAAAAACAACCAATATTTAGGATAAACAATTCTAAGCCTGGCGGGGTCCAAGTACAGTCTGGCGGCCCACCAGGCTTATAATAAACCGGAGGGGAAACCCTGAATTCCTAAAAATGAGGAGATTGACTCATTAGGTGTCTTATTCCAAGTCAAAAAGTGATGAATCTCATTCCTCTCTAGTACAAAGGAATTCGAATTTCCACAGTGGCATTTCGTGCCTACAGGCAGGGTGAAGAGGTCTCAGAGAAAACACGACTCCCCTGATGGATGCAAGGCCCCTTCACCCAAACAGATTGACTCGTCTTCACAATGCAGACCCGGTTGGCCCCGCAACCCGATCCGGAAAGCTTCCAGAGTCACTCAGCGGTCCCCCCGCATTTTAGGCCTCCCCGTTTCCTTCCCCCCCCCGGGCCTCGGGGTGCAACGGCACCGAGAGCGTCTCTCTACGATGGTGTGTGTGGACACAAAAGGGAGTGAGCTCATCTGGCATGAAAAGTGACTCAAGAATCCTGTCTCAACAGGAGTCAACTGGAGGGTCTGTGGAACTGACAGTCCTTCACAGGCTAATTAAGTGTCACCTGAGTCAAACTGGCTCCCGAAGCGCCTGTGGATCAAAGTAAGACTCTCCTGTCTCAGGTGATCCTCACCTACTGTCTGACTAATCAAACCCCTGAAGTGTAACGCTAATTAAATCCAGGACGTTCTAACGAACGCTCAAGAGGTGACGACAACCTTATAGAAAGTAAAACTCCTTTTTCCTGGCTCCTTGGTTTGTGGCATTTACTGGCATGTGAGGGGTGGGACTCCATAAACCAGAATTGCCTGATTCCTTTTTTTTCATATGGAAGTGCCTTTGTAGTCGAGCCAACAAATCTCCTGGGCTGAGCAAACGCACACCTGCACTCGGCGAAAAAGGAACAGGACGAGAACGAGGAAAAACAGCAGAGCAAGTCAGTAAATAAGCGTATAAAATCAAAACCCCTGGCTGAGGGGAAAGCACAGCGCTGCCTCGGTCGGGATCCATCTGCACTGCAGTGCGATGTGGGTGGGCTGTAAATCTGAACCAGCTTCTTCCAGGAATGGGTGCCGTGTGGCAGCGGCTGCGTCCCGCTCGAACTTTCTTCTGGTAGACCACATCAGAGCCGAACCAGCAGAAGCGCTGACCTTAGGACTGCACTACCACCTCCTGATTGTCACATCCCTGCCATTCCCATTCCCAATCTATCATTACTGGGTAATAATAATAATGGATAATAAAAGAGCACAGGATCAGGGCTGTAGCATTAACCTTAATCGAGTGTAGATGGAGCGCTCAGATGGGCTCTTTTGGCTATTTTACTGACGTTGAACATCTGCCCTGGTGTTGACAGGTGACAGTAAGGGCATGTAGAAGCAACTGCTTTTTTCCTTACACAGGCCAGGCTGTTCTTTGCAGAACACCGAGTACTCTGCAAGGCAATCACTTTTTTTAAAAATGTGTTCTTTCCCTTTGGTCAATGAGCTAAAAACACAAAGATATCCAGGTCAAATGTATCACCATAAAGCATTTACTCTAAAGTAGGGAAGCGTGATATATCCGCATCAATGTCAGTATCGACCGATGTTCGTCGCTCTCTGCTTTTGTCTTTTTAGAAATATTGGTATCGACCCAGTAAGTAAAACCGACGTTTGTTTCCGAAGAGGTCACGTGACACTGATAGTGACGCAGCACAGGATTATGGGATGTTTAGTGGAAGCAGAGAAGCAACGTAGGTGGATTGATATATCAATATTGGTCTAAATGTTCATATTGGTGCATCCTTACAGAAACTCTGGCTACCAAAGACTCCAAAAACATGTAAAGTTTGGCCTGCCAAGACTGATTTTAGCCAGTCGAATTTCTCTTTAAGAAATTTAATAATAGAAGATAAAAGGACTCAAAAATGTTTAGCATCTTTTTAAGCCTTCAAGCTATTACTGTTTTTTTCATCAACCTCATTTGGAAGAGCGATGACGTCACAGCCTTTGTCTTTATGTCACAAGCAAACGGCGTAAAACTGTTTCTAACATGTTAAAGCAGAGACATTATTCCAAAGATGATATTTCAAAAGATTTTTGTGTCTCAAACGATGAGAGTGAACTGAAAGAGTGAACACATAATCCACAATTTCAAAATTTAATAAACTTTAATGACTTAACAAGTTTAATAATAATGACACTATAATTTCATTCATGCATTGAGCAGTCGTATCATTTGAAGGTGTTTCGATGAAACACGTCTGCTGCCGTTTAAACTGCGGATTTGATGGGCGTTTTGCAGGCAAGCAGTGGGAAACACCCTCCATGCCTCGTTTGCCTGAGGAGGTTCTGCAACCTATTTGTTTCTGCGACTCAGTTGATGAACATTAAATGCTGCAGATGAAACCACATACTTAACATTAAGATAAAACAAGATTGTCAATGATAAAACGAGAATATGCTCATGTGTCTCTAAGCAAAAAGAATAAAAAAAAAAAATCAAAGTGAACATGTGTTTTAGCAATGACGGTCCTATTTTATCTTTATCGCCTAACATTAAGCGGCTCAACAAATTGTCTATAGGTTAGACATCATGTTATAAGATCCTCTACTCATTTTGTTTTTTTTAACTGTATCCAATCACAGGCTCTGATCCATTCAGTTCAGTCAGGTTCTGCTGTTGCCGATGAGATAATTCTGCCTAAAGCTCATCATTCATTTCGTAATCTTTAGGTGTGTCGGCTTAATGCGGTTCGCCATTCGGACCGGTCTTTGAGGTCAAGACTATCGGTTAAATGAACAGCATTTAACCGACGTGTGATTCAAGCTTACGTTTAGTCATGCTGTCACTGCGCCAAGATTATTAACGCTGAGTCTGAAGTGAGTCATCTTGATAGGGTAGTTCAGGTTTCAGCAGTATTGCCGTGAAGTCAAGTACCTCGGCTTTCTGTGATTGTTGGCACAGAAACAGTTTATACACATGTTTCTCCAAGGCGCCAGATAAACACATCATTCCAGCTATCAAAACAGTATAATATCATTAGTGTGGGCATCTGGCAACAAGTGGCATGACATTTCCCCTATGAGCAAGAAACACACACTTTTATTATGAGGATTTACATATTTGCTAATTGTGTGAGACATTTTTATTTATTTATTTTTTTTAGATTTCACTCTTTTGTCATCAAATGTAGAAAGCTCGATTCAGATCCACATTTGAAGGTGATAACCTGGACTTTACGTTTCATGGCTTTTTGTGGGATTTGTACTTTTCCATAAAAGCGAGACGCTCGAGGGAACTTTTAAAATCTAGGCAGCCAACGAGAGCAGCGAGAGCTGGTGAAGTTTGTTTGAAAAACAGGAAGCTTGGTAGACCTTAACAGAGCGAGCAGCTGGTCAAAACAGGCTTCGTCTCAGCAGCGGGATATAAACCTGACAGTCGTCTGCGTCACAGTGAAAGGACGTCACAAGTTTCTACAGAACTGGAGCTGAAAGGAACAATAGAGAAAAATAGAAAACGGCCAAAACCCGAACCCTGTGGGACGCCACAAGGAAGAGGTACTGAGGAGGACATAAAATCAAGCCTACACAAAAGTAAATGTCTCTTGGTAGTTTGACTGAATTGGGTGGCTGTTTCCCAGTTCCCAGGCCCTGACTGGTTGTGTTTTTTCTCAACAGAAATCATTTGAAACAGCCGAATTAGCCTTTTTTCGTAAGACAGAAAAGCGTAGCAGCCAGCGAACTGGCAGCGTACGATAACAGCCAGAGCTCTTCCCTGTCCTTCAAACAACCGTAGAAAACTCAGGTTACTCTAATAATAATAATGTTAATGTGTTTTCTTTGTCAGCGTTAATCCACGTTACAAGAAAAAAACAGTACAAGACTAAAAATAGAAACGCTGAAATCTCAATGGTAGAAACAATATCACAGAAAATATTAAGTTTATCAATATATTGCAAACTGACTAATAACTATAACCAAATGATCTATATCTAGGTGTGTTGGCATTGATTGTTAAACATCTAAGGTACTTTGATGTTTCACATTTCTGAGAGCGACGACCAAAATAAAAAACTGCCGTAATTCTTGCCGTTTCAAACCTTCCAAAACTAAAGGCTCATCCACAGAAAGTCACAGTTACACAAGCATGAGAAAACCGTACTTTGCTTCGGAGCACTGCTGTGATGTTTGCTCTGTTTTTACAGGCAAGGTGTGTCTGTCACTTTACGATGGTCCCACATGCCAGACAGCTCTGGCAAAGAAGACGGGACTTTCGCCTGGGGAGAGATGGATGGGCCGGTAGAAAAGGTGCGAGGGGTGTGAAAGGGAGGTGGGAAAGGGAAAGAGGGGAGGAGGGAGGGTGTGTCTCAACACGCAGCCCCTCTGGGTAGACAGGCAATAACATCTAAAGCACTTCCTTCCCTCTGTTCACTTCTAAGAAGCATCTTGTTAAAGTAAGGCGGTCGGGTAAGGCGCGTCTAATCTAATATCAAGATGCACAAACAAACAAAACGTAAATCCAGTATCCCGCTCTCGGTTCTGATGGCAAAGGGGAAATATTTTACATAGCTAAGTAGGAATTCTGCAAAATGAACTACAAATCTCCGGGGGGATTGTAAAAGCCAACTGGCATGTGAAACCCCAATTGCTCGAGGAGGAAGTGGGGCCGGCTTCGGGTGTTTTCCACATTACATGCGGTCCCGATATCAAAAGAGATAACAATTCCAGCTGCGCCGCTGCTCCAGCTACACACCGGATCATCTGGAGGAGTCATCCATCCCCAAAACCCACAGCACTTTCCGATGCATACGACGCAACAAGAACAAGACGGAAAACAATCCGCAGAAGCTGAAACGGAGTCAGAATGGAAACCAGTTTTTAGCCAGGCTTTATGGCGAACAAAAAGAGATAAATGTATGTTTCTGTTAGTTCATGAATCACTGAACGGCTTAGGACCAAACTACATCAAAGACCTGTTGATGTTGCGTCAACCCTCCAGATCTCTCTGGGTTTTTTTTGGTTCTTGCCTGCTCTGCATGGAGGAGCAGCATTCAGCTGCATATGCACCACAAACCTGGAACAAACTTCCAGAAAACTACAAAACAGCTGAAACGTCGAGTCCCTCTAGATCGAGGCTGAAAACCTACCTGGTTAGCTTGACCTTTGACCCATTATAACTGGTACATTAACCAGCATACTTGATGTGCATTGATGATTTTAATGATGACACTACCGGTTTCACAATTGGTGACTGTACGCGTTTATGATGTTCTCATGTTTTCATAATGTAAAGCACGTTGAACTGCCTCGCTGCCTAAACGTGCTTTGCAGACACACTTGACTGATTGATTGAAATGTTTATAGCACACGGTATCTCTCTATACTTGTGACTCCTGAGAAGCTCATTTGGAAGCTGAATTTGCACGCAATGGGTTGTGCCTGAGGCACCGACCTGCGACAGCTGATGTGCTGAGTTCTTTGGTGCGGAGCCACTGAGAAAAGAGCCGTCTACGTTCCTCCGGGCTGCCTGGGCTGAAGGTGGGATGGGGAGCAAATAGGCAGATCAAATATGAATCACTAACCACAGGTGGCCTGAAGAAGGAATAAACTCTGGCTTGGGTGCACTTCCCAAAGTATGTCCGCGCTGTTCCCGGCTAGTCAGGCTTCTTGGCTTTTTCTTCACCGTGAGGTCGCTGACCATGCCCTTCGTTGTGTTTACATATCTGCACTCCACCGCATAAAGTCAACAAGAGAGCTTATCTTGAGCTAATGCACAATCTCTGCCTTCAAGAGGCAGCACATGTGCCCGACAGTGTCACGGCATAAGCCGTTTCAGTGGTGACTTTGTTATCATGCGGTCTATATAAAGATCAGGAAACCGTTTGCAGCCTTTTTGGCTCAAATACGGTGAAATGTCACAAAGCCTTTGGAGTTTATTTGATATTAGATTCAACAGTGCTAACGTTTCTAAAATCAGAATGCATTTTTTTTGGCTAAATGAATTGCAGTGCAAGTCGGAGAACTTTGTGGAAAGTGTATACTGTATCGTCTGCAACGGTGATGCATAAAATCGGAGAATTCACAGAGCGTGCCTCATGACATCACCTGCTCTACAAGCCCCTCCTGCTTCCGTTTGGCAGAGAAAAAGAAAACACTACTGACCTTGCAAGAGAACTCTCCTGCACTGGAGTAGTTGTGAGCAACTGTGCGGATATAAAAGATCGCCGACAGCAGACAAAGGGAGGGGGGGGGAAAGAAAAAATCCTATGATAAGCTGTGCAGGTCGGCGATAAGAAACAAAGGCGGTACGTGCCGAAACGCGCCGTGACCGGGCCGATAAAGGCCGCCGATAACAGACGCAGGGCTGAAGGTGGCGAAACACAAGCATCTGCAACGGCGCAACGGGAAGAAAGGAGCTCTGGAGAACGCCACAGACGCAGCGTGAAGATAGATGCGTCTCTTCTACCGTTGCACCTGCGAGTAATCTATGATTCGCCAGCGTGATCCCCACGGGCATCAGTGCAGGCTTCGCTTCCTCTAAATGGGACGGCTGAATACGTAATCTGTCCTCTTTCATCCACAGCCTTTATTTCCACCGGGCCACGTACGCAGACTCTGCTATGCTGTTGAACATGGGGGCATGGAAATGGCATGTTCGCTCCTTTTCCCTTCCGCGCTCTTACGCAATACGAGAAAACATCGCAGACCAGAAGCTTTACTCCCAGCGAACAAAAAGAAACCGATGAACACGGCTGACTTGACAGAAAATACGTCCAGGTGATCGTTCATTATGATTTTGACCTGCTCTGTTTGGGTTTTGAAGCAGCGTATGAAACCTTTGGACATGACGATGCAAAGAAAATGACAGACAAGCTTTAGTGTCTTCTTCATGAGACTGCTACGCAACAACAGCGTCTTCAGTCGGAGGCTTCTTCATGCCCATAGCCGTGACTCTATGAAGAACCTTTGATAATATCAGTCACATTTAATTTCTGCTTTAGATTAATAAATAGATCATGACACAGTGCTAAAACTCAAAGAGCCGTAATAACTTATTATCCTTTCGCCATCTGCACATGCGAGGATTTTTGAACCGCAGGTAACGTTTGAGAGGATTTACAAAACTTAAAGCCTACAAGGAAAGCCCACAGGAATTAAAATGATAAGAGTGTTTTGTCTGTCAGCATCCTCTGATGGGCTCCGATAGCAACAGTGGGGACAGAGGAAGCCTCAGATTAACCCTGAGTTTACGTTGCTGATTTGATGTTGTCACATCCTCCTGTTGGAAATCCTTACAGGCAGATTGTACTTTGTGGAAACAGGAACATCAAGGGAGGCAAAAAAAAAAAAAAAAGAGGCAGTGCGGCGTTGCTTTCACTTTAAGTAGAGCAAGTCGAATCTCGTCTGTGTTGGCTCTGCTCCTCTGTTTTCTGTCAAAGAATTCCCATCTAAGCTGCCCCGTCTTTTTGGGAGAGCAATTTCGCTTTCCCGGAGACGCAGCAAGCTGTCCTCTGTCTGTCAGTCGGGACATCAAGCACATCCTGTGAACTGGCCCTGTTCTCCCGAGAAACTGAGTCCAAAGATGGGCGTCTTGCCATCTTGGACTCGGTCTGCATCCACAGCTGCATGCAGACGCTTCGCCCTCACAAACAATCGCGTCCAGCCATGAAAGCCAATTTTATCTCTGACAAAAGAGGAAGAAGGAAAGCAGGGGAAGCAGCGGCGGGGAGGCGATTAATATCCCTAAAGAAACAGAAATCTCCTTGAAGGAGTTCTCAGCAAACCTCTCCCTGCAAACATTATCCCATGGCAGATGAATGATGGCGCTTGTATGGAGCAAAGCGTCTCGTTACAGTGGGAGAAGTATGCGGCCCGTCATGGACGAGACCCAAGAATTGATAGCGGCTCATATCACATTCAAGAAATCTGGGTTTGTTTTCTTGCGGCTATGCCGGGTATTCTCGGCGCGAGCCAAAATGTATCCAACCTCTTACATCCCATAATGAAACCATGCCAACTATCTGCAGGAGCATATCAGGCGTTTCAATACCATTTTGTTGTTGCACATGATGTGATTGAAACAAACGTGTGAAGGCAAACAGAGCTCCACCGCTCGTACCGTCTGTCCCTGTGTTTTCCGACGGATCAACGCAGCTCCGGTTATGTTGATAATCCTCAAAAAATGCTAACGACAATCCGACTGCTACGTGCATCTTTTAAGCGCCAGATATCGGCCGTTATTACTGTCTGGTCCTATTCAGTGTCCAATTCTCAATCTAAATAGCACCAATAACAAGCAGCTGCACACCGCTGTCGAGCGCAGCAAACGTGTGCAAATCTTTACACACGTCTTTTATCTTTTTCTGACGAAAATAATAGAAAAAGATCCAATATTTTGCCCCAATGCAGGCTTCAAGTCCAACTCAAAACATTTCTCACTATGTAAGAGGCATTATGTTAGAACCTGCATTTCAATCATAATTTATATAAATCACTGCACCATAATGTGCAATCTTTTTTTAATCACAGCTATGTTCATAAACCACTTGCTCCAAAACACAGAACATAAAGAAAACTGGTGCAACAGGATTTTATGTAATGTTCAACTTACAGATTACAGAATCTTCTTATAGTTTTATTTCTTTTGAAATAAAGACATTTTTCTGGACGACTGGATGAATTTGACCTTCTTGCTGTTTTATTTTGTAACCCAGCAGTTAAGCAACATTTTACAACATTTTTACATCTTTTAAGAAACTTTTTCCCTCAAACTGCCGTCCACATACAAACTGCTCTTCTGTTTTGAAGAGCAGTTTAATTGGCAATATATATTTTAGCTCTTCTCTTGTATTTAGATCATGTGCAAACTGTGGTTTGGCTCTGTTCTGTAGTTGCAAACGCAACTTATTTCATTATTGCATGAGTCGCGTTGTCTCAGTTTTAACGATTTCTACCTGAATAATTATCGTCACGTTGCTTCTGTTGCACACAAATACGTCCGTTCTTGCAATAATTTGAGTTTTTTAAAAAGTAGTAATATATACTGCAGTTTAATTGTGATATTGTAGGGATAATAAAGCTTGGTGAACATCAGATTCTTTCAGTATTTAACCTGTAGCTCAGCAAACATATTAGCTTGTTTTGTTCTAAAAATTGGTGAAATGCACGGCTTCGTTTTGGAATTTCTTCATATGAAAGACTGAAATTTCTATTCAAACGAAAATAATATTTGATTTCAAATGGGGAAACGACGCTGTCACATTTCAGCGACAGTGCAGTTCAAAGTGCTTCACATCATAAAAACCTAACAGTCACCAATTATGAAACAAGTAATAAACATTACATTTTTGTCAACTCAGCGTTTGGTTACTATGAATCAAAGGCAACTCTAAACCCTTTGTGTGATTGTGATTTTTGTGATTGTGTTTATGTCTCTGAAGGTTCAAGCCAACCAAAGATAAATGCATGGATGAGCTTCAAAAATATATATTTCCCACCACTAACATGAATGTTTCATTCAGGAAAATATGCTCAGGCCTTTTGTGCAAAACTGATTCTGCTTTTAAGTGGACGGCTGATATCTGGAACAGCAGATTGTCACCGATCCTCCAGCCATGATGGGCTGGTAACTTTTAGAGAAATAAGATATTAAAATATACTTTTTTTTTTTTTAAAGCATGAAAAAGGTAAGTCCGCTCTCAGAAAACGAGTTCCCATCCAAGCAGACGCATCACATGCAAAAAGATGCAATGAAATATTAAGCAAAGGGATCATCGCTTCCACTTGTTTCAGACATCAGCAAGGCTACAAAGGAGGAAAAAAATAAAAGTGAAAAACACGGGAGAACTTCAGCTGTAATTACGCTGCTGTTTCGTTGGGGGATTGTGAGCCACGCCGACGTTCCTCCCCACTGTGTTTGATTAGCTACAGTTTCAAAACAGTCGCAGATCTCTTCTCTTATAGTAACATACGAGCTGGCCACATAAGCTCTAATTTATTCCAAGGAGCTCCACCAGCAGTCTGTGTTTTCTCGGGGAGCCTCCAACATTAAAGGCCGCTGGGCTCTATTTCTGTCATATGGTCGACTTTCACGGAACCGAGCTCTGACGACCGGCGTTTGGAGCACTGTGTGTTTCTATGAGGGTGACGACTCCGAGCTGGGAGAGAGCGATTGCAGCCCGGAGAAAAAAAAAAAAAAAAAAAAAAAGTTTCTCATCAAAGCCTTCGTTTGCAGGGTGTGACCTATCTCGGTTCTGGGCCCATGTAACCCGACGCCTGATGGTGATGGCATTTCGTGCTTGCACACAAGCCAGGGCTGCAGGGGTGTGTGTGTGTGTGTGTGTGTGTGTGTGTGTGTGTGTGTGTTTTGGCTAGGGGGCGACAGGGGTTTAACATCGAGCATCTAACCGAGGCCAGCTCAAGCCAGCAGAGGGCGAGGGACAGCTGGTCTTTCATTGTGGGCTTTTTGAACAGAGATGTGTGTCGTTCTATGAATACGTACGCTGCTGACCCAGTCAAAGTAAAGATGTAAATACAAAGAAGATTTTGGGTCTGCTCTTGATTTCATTAGATTAAACTGAGCCAAATACATTTTCACACCGTTATGATAAAAAAAAAAAAAACTTTGCAAATAAAACCCCAACATAAATCTACTAAGTTTTAACCTGAAATTTGATTAAATAGATGTCTGTGAGACGCATTCTGGTGTTAAAATTTCAAGCGAAAGTCAAACCAAAGGAAAGGAGCCGAACACAAACTGTTTATCACTGGAGTCATGCCTTCTTTTCCTCACACTCCAGAGTCCTTATATAATGGAGAGCATATTCTGTTACAGCATACGCTGGTTCCATGTTGTTATTTTTAGCATCAGGCGGTACAGCTCGTCCCGTCATCCGACATGGTGGCACTGCACTCCTATAGCACCCTGAGAGCCAGCGACCCGCTCTGTTCTCCAACGCCCAGAGACGACAGTGGAGAAATGAACGTGCCGTTTGTTGGGCACCGGAAACATTTACCTCCTCCATTAACCCCTCCTCACACGCCCACCTATCGACCCCCATTCACCGCGCGCTGGTCGGTTGGTTCCCACACTCCCCTCGTCTGTGGGGAGCGTCACGGCTCTCCGACCTTACCCCCACCAACGGGCCAATCAGCGACGACCTCACCATGCTGCTGCGCAAGCATGCACTGCAAAATACGATGCCCGTGCTCCCCTTTCCGTGCACGCCGAGTTCACCGTGGCATGACGTTTCTGAAACGCGAGGCAGCAGCAGTAAAGTGGAGTTCTGCCTCTTCTGCTCTGCATCCCCGGCACCAGAACCAAACATGAAGAAGCAGCGTTCAGCATCTATGCACCACAAATCTGGAACAAACTTACAGAAAACTGCAAAAACAGCTGAAACACCGACTTCCTTTAAATCAAGGCTACAAACCCACCTGTTTATCGTTGCTTTTGCCTCATAGCAACTGGAATTATTTGATATCTATCAATGATTTAAAGTAATGTTTGTTACTGGTTTCATAATTGGCGACTGTATGACTTGTTTATGACGTTTTCATGTTTTCATGATGTAAAGCACTTTGAACTGCCTTCTTGCTGAAATGTGCAAACTTCATTAATTGACTGATCTTTGGCATGAACTCTAGTGCAAAAAAAAAAAAAAAAGGTACAATTATGTACATTAGTTTAAAAATATCAGTGAAAAAAAAAAAAAGTTGTTAAAAGAAGATAATTAAAATGTCCCATGTTTGCTTTGTAGGGGGCAAAGCAAACATGCAGTAGAAACTAATGAGCTAAAAGTCTCCAAGCTGCACATCAGTATTTGTAGCTAAAACACTTCACGTCGCAGTGAATGCTCATTTCAGCTGAGAAACACGGTGGCGGCGGCATCATGTCGCATCCATTTCCCTTTGCTTGATCTAGGATCAGGTCACAAGGACAACAGTTTAAGCAGTGAGGCCTGAGCTTCACTCTCAAGCCGCCTGGTCCTAACGGAGGATCAGGTCGGTTGTATCATGTTGTATCGTAGTCGTACTATAACATCCCTTCAAAGGAGAAGAGTTGCTGATACCCAGTGGGCTGAAAATGACCACTTGAAATCAACTTTCTCCAAAACAGTTTACATCTAATAGACAAAATAATGCAAAAGTTCAAAATTCAGGACGAAACTTACACCATAGAGCGGCATTTATTAGCGTTAAACCCTCAGAGATTCCCAGTGAAGTTTTCCCAGTGACAAACACAGCGATGCTCTCTGGACACACCGGTTTCCTCCCACTGAACCCCCTGATCAGATAATCACACAAAAAAATATATATATAATCCATAGAAATCATCACTGTAAAAACTGTCCATACATGTATTTCTTCTAAAAGAACCAAGACAACATCTCCACAGAGTTTCATGTTATTGACGTTCTGAATTGTAACAAGAAAACTGAAAAGTGACAAGGCCAAATGTTTTAGTCCTCCTGTGCTTTCTTTACATCCAAGACAAATCTGACCACTCAATCAGCTTATCAGCTAACTTTCACACCCCTCCTGATCAATCAATTGGCTTCGAACACAAGGAGGTCTGGTTAGGAGAGGAAAGTACTGCTGGAACACTTGGACCAAGAATTTGCCTTCTCTGGCGTCACGAAGGCAAATTCGTAACGCCACAAAGAAAAAAAACAAACAAAAAAAAACTCTCTGGACTTCACTGCCATTTCCAACAATTCATTGTATCTAGAATAACTGTACGATGCATCACTGCAAAGCCTCGGGATCAAATTCTATTGAAAACAAATCTAGGTGTGGCTGTGAGCCTTAGATTTCTACAACTTTGGAGAGAAACATAATCAGAGGTCTCTGCCAAGGCGACTGTTGCTCAGTTGTCCTCTTTTGGCGTCGATATGTCAAGGAGAGCTCTTCATCGACCTTAAGGTCACCATCCAAGAAACAACAGCAATGTAGATGTTATGGGCAAAGTGACCAAAGTTTGCCCATAAACATTTGAAAAATGGGGATTTGTATAAGAAATCTGTTCTCTGGTCTGATGAGACAACACTTCAGCTCTTGGGGCGCAGGGATGTTGCCTTTGTCTTGGAGAAGAATGGGAAACGCCTTCAACCCTAAACAGAGCCCTCACTGGTAAAAATGGTGGAGCCAAGATCTCGACCTCATTGAGAATCTGGTCCTAAAGGTCAATGTCAAAGCTCAAAAACATGCAGTCTAGTGTGTGTGTGGGATTCATTTTGGCTAAGCGAGCACAACCAAAACATACTTCGACCTATAAACTCACGAAACAACTTCTTGTTGAACGACGCGTGTGAGTGTGACAGAGAAAAGTTGGTCATCAAGTAAGCCAATCAGACATTCACGCCGTTTTCCTCACATTCTTACAGACTGTTGTTCTTCTGGATGCCTCGCTGTGGGACCATCCGTCTCCTTTACGGGTTTCTCAAGGTTCTTGGCAGAATGAAAGGTTCCTTTGATCAAAGGAGCCAGAGTTCGGTTCCAACCCAGCAGCCTGCAGCTATCCAGACAGTTTGTTTATTCTGCATCGCCATGACAGCAGATAAGCGATCTAAAAATACAGGGGGACTAAAGAAGCAGGTAAACGCTGACAAAGTCAAGCGTGCAGGTTACAAAGACTGAATCCGAGGAGCGGAAGAAACGGCGAGAGATAAAAGGGAAATGCCCGTTTCCAGTGCTGTTCCACGCAAACACCGACAACAACAAGGAAGGACAGGGACGTCCTTCAAAACTCATTTAAACTTGTTCCTAGACCAGAAACTTTTTGTTATAACCACAAACTTCACTGTATACCATGGGGATTTTATGACACAGACCAAGACAAAGTGCAGCATTATTTTGAAGTGGAAGAAAAAAGATTGTTTTCACAAATAAAAAAAACCAGTTTGGCATATTTTTTTTATTATTTATAGAACGATCCTTGGCAGCGTGCAATGACTTTTCTTCAAATCGCCCTGTTTGGTGCCGAGCGTCTTCATCTCCGTTCCCTTTCACATCAACTCTGACCAGTTTTCTGCCTTCACCATGGTTCTTAAGGGGATGTTATGTTCAGCCTCATTCGCTGTGTTATCTTCACACCAAATATGATACTTCGGATTTAGGCCAGAAGTTTCAAATTTGATGTCGTCTGACATGGTTGGTTTGCGGAAACTGTGAACTCCTGATAATGTCTAATTATAAAATATATTTGTAACACCTTCAAAGCACAAATCAGTGAACTTATTCCCAGCTGAGATTGTGTCTTTGCATTTCTAACAATGAACCAAACAGAGAGAGAACTGGCTGTTTAGGCCATTTTTAATCTACCTTCTTAAATTATTTTTGGTCCAGCAAATATCCACTTGAAATAAGACAAAACTAACTCACAAGAAACGTTCCAGCAAGGTGTAGTAGCTTGTTTTAAGCCAGTAATTCCTTAGCATTGATGAAAAATAGCTAAAAGTGAAATAGTTTGCCAGTAAAACTAGAACTTTTTCAACAATATCAAGGAATTACTGACTTGAACGAAGCTCCTATTTCTTGCTGAAAAGATACTTGAAAGTTAGTGCATTTGAAATAGTGCAAACAAAGATATTTGCACTAGAAACTGGACCAAGAATACTTGGCAGTGCACGAGGGGAGCTTGAGAGGGCGGTCCAGTGTAACGCCTCGCTGAGATGTCACCCTGATAAAAAACGAACCTCAGCTATGAAAGTTGCCGGATGCTAAGGATGGAATATGTCCTGCATGCATCAGGAGAGACGTAGCTCCCAGCTAGGGTTGCCCTGCCGCGTCTCCTGTGCCTCCAGCTCAGACCGCAGTCATGCAACACTACACCTGCTAACAAGGCGCCCAGACATTTTGTCTCCACGATTTACTTTCCTCTGCATTCACGTACACTTGTTTATGCCGAAGCCGACCGAGATCAGATCGCCTCTTTGATTTCCAGCCATCTCTTCATTCAGCGCCGTCACCGACTGAAGGTCCTCGGTCTGAACTTTGAACCCACGAGGCGGGATAGCGGGAAGGTGAGGCAGGGTTGGGGGTTAACTCATTTACGATTCGCACCATAAAGCTTCTAGAAAGGTCGCTGGGGCTGAATGAGCGGCAGGGGTGGCAGGGGGGGTTTGTTAACCTTTCACCTTCCAACACGGCAAAAGTGTAGCGTCACAGGAAGCAGCCCGTGGAGAGCGTCTTTTGTAAATGACGTTTGTATGACGGCGCATGTGAAAAGGCACGTAGACGTGATCCCCCCCCCTCATCCCATGCCGCGTCTAAAGAGCAGGTGTTTGTGCAAGCTGTCCCAGGAGAGCGACCGTGGCTACAGTGTTGTGTGATCGCTCCCACCTGTGGAGATCAAATATGAGACATTTATTATACAGGGGGGACTTATCTGCTGCTCCCTATCTGATGGACTATGTAACGGAGAGGCCCCGGACAGATCCACTTTCACTGCCCTGAAAGGCTGGAGAAGTGACCCAAAAGGAAATCATTATGCCGGAACACAAAAGGCATCGTAGGTGTGGAGGAGAAAACTCTCTCGCAGGGCGCTGCCCTCTCCACTCTCTGCTAGCCATGAAGACTGGAGCCGCTGGTTCGCTGCGGGGATAAAACGTGTCTGTAGCTCCCCGCTGGTTTGTGGGAGGTGTGTGTGTGTGTGTGTGTGTGTGTGTGTGTAAAGTCTGCTTGTGAAATAACTAGTTACCACATTTCAAGTAAATTAGGGTCTTTAGAGCGATAAATCCACATTCAGGAAGTGGTAAACATTATATTTTAGTCTTGATTATATGCTGAAAACTGCACACATTCATGCTGAAGAGTTGTAATACATTCAGATTGCGGCTTGTGTGCGCTGCATTGTGAGCTTCTCAGCAGTTCCCCCAGCTGCTACAGGCTGCTGACTACATCAGACTCGGCAGTCGTATCCATTGATCCAGGTTACATAACACGCCGCCGGATCCAGCCATCCAGCCGTGCATCACATATTTTTATAAACATATAAAAGGTAAGAGTTTCATAAGTGGAACCTGTTTGAGATTCAGAGAGAAATTAGCTTAATACTCAAATCTGAACCTCCAGAGTCAAATGGAGACAGTTACAAAGTCGGCCGATCGCCTGAAGAACGTTGAGAAAGGAAGGAAGGATGGATCAATGGATGGATGTTTTACCCTTGTTATTGCCTTTACAAACCAATCCTGATCAGCAAAAGCAGGTTTTTTTTAAATATGTTAAATATTTTCTTTGCATTGATATATTAAACGTTTTTTTTTTTTGCGTCTGTGAAAAAAAAGCCAACTTTTGCTGATCAAGATTGATGTGCAAAAGCAATAAAAAAAATGGGTGAATATTTTTATAGGCTTTGTGGGATTTGTTGAATCCTGTAGTGAATGTCCATAAACCTACCAGGATTTGTCAAATCTACTGATGCTCAAGCGGTACCTCTCCACTTCCGGCGTCGGTTCCTTTTTTAGCTCACGACTCTTCCATGTTGGCCAAACACACACATGCTGATAGCATTCTTGCATATGTAAATAATCCATCCTGTTTTTCTCGGAACAAACAAGAGGGAAAGGACAGAGGACAAGTTGACAAGAAGCCACATTAGCAGGAAATAACAGTGCTGTACTCTAAACTGGCTTGCTAGTGGCTATGTTAGCTAGCCAGTAAGTTTGTGTACAAATGCTTCCTTCAGCCACTCTATTTTATGACAATGATAACCAACAATTATCATTCTCTGCCTGTTTCTGTTCGCTTTACAGTCGTAAAGGACCGAGTTTAGGAGCCGCTCCGGGTTCAGATGAATTATTTACGTTTTAGCGCGCATTAACAAAACAGATCAATTCAAATTACAGTGAACTCTCTCAACGCAAGAAAAGCGGTTTAACAAAATGCTCAGCCAAAAATGAAACAACTCGCAACTTGATCTGGGTCGGCTGATCTTCCTTGCATCGTGGGGGCAGCAGCAATCAGCAAACACCTGCTGGAAACGCGTGTCTGCTGGGCTTGTCACACGAACTACACCACTCATAAGAACGGCTGCAAACAGCTTCAGTGCTCGGGACGGAGAAGCACTGCTGCGACGACGTGCTGAAGGCGGAGTTTAGGAAAGATCAGGAGGTTCTTAAAGAGACGGGTTCCAATTTCCAGGCATCAGACGTGGATATGATGCAAAGGCACATTTCTTTTAAGCTGTTTAAGCGCAACGTTTTCATCACAACTGACGGTAAAACAGTGGCTTGACTGAGATGTAAAAATGGCAGGGGACAGAGTGTTTGTTTTTATTTAGCAAACAATAAAAACATTCCTTTCTGAAAATATTCAGCGACTAGAATAATAAAGCCAGAGAAAAACCTAAGAATTACTGAAGATTATTGGAATAAAAATATTTTTAAAAAAAAATCATTAAAAACTCAAGACATTTCCACAATACCTTACTGGCATTGACTTGTATGCAGCAACAATGCATAGCACAGCTAATGTAACTTTCATATGCATTACGAACCACATTCAAGTGAAAGATTAAAGCAGCACAGTGCTGCTATTGTTTGCCTAATCACTCCTGCCCCGGCTTTCAAGGGTAGAGATGACAGAGCAGGGACTAAACGCCTCACAGTTAATTAAAAGCTTTAGAGATAAGGCTCAGACGAGAAGCTACTGTCTGCACCGCTTTGTCAGGGTGAAAAAGGCCAGCACTTCCTGCTGGGAAGAGGAAGTGAACTCGGTTGGAGGCATGTGCACACGAGAGGAGAGGAGAGTGGAGGTTGGAGGAGGCGTCTTCTCATCCTCACCGCCCCCCCCCCCCCCACTTAAATTAACCGGCTCAAATGAACCAGCAGAGGAGCACACCGTGTGGCCCAAGGATACATAACTAACATCGCGCTATCAGATCCCGTCCGCGCCACACAGGCACTTGAAAGCGCCTTCTGTTTACATATCAATAATGGGGGAATCGGAGTCCAGGTTTAATGAAAACAGCCTTCTGCACATTAAAGTATGCAATGTTTACATGCCACAGAAAGTGCTATGTGAAACGATTTCAGGGCAATGAGGGTGAGCACCTGGGTTACGGCATGACGCAGCTGCCACCTGATCAAATAAGCCACACAATGCACTTCAGACGAATAATCGCGGCATTCATCCGGCTGCTGTCGGCCTCTCTTGTCCTCATCATACATCAAAAATGCGACGAGGGGGGACGACGCCAACGAGCGGACCTGTTGCAGACGCACGGCCTCTGTTGAGTTTGAGTTTACAAGGCGGCGCCGACCAACAGGGGGCGTAACAAATGTACGAAAGCCGTATCTGTAAAATGGGGGGGGAAAAAAATGAAATAAATAAATAAAGAAGAGGTTGACCAGAGTATGACATCTGGCTCACATGTGCCCAGAAGGATTCAGAGCTTGGAAGTGGCATGCAGATGAATTCCTTGTGACACTGTGCAGGGGGGGAAAAAAAAAAAAAGAAAAAAAATCAAAGAACTAAACTTCTAATATTAGAAATATTATGCAGCACGGCGAGGACTTTTATCCGAGGCATGCGCAGCAAATTTAATGAAATTTGAAAAGGCAAGAGGACAAAGCTCGACTTGTAGTCATCAAAAGCCCTAGCCACTATGAAAGGCTAAGATTATCAACGCCATGTATTTTTTTATTTTATTTTCTAATTGTTGCACATGATGAACTTGGTCTTTCATATACTACTGAGGCGCAGCTCTTTATCTTCAAATGGCTCATTGTGATTTTCTGCTCCCTGTCAGCCTCACTAATGACACAATTACATAATTGCCACCACATGAAATGGTTTTCTTGTGATTTATAAATCTTGCCATCTCGCCGAAAGGAAAATTCACAGTTTTCTTAATTAAATTAGATAAAGAATCTACGGAGCTCTTGTTTTTCTTTTATCTTTCAACTTTGAAGTCGCTAGTCGGTTGATATCAAATCTGGCTGGCTGAAGTGTTTTTCCACTGTCCACTGATATTTAATCATAACAAGAGCAGGTCGGCCAGGATCTCCGCACGCTATGAGTCCGTCATCTTATGATAAAGATTTACGACTTTGGGATGCGTTTGGATAGCAACCTGTTCCTCAGCTGGCAAACAAAGTCACTGGTAAGCTTTCTTCACAAATAAAAACTTTCATTGAGTTTTAGCTGCTGTGACTACTCTGCATTCAGATCACAAGTCTGTCGAATACACGAGACAAACGGCATAAAATGTGGATAAGCAGCAGCTTTGCCCTTTTTGGTGATGTCACAACAGATTCATGTGACACTTAAACGCGTCCGACTCTGAAACAAATTCAAATGTCAACCTGAAAACAGAAGAAACCGGCAGAAAATGACGATAAAAGAAAACGACCAGAGCTGGTCATCAATGAGCCAAAAGGCAACAGAACTAAAGTGGAACATCACATCTAGACCCAGCATGAAACCAACAACCTCTCAGAAAAACAACAACATATTCACACATCACAGTGTGTAAGCTGGGTCACTTTGTGACCTAAAGCTCAAAAGGACTTGAGTTATGAAACAGATCGGCGATCCAAAGCACATCAGCAAACACCCCTAGAAAAAAAAAAAAAAAAAAAAATCTAAACCATTCAGAGCGGCTTCATTGCAACAATTCAGTTTATCCGCCGTGTTTCTCTCCTGGATGAAGCCACTGCAGAAGCTGCTACTACAATGAACGTCTCATGTGGCGCTCTTCCTCCCTCCTCTTCTTCTTCTTCGCTACCGCTGCAGCTTTTCCCCATCACCAGATACTGTTGGGAATGCTAGGCTAGTTAGCCGCTACAACAGCTTAAAACCGTTTTCCTAGATCAGCGAGCCGTTTCTCTGCCGTCAGCACATTTAGCAGCGAAAACGTAACGTTGAGCGGCAACGCCAAGTCCCTCCCCCCGGCTCTGATTGGTCGATTTTGGTCGGGAGCGGTGCATTTCTTCAGAGGAGGCGGACGAAATGCCTCAGAGGAGGCATTTCTGAGGTTATTCCTATTTTCGCAGAATAACAAAGATTAAAACTGTCACGACACTGTGACTGGTTTCGCAAATATGCAAAACAAACTCATTTTTTATGAGTTACATTGTGCACTTTAAGTTCAGTCAAAGTTGGCAGAAAACATGCATTATTACATGCATTATTACTGGATTTCTAAAAATACACAGAAAGCTAAAAAGCACACACAACATAGAGGGGGAAAAAATTGTATTTTGGTCGAGTCCCTAAAAGTAAGTAGAAAGAGCAATAAAAATGTCACTTTGTACTAAAAGGAAGTTTGTCCTGGTTTAGTGAGACCCGTTTGGTTTCGCAGAGACAGCGAGTTAACGCTGAGCCAAGTCTGTTTGTCCCTAAAACAACTCTTCCAGTAAATGTTTGATCTTCCCCTGTTGGATGCTGAATTTCTGTAGGTCAGAGATTCACGGACTTCATGTCGAAAGGTCTCAGTCTGATTTCTGGGAAACGCCAAAGGTTCCAAAAACGACTACTGATTATATTAAATCTGCTTTCAGCTTCCCAGCCAAGAGAACCGTCACTTTACGGTTGTTTGTGATTAAAAGCGTCCTCGTAATTTTCAACAACAAAACGTGAGCGCTCTAGTGTGAAACTCAAACTAATTGAAAAATAAATATGCTGCCTTTTCACACAAGAATAAAGAAAACAGATAAATTGGCCTGTAAGCGAAAAAAAAAAAAACTTTCAATTTTATTTTTGTTATGTCCTAAGTTCTGTTTATGATTCAGAAATTGATTTCTTGCATTTTTAACCCATTGCTTACTAGTTTATCTAAAAATAAACCACACTTATTTTATGCCTTTAAGTTTGAATACTCAAAATCCCAGTTGTTAAAAATAAAAGCATGCATGTTTCATGTGAAAGCATCTCTGTGAAAGCATACAAACAATTCTTTTTGTAAAAAAATAAAATTACTACACATCTGCAGGAGTTTTTGTTTGCATTCTGACTCGGCAATAATTATTTTTAGGATGTTTTGTTTCTTTTACACAGCCCAATTTTGAACAAACCGTGGAGTTAACTGGGTTTTATTAAGCTGCTACATCAGTTTACATAAAATATCTGGAGTTTTGTCATATTTTGTCATGTTTGACTCAGCATGACCACGTACCAAAAAAAAATCTTTGGTAAACATGGATCTGATGCTACTGACAAGTTTTGTACCAAGAGGTATCTGCTGGGATGCTAGGCTAACATTAGCTTACGCTCTCTTTGTTTTCATATGGCTTGTTGATAATTTGGTTCTTTTTGCCCAAACTCCAGCCGAGCAAACCTACGTAGCGAGCAACACACTGCACCAAACTTTGCCACGGGAGAACCAGAACCAAACCAGACATTAACCGGCTGGCGTGAGACTCGTCAACGGAGAAGGCGCGATGGAGACGCCAAACAGCGCCTTTAAATTATTGGAATTCATAAATACCTAAATTATATCATTCTCTAGTCGCCAACTAATTTCTCTATGATTATATTCATTTCCAAATTGGCTGCATCACAAAATGGGTCTAGATTACTTTGCCATTCGAGGAAAAGACACGAGTCTTAAGAGAACTGCTGTAGCGCACTGGAGTCCAGGCAGTCGGCTCAGCAACACAGATTCCTGTATTTGTCTTGTTATCCTTGCAACAAGTGGCTCTAATATCAGCAACAAGACATGTTTACAATCCCACCCACACTTTTTGATCTTCTATTGGAAGTGAACATGAGTGCCGGTAGTTACATGTTGCCTCTAACAGGATTTATAAACGGCCACCTGGCGATACATGCAACTGGCTCAGGTGTCTGAAAGGTGGCGCCCATGAAATGTTAATTATATGCTGGTCTCCTGAGGCTCCGGATGATTTATTTCAACCAGCTAAGAGCAAGCACTGTGACAGAGAGAGAACCACTTTTACAGAGTCGGCGCCTCCTTTGTACTGCAAGCGTTTAATCAGTATTTTATTAGACCTTTTCCAGCTTTAACGGGTCAGTCAAATATCAAATTACACGCCAAATGAACTTCTTTGTGTAGTATCCGTGTTTCCATAGCGATCAGCACTTCGTTTTCCTCAGTTGAAGTCGTTTTCCTCTTTTTTTTTTAAATCATTGTTCAGGGTTTGTAATCAAATTGCATCTCACTGCTTGGTGTGTAAATCAGGAGGTCTGAGCGCAAACAGAGAGGCTGTTCATGAGGCACGACGACGCCGGAGCGCCTGCAGCGCATGAAATAAGGCCTCCGTGTTTGGCTGTTAAAACTAAATAAAACTGTAACAACATGTAAAGTGTTATTATTCTAGGCCAAAATTCAATAATAAGGGTCCTGGAGGGTGCATGGGAGTTCGCCCAACCAATCTACATGTGTTTCGTGGACTTGGAGAAGGCGTTCGACCGTGTCCCTCGGGGTGCCCTGTGGGGGGTTCTCAGGGAGTATGGGGTACCGGGCCCTTTGATACGGGCTGTCAGGTCCCTGTATGACCGGTGTCAGAGTCTGGTCCGCATTGCCGGCAATAAGTCGGGCTCGTTCCCGGTGAGGGTTGGACTCCGCCAGGGCTGCCCTTTGTCACCGATTCTGTTCATTACTTTTATGGACAGAATTTCTAGGCGCAGCCAGGGTGTTGAGGGGATCCGTTTTGGTGGCCTTAGGATTGCATCTCTGCTTTGCGGATGATGTGGTCCTATTGGCTTCATCGGGACGTGATCTTCAGCTCTCACTGGAGCGGTTCGCAGCCGAGTGTGAAGCGGCCGGGATGAGGATCAGTGCCTCCAAGTCTGAGACCATGGTCCTGAGCCGGAAAAAGGGTAGAGTGCCTTCTCCGGGTCGAGGGAGATGTCATGCCCCAAGTGGAGGAGTTCAAGTATCTCGGGATCTTGTTCACGAATGAGGGAAGAAGGGAGCGTGAGATCGACAGGCGGATTGGTGCAGCGTCCCACCGTGAAGCGGGCGCTGTACCAGTCCGTCGTGGTGAAGAGAGAGCTGAGTCAAAAAGGCGAAGCTCTCGATTTACCGGGTCGATCTACGTTCCTACCCTCATCTATGGTCATGAGCTTTGGGTAATGACCGAAAGAACGAGATCGCGGATACAAGCGGCCGAAATGAGTTTTCTCCGTAGGGTGGCTGGGCTCTCCCTTAGAGATAGGGTGAGAAGCTCGGTCATCCGGGAGGGACTCGGAGTAGAGCCGCTGCTCCTCCACATCGAGAGGAGCCAGTTGAGGTGGCTCGGGCATCTGGTCAGGATGCCTCCTGGACGCCTCCCTGGTGAGGTGTTTAGGGCACGTCCCACCGGGAGGAGGCCCCGGGGAAGACCCAGGACACGCTGGAGGGACTACGTCTCTCAGCTGGCTTGGGAACGCCTCGGGATTCCCCCGGAGGAGCTGGAGGAAGTGGCTGGGGAAAGGGAAGTCTGGGCCTCCCTTCTTAAGCTGCTACCCCCGCGACCCGACCCCGGATAAGCGGCAGAAGATGGATGGATGGATGGATGGATGGATGGAGGCATTCATGGTGAAAAACCAAAACCCAACAAGGGAGGTGTGACCACTTCCACTTCCTTTACGCTTCCTATCCAGTCTTCATACCCAAACCACAATGTAGAGGCATCGGAGTGGCTTCTTCATATACTTAGATTATTATTTTTTTTTTTTTTGTCAAATGAAGTAAAACTAATTGAAAAAACAAAGTGTTTAGAGCACATGACTATATGCTGTGTGAAAAATCTAGCAATTTCATAAGAACTGCGCGTTTATTTATTAACGCATCACAGAGTCGCCCTTCATTTGATCGTATTTATGTGATTATTTAAGACCGAAAACGGTGAGTTGATCGCTAAAAGCAGTTAATAAAGAATAAATAAATCAATAACTGACACAGCGGAGCTCGATCAAGAGGAAAGCTGACCAATTAAAGGGTCGAACTCTGTGATCGCCTTATCTTTGTTGACCGGTTATTGATCACAGAAAATCAAAAAGGGAAAGATTTGTCATGCTGCGTCTGCAGAAGTTCCAAGCGCAAACACAAGAGGGATTATACAAAGATGATCGGAGTGGGCGAAGCGTGAACGCTGGAAACAGCGGCATGGTAATGCAGGGAGTAGAGGTGCGGTGGAGGGCTTCGCGTTGAAAAGGGAAAGAACTGCGCAAGAGCCGGGGAACCAAACCAGGTGGAGGTTTTGAGGGAGTACTGCAGCCTTCGGATCGCTCGTGGAGCACACAGTGTTTCTGGAGCTCTTTTTATTGGACGTACTCCAAGGCTTGTAATGCAGGTCTTCTTTGATAATGGCCCACAGTATGTGTAAGAGCACTGGGCCGCAGCCAAGGTACACAAGCCTTGTGGTAATAGTTAACCGGGTGGACAAACAGTGGAAGTCAGCGGCGTGGAGGTAGGTCAGAGAACTGCAGCAGACAGATGTGTTGTTACAGCTCCCCTCACACACACACACGCACACACACACACACACACACCCACACACACACACACACACACACCTTACGCCCCCCTAGTCCTCACTTCCCCCCATGTTCTCCATCACAGCCTGATCCTCCCGCCTTATCTCTCTCAGTTAGGACCGACATTGCACTTGAAGGCTCGGCCCTTCGCTTAGCTTTTAGATTTGGACTGCAGCTTTCTAAACACGCTGCTGACTCATGTGGAACACGGAGAAAAGGATGGCCGCCAACTTATCTGTATATCCCCTTGTCGAGGGGGAAATAGTTTGGGTTTTTTTTTAACATCTTTGAAACATTTGATTACATCAACGTCTCAATTTGCGTGCTGCAGAATTTACATTTCAAGTTTCCACTGCAGCAGAGGCAGATGCAGATGTTGCTTTGCTTCCTCCCCCCCAAAAAAAGCTTTTTTTCCTCAATCTCTCAACGTGGGCAAAAAAAAAAGACATGACTGGTGCTTTTTATGTCATCTGTGTTTCCAAGACAATTAGTGGCTGACCAAATCACATCTCATTTGACATAGATTAGCAGTGTTAAACTGACTCTGGCAAGCTCTGCGTGTATCTGTCTGCTGGTGATTTGTCATGGTCAGGTTTTTTTACCCCCCGACAGAAGACAAGACGGCGGAGGTTCGACGTTTCTGTGCGAAGGTGCATGCCTCGCTCTCGGCTCGACGTCTCAGACGGCCCAAGGACTCGGGAGAGCGGCAGACGTGTCATTACGCCGATTCTCCGCCGACCTGTTGCTAATCTCAGAGCGTAGCAGACCAAACACCAAACCGCACACGGCTCCGTTTTGGTCCTCAGATCAGGCTTTCGGGAAGGGGAGGTGGGGGGGGACGCTGTATAGCGCGAATGCGGCGCTTGCCTCAACCTAGGGCCCAGAACAAAGCGCGACGCCGTGCTCCGTTCCGCTCCCGCTCTGCAATCAACGGGGGTTAAAATAGCAACCTTTGAAGGGAACGAGGCCCGACTGCTGGAGCCATCTCAAAGTAGAAAACGAGCCATTTTGACGCTAGAAAAGCCTGCTCTGCCATCCGTCAAGGTACAAGTCTTATTTTCTGTTTTGTTGCTTTGGAGCAGCTCCAACAAAGGAGGGTTATCAGGAGAATGACCCTGATGAGACATCCTGGCCTACTTCTCTCCAATAAGAGCTGCCTTTTGATCAGCCTGCTTGATCTCAGTCGACCGGCGTGCCGAAACGGCAAAGATCTGCTTTTTCACTCCATGGCTGCAGGAAGCTTTGTGTTGGAGAGTATTGTGCATGCACAGGTTATATAACCAACTTGTGGAAGCCATGCCAGCAACTATCAGGTCCCCGCTCTGTGGTCAAGGGCATTTCAAAAGAATAGTGAAAGATCAACATGGCTTGAAATACCTCAAGATAACAAATGCAAATTTTAAACACATTCATGCATGCTGCATGCGGCGACTGGTTGATGGTTGAGTTTTGCAGGCAGCAGACTCCGGCGGGTTTCACGAGAGAGCTGCATTCGCGGCACCCTGAACCGCAATCTATCAGCACTCCTATTGGGTGCCAAGGTATTTGCTTTGGACACGAGAGGGGGGCTCTGTGCAGGACCGGCTCTAATTAGGGGCAGCTAGTCGGGGAGGTCATGGCCAGTTAGAATAGGCCTCAGAGATACACAGTCCTGAGTCGGAATGCTGCAGTCTAGTTGAGACTCCAGTTGTTTTTGGGAGCAACAAGGTCTCAGCTTGGCAGCTATGGAAGTGGCTGTACTGTGGTTGTAAGCAGCAAAATGAAGAAAAAAAAGAAAAAACAAAAAGATGTTAACGTCTTTTAAAAATGTAACTGACCTTTAGATTTTAATATTTATTGAGTCTCAAATGACTTGCGCAGCAACTGTCCAGTCAGAAACTCAAAAGATCATCTTTTGCCCAAGTATGAATGAATCCGCCACAAGCTATTGCTAGGTAAAAAGAAACAAACAAACAAAAAAAAAGAAAGTTGGCAATTTTCAAAATGAACGAGGTGTTAAAATAAAATACAGTAACAGAAAAATAGAACATTGCGACAAACTTTGTAAGACGTGTCGATACAACCCTGCGTTTCGCTCGGGCTGCGAAAGAAAACCAGACTTTCAGAAGATGATGGAAAGGATGAAACGATTACAGCAAAGACTTTGATATTTTTACATTTTAAACATCTTGACTTTTAAGAATCCTCGGAGCTTTTTTTTTTTGTGAAGAAAAAAACTCCTACCTTCATGTGGTCTTAAGACAACATTCTCTAGGAAACGCACACAGAGAGCTGGTGTTTCAACATGGTAACTCTTGGTAACTGCAAGACAACAATCCTGAAGCATCATTCAGTTTTTGTGCCGGAACAAACTTCCAGAAAACTGCAAAACTGAGGCACTTTAGAGCTGTCCTCGATTCATGACGACTGGAACACTGATCAATAGAGTTGATGTATATTTGTTTGATGATTTTTAATTTGTTTATTGCTCTGGTAATAATTGGCTACTGCCAGATTGTTCACGTCTTGCATATGAGAATTCAAATGTCCTGTGCAAAAGGTAAAAACCAAAACAAACGGATCATATAAAGTGAGGCCCCCCCCAAACGTTGAACTACCGTCCAAAGACAAGTCAGGTGGGACATTTTGTCTCGATAACCTCCATGGAACTCCCTGGTGAACAAGAGGAAAACCGTCTTCAGAAATCAGTTCGACACTGTCAGACACAAAATGCCTTTGGCAAACACAACGGCAGGCTTTTTTTTTTTTTTTACCCGAGTAAGACATGCATCATCATCTGGCAGCCATGTGACTGGATCTGCAGCCATCAATCTCTCTCTCTGTCAAGGCGCAATCATCAGAGGAGACGGCTGGTATTACCTCCCTTTTAGCAGCCGCTTGTTTTAAAAACCGAATATTTTATGTAACTTTTTTTTTTTTTTTTTAAGCGTGTGCACAGACTTACGACTCTGCAGAGGAATGAGCTACAATCATAGGACAGACATCAGTGATTTCCGTCAAGAAAAGCCAAATCGAGGTACATTGTTGCTTTTCACCCTCACTCATCTCCGTTTGCCTCGTTCTGCTTTTGGGCCGAATTTTGTCTTAGCAGTAGGTATTTGGAGTGCATTGCTTTTAAAGTTTAAGAGGGGAATTTGTTTTTGGTAAAGGAATTTTAAAAAATAAAAGTTTTCCATTCTGAAATCAATTTTGAAATTTAAGAAATAAAGAGGAATTTCATAAATTTTTTGGAAATTTTTAATTAGACTTTTTGCCATTTTAAAATCGTTTCCCAACTAAATGCTGAATTTGTTGTCCTCTATCCATTGTCGCATGTAATTCTCTGATCGTTTATGCGTTCCAGTGTTTCAGCTTTTAGGCGCCACAGTCTTAGCGCTGCAGCTAATCAGTGCCAACAACAATAGATCCCGTTCCTGGACTGGCAGCCAACAGCATGTGAATTAGGATCATGCCTAAATCAGTATGCACCATGCATACTGTGCATTTTTTCCTGAATATATAAGGTTTGCGCTACTAAAAAATACGTAAATTAGCGAATCTTCTGCAAATAATATGCTGTTATCGTCCACAGAAAAATCCACAAACAGGTGAATCCTTGAATGCTGAACTGTGAATTGGCCTGGAGCCATTGCAGTATTGTTTTTGTTCTCTCCTGTTCTGAACTGGTGCTGATCTTAAAGGTGATGCAACTCATTACCGGTGTTAATTTCAAGTGTATTTACTTCCCCCCATGTTCACTGACACATGCCCAATCCCATTTCCATCAAAAGTCTGAACTCGGATCAGGAGTGACGTGGCACCGAACCCTAAAGCGCCGGAGTGAAGATGCATCCAGCGGACGAGATCAGACACGACTTCCCTGATGATCTTGGTGAAACCAACAATCGACCCCCTTTTTTTTGTTTGTTTTTAACAAATAGGTTCCACAAATCATAAGCCGCATAAAGAATCAATGTTCTCTGTGAAATAACCCTAAAATAAAATGAATAAAATTGTCCTTTCTTGTGTTTACACAAGCAAAATACGGGTTTCAGGAATCTAACTCTGTGGGTTCAGTGTTTTCATTTTGTATTACTTAGCCCCAAAATAAGATGCTAACTTCAGTGTTGCTATCCACGAACAGCTAGCTCACACTGCTAACTGATTATCTACGTCCATCTGCCGTTCTGCAGGCCCGTCTCCATTAAAATGCTTTTTGCCACATGAGCAAGTTCAGTAGAATGCATTCAAATACTGTCTGTCCATTAACAGAAGTTGTTTAGTAGAAAACCAGAAAGACGCGAAGCAGTCAAAGCAGCACATAAGCAGTTTATTCCACTATCTATCCCTACATATGCGTCTGCAGCAGCCACGTCCAAATTTGAGGTCAGAGTTGATGGAAAAAACTGCAACTCTCCAAACTAAAGACACGCAGCCAGGTTTGTCTGCCTTTTTTTTTTTTTTTTTTACCATAAGCGGACATGTTTGGTCTCACAAACAAAACGGTTCTTCTTCCTGTATCGGCCATGCGTTTACACAAAACCGCTCGACGGGCCAAACACGAGGCGTCTTTTACGATCGAGCAGGCACACGAAACACTATCCGTCACCGGGGTTGGCACTGCGCGGTCCTCATATCGTCTTTGGTTTGCAGCCGCACTGTGAACGGATATGCCAGCTGCTTGGACTTCCACCCGACACAGGGTGGTCTGCGGCCTTTTGTCTGCGAAAGTGATCGCGTGTTCGTCGAACTGCGGAAAGGACAAAATCAAAATTCAGCTTATTTGGTTCCGTCAAAACCAACCCGTTTACCTTGCGCCGGTGAATTCTCCCGTCTTCGTCATGACGAAACCCTACGTCTGCGCTCTGCTTTGTCCACAAAGCTTATTAGCAAAAACAAAAACAAAACGCTGAAGCATTTCTTAAAATAAAGGGAGGAAGAAGGTCAGAGCTGGGACATGCTGTTTGCTGTCTGTTAGTGACCATGTGACTCTCAGAGACAGAACATTTTTTTTTTTTGTCAGCAGTGTTATCGCCCTTAATCTGGGGTTACAATATGGCTTTTGTAGTCATGCAGCACTGAAAGATCCAAGTCTCTTTGATCTTACTTAATAGAGTTTGGTAAATGATCTCGGTACGGGAGCTCCACCCCTTATGCACTCAAACACACTTTGGACACACTTGCAGAGACTCATTCATGCCTGCACACACATAAATAGTCCAAAAAAAAAAAAAAAAGGGGAAGAAGGGGGAAAAAAAAAAGAAAAAAAAAAAAAGGGACCGTCACACAGGTGAAAGCTCTTCACCCTTCGGATCATTGAGCCAAGCGTTCAAGCGGCAAAGTAAAAAAAAAAAGCGCGCTCCTTTCTTGCTCTGCAGACGCTGCTGCCTTTTTAACGATGTTTCTCGGCAGCTTTGCAGCTGTAAATCTGTCCTTCATAAACATGCTGCGCAAATAGTTTTGTCGTACGGAAACCCAAACAACTTTGAATGAGATCGCTTCGCTTTGGGAGGCACTTGCAGGCTGTATTTACCAAAGAGACGAGCACAAAGCTATAGTAAAAAATAAAAAAAAAATGTCTGAGCAAGTGACTAAAGGAGCCACAGGGAGCCTGGGAGAAGGAGGGTGTTTGTCACATAGCATTTATCTCTGGCGTGGTGATGACTCTTTTCCTCCAAGTCCTCGGCAAACGAAGAGCTTCCTGCCTTTTCGAGAGCGTGTGGCCGCTTTCTGTCCTTGAAACTGAAGCACATGCAATGAATTACAACCGTTTTAAAGAGCTGTCAAGAAACAAGAGAGGGCTGGTTAGGAGAAGAGAGGAGAGGAGGAGAGGTGAGCGGGGGAGGGAATTCGAAGCCGCCCTGCTAGGATGAAGAGGAACAACACAGGCAGCGAAATGAAAAATTGCAGGGAGGCTTCCGAGCCTTTAATGTCGCCGGGAACAGAGAGGTCTGCTCTTAGAAGTTGTTACTGGCAGACGCCGTGGCCGAAATGACCAGAATATTACCCCGGGGGGGATGTCCTGGTCAGAGTTTCTCCCCCCCCCCCAAATACATTCCTCGTCCTCAGCTAAATACTGAGTTCTTGTCTCAAGTTAATCAAATCAACGGCTCATGAATGCGAGAAAACCAGGGATTTCTCACTGCAGTGAAATAAAACTACATTTCATCATGTGCAAAATGATTGCGATTGTAACCAACTTAAGAATTGCAGTTCAGTCAAGAGAAACATTCTGCATGCTTGCAGTATCCATTGAGGGCATCATCAGCACAATTACTGTCTATTTTGAAGTGGCTCACTGATAACTGGACTCTGAATACTTTTTCATTTGGCTCCAGTGAATCTCTGTGGAGATGTGACTCGGCATCAGCAGCGTTGCTCGTGCGCGTTTTGAACGATCGCGTTACAAAAGCTTGATGTAAACTGCAAAATCTGAAGACGCGTCCTAAAATCTGCAAAAAAAAAAGTTTTTACGTTCAGTTGAGGTGGTTTGTTTTAGCTTTTCTCAAAATACGCTAAGGGGGAGATGGAAACCCATTTGGCGAGTAAATACCGATGTAGCGAACGCTCCCATTGACTTGTGGGTATGTTCCTCAACGGGGACATGAGTTCCCCAAAAACTTTCTAAATCCAAACCTCTAGCTCGGGTGGAGGACTCGCTCCATTTTTCCGAGACGTGCGGTTCATGCTAGCTTGCAGCCTCTACGTCTTGCTGGGTTAAAATTCTTGGGTTAGCAAAGTTACCCTCGCCGCTTTTTCCAAACCGGCAGATGGAAACGCGTCTAATTTGCCCCTTTTCTTCTTTTCTGCAACATTTTAAAAGCTCACGAAAAATCCACAGGGCCAGTTAGATGGAAGCACAGCTAATGTCGGCAAATTTAAAGACCTTCTAAAGATTCTTAACTGGATTCAGGTCTGGACTTTGGGTTATTTTAACACATGTTCATGTAAACCATTTTATTGCAGCTTTGGCTGCATGTTTCGGGCTGTTGTCCGCTTGAGGGAGAAACTCTGCTCTGCTGCAAGTCTTTTGCAAGCCCCTAAAAGGTTTTCTTCTGGTATCGCCCTTTATCTATTCTAGCATCATCAATCTTCTTATGAACTCTGACCAGCTTCCTGGTCCCGGCTGAATGAGAGTAGCAAGAAATGCCCAGTCCGTAGCGGCAGCATGTAGATTTTAGTTCATCGGTTTTTTGGGGGGGGGTTTTTGGGTTGAGACATTCAAACTTTTTAGGAAATTTTTTTTTACTTTCCGTCGTTTTGCAAAGACACGACACCATGGCAACAAAGTATGTTTTTTACAAGTGGAAGCCACGGATCAGCGTATCAAGAGCTCAAATAACACCCTCACTACAATCCCAGATGCCAGAGGAGTTGAAAAAGAGGCTTCAGATGCAGACAGAGAAGTTTAAACCATCTCTCTAATCCATCATAATGGGTGACGATCACATCCCAACTCCCACGTCTCTCTGCCCGGGTTTCCAACCATATGGCCAGCACAGCTTTCAAGAGGAGTGGCAAAAGCAAACGAGGTGGATTAGCAGTGACTTATGAAAACGTTTCATTTCCCTTTGGGAAAAATAAAGTATTTTTAAATTGAGCTGAATCTGTCCAGAGCATCTTTTCTCACGTTGGCTGCGTTTCCTCTTCTTAACGCTGCCGTTTTTCAAAACAACTGTATTTATACTGAAAACAAATTGAGAACAGGGAGAGTCCAGAATATAAATTGTTGCAAAGGATTTTATTTAGGGATACCAAAGCAGATGGGACTGACGACTAACGTCTTTTCCAGCATTTATTTGCCATATCCTCTGTGACATGGCAGAACTTTGTGGCTGCCATGTTGCCAGTTGTCTTTTTGTATTACAGGACAATGTACAATAAGCCTGGGCGTACAGATGCAAGAACCGTCGCTTAATTTATAAATAGTTGCAGTATTAAAACTCTAAAGCGGGTATACAACTGGCCAGCTCGTCCTGCCGATCGTGACCTTTTGCTTTGCGTAGACGCAGATGAAGGCGACCCTTCTCGCCGGCGGCTCGTGAATTCTCGTGAGGGGCGGCACAACTGTCACGCATGCGACACGGTTCTCTGTAAATCTCTATAAATGTGGCCTTGATCCCCTCCAGAGAGAGGACGGCTTGGCCTCCACGCCCACGATGGCTCAGCAGCCTCTCCTCGGCGCTCTCGGTGGATCGGTTTCAGCTGGAAAGCGACAGGTGCTGCCCTCGACTCGAGCTCAGCGACAAACTCCGGGCGGTTGCAGGAGAGGCGGCAAAACCGCCGTTGTCTTTGCCGCCGACCCCGAGAGCACTTCTTCCCCGACCCGTCCTCCAACCTACCACTCAAGGAAAACGACATTCGCACATACGCTTGTGCGAATGTGCGCCTTCGTGCTTTTAGAGAGGGTGGTGAGTCACTTTCCTCTGAAGGCAAGACTCAAAAGAGCAGCGTGCATTCGCGGCTCCCTCAGTGTGCCAGCAGTTCCCCAAAGGGACCCACGGAGTACGTGTTCGAGGGAAGAAAGAGACGCTGTTTGTTTCTTTTTCCGGCCCGTGGGCCAGTTCCCTGATAAGCCCAGTAATAATGGCTTCACCATGCAGCGCTCAAATACTATGTGCCTGTCTGCGTGTTTCTGTGCTATAAAAAGATATCAAATTTAGCATGGGACTTTGTTTTGCAGATGTGTGAGGGAGTGGCCACATGAGTGACAGTGATAGAGTGAAGAAGCAGACAGCTTCCTTGGTTATTTGCACATGGAGTGCTATGAAAGAGAGACAAAAATGTGTTGTGTAACGTTCAAAAATTCCAGACGCGGCCTAATGGCTAAAAAAGAAGGGGACTGGGAGGACTGAGACATCTGCCGATCCCTCCCCACCCCCTCTTCTTCTTCTTCTTCTTCTTCTTCTTCCCGCCATCCTTGGACGCGTCTCCTCGGTCGTCTCTCGCGGAAACCGGCGGACAGGACAGCGGTAGCCCCAACTTCCTGTGTTGCAGGGCTCCGTTTTGTCAGATCCCTGCTCCGGAGAAACCATTAGTGCGCGGCCTGTCTGTCTGACTGACTGCCTGGACACACGTAGGGGTCCGCTCATGGCATGAAGCCAGACGCAACATAGAAGTGAGCTCTTGCTGGAGGAAGGAGGGGAAAGCATTGCTAAACGGACCAAACCGGGGGCGGAGGGGTAAATAATCGCTTCTTTCATCCCGTATGTTATAGAGCGATAGCCAGGCTGTTCCTGAATGGCCTCCCCTTTCTACAAAAAGAAGCAGATAACACAAAAATCATAAGGCGCTGTGGCGAAAGCAAGGAGGAAATTGTGAGCTTAGGACGCTTTCGCTTGTTCCTTTACTCGACTGCCAGAGTCGCCAAGAGGCGTGTTTATATCCGAGTCTCATATGGCTCCCATATCAGCGGAGCCAGGAGAATTTAAATGTGTATAATACAGACTGGGACCCTCCAATGACACTTGAGGCTCTTTCCTGGAGGTGAACAGATCAAGAAATAAAAATAAATTAAAAAAATACTAATTACAAAAAAAAAGCTGGCTCGCATGAAATTTATATCATGCAAAACAATAAATATGCTGACTAATGCTTGGCATAAAGTAAAAATAATGTAAGCACCCAGAGTGCCTTTCAAGAATATTCATACCTCTTCAACGTTTCCACATTTAGTCTCATTATAATACAAGCTTCAATGAATTACACCAAGGAGTTTTGTGACAGATATAGACTGAGAATAAGTCGCTCATAATGGTGAAGCGGATGGAAAAATATGCATGATTTTCAAAGCAAATAGAGTCACTATTTCAAACAATTTTTTTGAAGTTAGTTCAGATTCAGAGAGTCGGTGAAGACCAGTTTCTCAGAGTCAGGTCCGGACTTTGACTGAACCATTTGCTTTGATGTAAACCAATCCATCGTAGCTCTGGTTGCATGTTTCAGGTTGAGTCTCCAAACCTCCAAAAAGGAATTCCTTCCAGGATTTAACTGAATTTAGCATCAACATAGGATGATACTTACACCATCAAGCTAATGCAAGGAATGAAAACATCTAAGCTAACATCCCACAGTGGAAAATGACCACAACTACGAAAGTATGAAGTGGAGAAAAAGCAAAACTGCTCCCTCAAAACCCAGTCACCATTCTTTCCCCTGATACATATGACCAATAATGAAAGGAGTGTCACACTCCTGCTACAAGAAACCTTCTGAACCAGCTGATTCTAGTAGATCAACAGAGAAAAACATGATGCAAAATTGACAGAAACAGAAAGTGATCGGGGCTGCTGCTAATCTGGCATGCACCCGAAGCTTGTTTACACAGCTAAGAAACCTGTTTTCTAATTATTTGTTCCACTGATTCTAAGGTTCATGCCATCATTAAACACATTAGCACTTCTGGCAAGTGTCATCTTGTCTGCTGTTCTGCAATAAAGAAAATTGATGCTTTAAAAGAAAAAAATCTAAATAGCTGTTGACTTGTCCCATTTTTTTTTTTTTTTTTTAACCATTTTTTTCTGGTTCAACAAACTAAACTACCTTTTGTAAAACCCAGTAAAAATATACCCCAGGTTTTGGTTGCAGCGTGAGAAGATGTGAAAATGTTCAAGGTGTGTGAGTAGTTGTTCACTGCACACAGGCTTCAATAAACTTTGAGGCTCCATACATTTTTTGATATGTTAGCAGAACTGTGCATTATGACCGTCCCTGCAACGTTAAGTGGCGAGGAGCCCTAAGGAGCCCTGGACAAGCCGTTATCTCATCCAGGGAGATAGGAAGTATGGACAGGAAGTCCAAAGGGAGGGGGAAGAGAGGGCCCGAATGGGAAGCCCAGTGTAAACAGACTCGGCTTTTAATCATCCCAGCTCACGTTCGGAACTGGTCGTGCTTTGATGTAGTCCCTCAGCGGCCGCTCCGCCCTCTCATCCCTCGTTCCCAAACGGCTGCGCTGAGGGCCCGGGGTGAGGGCACCGTGGAGATAGCGGCCCCGGACAGCCAGGGGGACTCAGTGAGAGAGACAGAGACAGAGAGAGAGGGGAAGAGGGAGGTGAGGGGGAAACATTCAGTGCCGCTTAGGAAACTGGGAAAGGGACGTAGGGGGAAGAGGGAGCGAGGAATGTGAAGTGGTGCAGAGTTAAGTGGTGGCCTGCCTTAATTATAGCAGATGAATCTGAGGGAGCTCTCATGGGGGCAACATGGCATAAGGAACAAAGAGCCAAAAAATGCCACAGTGAGAAGGGGAAATAGAAAGTCAAGATGGTTTTAAGTGGAAATAGGTGGAGCTTTAATGATGCTCTGTAATTGGGCTCCGTGCCTGTTAAGGAGGATGAAGTCCATCTCCTTCTCCCCGCAGAGACCCAAAGGAAAGCTCCGAGGTTATCTCCCAAGCTGTGGGACCTCTCCTCTCATCACCGAGCTCCATTTTGGAAAGGAGACGGCGAGAAAGAGAGAGAAAGAGAGAGAGAGAAAGAAAAAAAAAAAAAAAAAAGAGGGTGAGACAGAGAGAGGAATTCCTCTGCACTAGTTTGTCCAAACAGTGCTGGCCAGAACCCAGCCAGTGTTCCGATGAACGTGTCCATTCAGCGGACAGGGCACGCTTCCAGGAAGACCACAGTTTAAAAGATCAGAGGGAGTTACGTACCAAAGTGAAGTCGCATGACTTGGATGTGCTGAAGAAAGCTGTGAACTTCCTCTGTCCCCCCGGTGGTGCATGTTTGGCCCCCTCATGTTAGCCAGCATGAAAACGGTGGCAGTTTTGTGTAAAATCGACTCTGTGAGCTTTACATCGTGTTAGAATGCATTTCCCCTCATCAAAATCATACCTGAAGTCTCGCTTTGATTCGTCCAAGCACGTTTGACAAATTGTTTCATCTCCGCGGCAACCATTGAGCTGTGCCAAAACGCCTGGGTGGACCCAGCGCCACATTTGAGACTCAGCTCCTTCAGCTCGTCAACACCTGGTGGGACTACAGATCAGCGCAACGTTGGTACAAATGTTTTTAAGGGTTAACAGAGGAGCAATGGTGTGATGCTTTCCTGCAGGTGAGCTTTCACAAGACTCAATTTCAAGATGTTAAATCACCCAGTTAATTCTCTTATGGGTCATATCTGAGCTATATATTTAGCATTTTTGTAACAACTGATAATTGTGCTATAATCAAGTGAAAATTCATAATACTGCCATTTAACGTTTTTAAAGGAAATGCCACAGCAGAAACTAACTACTGCAAAAGATAACCTATTAACCATCCTGCTTATGGTTACGATATGTTGAAAATCCACTAAAAATGTGAGATGCACCGTCAAGTCAGCTGGTTTGATTGACCTGGCTGGTGAGCGTCCGGTCGGAAAGTCAAAATCACATCAGCGCCACACTTAACCGCTAACAGGCCATGGTGAGAATAACACTCTTTGTGTGGGTGCTGTCACTGAGTGGCAGTTTAGCTGTTTACGTGCTTTAAGCCTGAAGTCAGAGGAAGCACAGAGATGTGCCTACTGACCATGCAGGCTGTGAAAGCGCAAGAGAAAGCAAGACTTCGAAAGAGCGCAGCAAAAATGCTCCGTTTTACTTGTGTTTAAAGTTGAAGTCTCTCTCCCGTCTTTGTACCTTTTGGAACTTTCACAAAAAGTTGCACTGAGACCATCATCCCAGCAATGCTAGCCAATGCTAACCACGCTAATCGCCAACTAACGTCAAAGCTCTCCTTATTGTCATAATTTTGTTTTGAAATCATTGTTTTACATTGACTGCTCCCTTTCTCCGTTTTTTTAAACGTTACATTTGCTTCTTATAGAAATAATAACAATCACAACACAATTCTTGCTGTTCTAATATCGACTTGTAGAAACGTAAACAACAACTCGGAATTAACTCAGAGATCAGAGTTTTACAAGAACCAGTTTCACAATTGAACCCAAAACTCTGATCTGAGCCTCTCCAGCAAAAACACACCTGCTGAATATTTATACTCATGTCTTTGATCAGATATGGAACCCATGACGATTAATTACACACTGATGTGGTTCATGCCGAAGACAGATTACAAGCGAGAATCAAAACACGCAGAGAATTTCTACATAAAACTTTCAAACCTTTATCCGCCTCATCCACTGAATGACAGGAACATAAAGTGGGTACATAAAGCTGCCAGCACTAGCAGAAAAAAAAAAAAAAAAAGACCTGTTGAAACAGGTCGGCGCGCCAACAAAAAGCATCCTGCAGCATAACAATTTCTGCGCAGCGAGAACAGTTTTCAGAAGAAATGGTCTGAAATCGATGATCTCACTGCGCCTGCATGGTTCGGTAGGGAGGGAAACGAAGGATTTAGGCCGCAGGTATTCTGAGTGTGGTGGAGATCAGAATGGTTATCTTAAAGCTGGAAACTTCTTTTACTTGTGTTGCAAAATGTGAACCACTTAAACCTGTATTTATCCTTAAGAAAAAAAAAAAAAAAAAAAACATCCATCCCCAAAACCCTGCAAGGTTTGGTGGGGTGAACAAAAAAGTGAAAAAAAAAAAAAAAAATTGAAGTAAGCTGGAAATCCCAGAGAGCTGGAAGCGCCTTTGATCCGAGCAGCACCGTGATGTGCATCCGTAACATGTTTTCAACGTCTCACGCAGACACGGCAAAGTCAGAGGAGCTTTACCGGGAGAGGGAGAAACAGGGGAGGTTTTTAACGGTGTCCGACGCGGGGCTTTCTCCGCGACGAAGCCTTATCAATTACAGCAAACTGAAGCATCTGGCGAAACGTTCACAAGTAGCCCCACAACCTGCAGAGTGACGAGAGACGAGATCTTACAGATCTGTCGTCCCCGTTCCTTTAGAGACGGTAAATAAATTCACACAGGCCGGCTTCATAGCTTAATCTGCTCTTGAATGCTAAATATGCAAACTGAATAGGCCGCACTCTTTATATTTTCAAGGCTGATATTGCTTTTTCTTTTTTTTTTTTTAGTCAAAATGGGGGGGGGGGGGAAACAACAAAAAAAACAAAGAAAGGGCATTCATTGGTCTCAACACGATTAGCTGCTTTCTGAAAGCCTTGTGCCACACCTTGATATTGAATGCATCAGACGAACATCAGACTCCAAAAATAGCTGATGGGAAAACAAAGCGGTCACGTTGGAGAAGATGCACCACCTACAACAGTTGGCAACCGCAGCCAACATGTTTCTTCCATCATCAAAACAAACCCAGAGTGTAATAAGATGTTTGCTCTCTGCTCCGGTGAAGGAATTTTGATCGTCTGCAGGAAGTCGGGATGTGATCAAGCAGCTCAGAGACGCCGCGATCCGCAATCCAGTCGCGCATCAGCTCGGGTCAGATGTTTACATACACTCGTCATCCATGAATCTAATATGAATCGTGGCCTTTCGATGATGTATTTGAGCTACTCGTTCCTTTTTTTTTTTTTTTAAATCACAGAGGTGCTGGCAAAAAATCTGCTGGAATATTGGACAACTGTTCTGATCATAAATGGTATAGCTCATTGAACTCATTTAGACATTTAGATCCTAAATGTTTCTGTATGTGTAACTTGACGCTAAACCAGAAGTTTAATGATTGCAATAAATTTCAAAGTCAAGTTTTATTTTTATGTGCGTTTGGCCTCATTTTCCTATTGCAGCACCGAAACGGGAAAACTAAACTCAAACGGTGGACCGGAGAAGAGTCGAAGGTTTTCTTTCCTCCTGTCGTTTGTGCAACGCAGAAGTAGCACCAGCAGTGAAAGAGGCCCTCAGCATGATGCTACCACTGACGTGCTTGCTAGTTGGTACTGTGTTTGTACTCTGAGAGTTCAATCTGTTTTTCTTCTAATTTTTCCTTCAAAAAGCATTTGGCTTGTTCATGCAGGCGCCTTTTTGTTTTAGTCGCTGTGGACATCGGTGCCTCGTCGGGACCTCATAGTTCCTGATAGCTTCTGGATATTTCTTAAAAATAAAATAAAAAACACACACACACAAAAAAAAACCCTTTCAACTGCGGGGATGCTTTCTATTAAACGGCGTTTCAACAAGACGGTAATCCCTCACACACCTAGAAACAAATTTTGGAATGGATAGCTGTAAGCTTATTTCAATTGTGTGGACTGTGCCAGGTAGCAAAGCCGTTTCTGGTAATAATCCAGAATCATGCCAGGATCTTGACGACATCTTCAACATGTGTTGGGAGACTCGTTGTAATATTAGGGGGCTGTATGATAATATTCTAGATGAGATGGGTAGACTTGAACCTGGTCGTATTAAAATTAAACATCCCTTTTTCAGATCCTTTTGAAGTTGGAAAAAGTACAGTTCAAATGCATATTCAAAGTTCATTTGACACTTGACTGTAAACTGCAGCTATAAAAACAGTGTGCAATTCATCATCAGACAGTCGATGATGTGTAAACTGATAGAAACAGGTGGAGTTGGGGAGGAAATAAATCCCGTCTCAATGAGGTGGGGCGGTGAAAGGCATGCTATGGAGGAATCACAATATCCATAATCAATAAACGTGGTTCAGATGCACTTCCCCTCATTTTTTCCCCCAGACATGACTTATTTCTCAAAAAGTACTTTTGAACATCCCTGGTCTGCATTATTAAGGCAGCGGTTGCAATAAATCGTGGATTTGCAATAAAATGCACCTTCGCACCATTTTTGCTAATTTGCATAAGTAAACAAAAAACAAACAGCATCATCAAGCGCAGAGGCTTGATTGGATGAAAAAGGTGAGGTCTTGCCGAGTGGCCAGTGCGTCACTCCTTACCTGCTTCAGCTTCCCTTGCGCATTGCCCGCACTTCCTCCCACGAACTCCCCTTTCAGGACGATGGGCTTCCCCGTGGGATCCTTCACCAGAGTCACATTGATGACAGCTCGGAGTTCCGACTCCATGCTCGGCTGGCCCAGCACCACCTGCAGGGCCGCCATGAGCAGCCACGGCCAGAGCCCGGCGAGGCGCCGCAGAGGGACGGTCATGGCCTCGGCTGGCGCGGCGGTGCCCGGCCGCACATCGTGGACTTTTGTCAGAAATATCAACCTCGCCTACACGAGCAGGTCCCACTTCTTCTTCTTCTTAGTTTATTTATTTCTACCTTAGTAAACTACCTGCTGAAGAAATGAGCTATAATCCAAACTGTTAGTGATGAAGGGCTTCCATCAGAACTCCTTAAACTTCCATTCAGCATCTGGGTTAAAATACACACACACACACACACACACACACACGAAACACTGCAGGTTACGGGGAGAGAACGTGAGCAGGCCTTAAATGAACCTGCGTCCAGTGTTTATTAAAGTGGGAAGGTGGAAACTCCAATGCAGCGTGAAGGAACCTGAAGCGTGCACTGATTTCTCCCCCCACCCCAAAAAGAACGCCGCTCCGCATCACAAACCCTCAGCTCTCCTCGCTCGCAGGTTGTTTTCCTCGGGAGATGAGCTGGCGTTAGTTTCCCCCTTTCCCCCCCCCCCCCCCCCCCGAGCCCCCGGACTCCACTGGCTCAAATCCCGGTCATGTATCCGACTTGCGCTTTATGTTGCAGTAGGACGTAATTCCGCCGCGTCTTTCGGTCACATCGTGCGAGCGAGCGCGAGCTGGGTGGAAGTGTCAGAAGAAGCGAGCCCGTCCCGTGGGCGCCGCATTTTCTGGATAAATCCACGGAAAACGCTCGAGAGTCACGGCTTGAACTTCAAAGGCTGGGACACAGGTTGCCGCCGGAGAGCTGGGAGCCATGCTGGCGGATAAAACCCGACGCCGAAAAGTTGTGCAACGTGCTTCACGGCCGGGGTAATTGTGGGGGCAAAAAAAGAAAAAAAAAAAAAAAAAAAGTAAATCCTCGAAGGAGCTGCTCGGCTGCGCTCTCTCGGCTCTATCTAATTATTAACCGGAACAAACGGAGAGTTTTCTCGCGGAGCTCAGAACTTTGTAACTAAACTGGCTGAGACGCCGAAGCGGCTTCTGTAGACCTGCCATTCACTGACGTCCTGCAGTCGCTCCTCAATTAAACGACAAGGAGGCAGCCCCGACTTCAGAGCCTCCGCGGCACATTGAGAAATTAGAACCGACCCTCCTGAGAGCACGCAGAGGGGCGCAGGGGGGGGGGAAATGAATCGCTCATCAGAATCACAGGCGAGTAAACGCGGGGAAAACACCCCGAAACGCGTTAAGGAGTAGTAGTCCAGCCTCCATGTAGTCCCCACTGCGCGTCGTTAGGGTCCTGAGACAGAGCGCACAGCTATGACACCGTCTCAAAAGTTTACCTCCCGGACTCTCTGTCGCTCCCGTGGGATCTCATTGTCACTCTACCTGCTCGCAGGCTTGCTGCCTTCACGTGAAAACGTCAACAAGAATCTTTTCATTTTTGGGGGGGTCAAAACTTAACCATGGCAGAAAAAAAAACCCAAAAAACAACAAAAAAATCGTAGCAATTAATGACAAATACAAATTGATTTTGAATCGTCTGAAGAGATTACGCGTAATTAATCATACGTCGTTATTGTAACGGTCTAAACTTAGCGACATTTTCTGCAACGTTATACTTATTTTTAAAAGCCGAGGAACCATCGAGTAGTACACGTTTACATACTTGGGTGAACCCCATCAAAACGATGTGAAAATGTTAAATTTATAAATCTTTTTTTTTTTTTTTTAAATAAATCCGTTCATTTACTTTCAATTTACAAATTACACGTGAAGGCAGCATGGAGACAAGCTGAGGGTGGAGCTGTAGTCAAAACTAATCAAAAACAGCTAAAGGGCTCCCCCTAGTGTCCTTCAGCCGCACCAACAAATTCCTTGTAAATAAACCAGGCAGCTGGAAAGTGTAGTCTGTTTTAATAAGAATGTTTTGCAGTGTGCTTTAAAAATCATGACATTGACAGGTTTTAAAGGTGCTTTAGACAAGAAATTAAATGAAAAATAAAAGCAATTTGTAGTAGAAAATATTCATATTTTTACCAAACATTTTTCTGACGTAAAAAAAAAACACAGCAAAAAACCCCCAAAAAACTCACTAAGAAATGTAATTGAACAGAGGTTCTGTTTTCCGCTATGACACACACCACTGTTTTGAGTTAAAGTAGCTGAGTCATACAACATTACAATTCATATCCTTTCCAAAGTCTTCATATCAAATTACAGTCCTTAAAAACATGCATTCCTTTTGATGTAAAATTTCAATTGGTTCAAAACAAACACACTACAGTTGAAATTATTCTAGTTACAGCGAAAAGCACAACTGCACAATCACAAAAGAAACTAAAGAGAAAAAGATTTATATGAAAACATTTTTTTTTTTTTTTTACACAGAAAGAAATCATCAAAGTGGAGCCTGAAGTCGCACTGTGAACTCATTGCGGATACTTCTCGTCGCAAGCTGAATCAATCAGTGAGCTGAGATCTAAAGGGGAGACGTAACCGCCTGTCACTGACTCTAAATAATCATGCAACCTCATTCTTTCCACTGCATTTCCTCTAAATGTGCTCCTGTCATGCCTTACCTAAGAAGCAAGTCCCTGTGCTGTCCTGCTCATCCTAATCCTGAACCGAGTTGCTAACCTCGACATTTACGAGCTCAGCATCATTGTCTTGATCAAAGTGAACCTTGCCGAGACACAGAAGAAGATGACAAAAAAAAACAAACAAAAAAAAAAACAATAAGTAGAATTTAGTCTACTCATTCCTTGATTTATTATATGTAAACAGGTATGACGGTAAACAAAAGTTTTAAGCATTCCGCTCCGTACAAGAAAAGGAAATCCAACTTGGTGAAAAATTATTCCCAGTTGTAAAAGACACAAGATTGTGAAAACTAAAAGAGGACCGTCCATCGTGTTAAGGTTATTTGGAAGCTGCAGCGAAAGGCATAACGGCCAAAACATTAGGCAGAATAGTTAGAAAAGCATTACTCTGTTTCCCAGTGGGTAATCTGATTTTTTTAATAACAATACTGTCTATGCAACATTCAGTAAATTAAACTGTTTTTTCCCAAAGAATAAATGAACTTCACTGTACCGTTCTGCTTAAAAAATATATATGAAATATTTAGCTTTAGATTTTTGATCCCACAAAATCGTACTAAGTGTTTTGGTCTGATTTCTAGTACAAATATCCCAGCACACTTAAAATAAGAAAAAAATTAACATACAGGTAACTTTTTAGCAAAACTTATTGGCTTGTTTTAAGTCAATGATTCCTTAATATTGATTAAGGAATTGGAAAATGACTTCACTTATAACAAGAGATTTTTCTCATGTGTGAAAAAGTGGATCTAGTACTTTTTTTTCATCAAGACTTCGGAATTATTGACTTAAAACAAGCTTCTATAAGTTACCAAAAGCTTACTTGTAAGTGCATTTTGTCTTATTTCAAATGTACTGAGATATTTTGCACTAGAAACTACAGCAAAAATACTTTCTCAGACTTTGTGTTTTTGCAGTGTGTTAATTATACACAAAGCATAAAGACACACTAATAATGAAGATAATCATCCGCCAGTCTGAACAAAGCCTGCAAATAACAGACAACATTTCCAGGTGTTTCCAATAAATTCAAAGTTCATTTCCTTCAAAAGCAAATGCTAACTCCAGTGAAGATGTGTTTGGCACAAAGACTTACCTCATATATAACATCGTCAGCCATTTGCTCAGGTACTGAAACCACGAGCTCCTCCTCCTCCTTTTTCACGACAGGAGCTCTGCTGTTTTTACACGCGACGCCGTCCCTGGGGTCAGGGGAGGGCTGTGGCACGGAGACGGGTTTCTCCGCGCTCTCCACTTTCACCAGACAGGCACTGGGTGAAGTTTGCATCACCTCATCTGCGATCTGGAAAACTACATCTAAGTTGACTTCAGGCTTTTTCACTTCCTGGCTTTCGGAAGTTTGTAAGTTGCGGTTGGGGTCGAACACGGTCACGGGACCTTCAGCCTAGACGAGTAAAAAAAACCAAAAACAAACAAAAAAAAAAAACAAAACGATTCAACGTCGATTATGTTTTAAAAAAACAAGTCGATGATAAAAACATGAAAAAAAAAAAAAAAAATTCATCCACTCTTATTCACCGACCTGGTAAAAACGTCTGGGAGGAAACTGGAGGCCTGTTATGTTCGGTGAGACAAGGTTCGGGTGGAAGCAAGGGCAAACTTCAAACAGGAAAAGACATTAAATTGTAGAGTTTCAAGTCAGGACTTTGAGCTCACGTGTGACTGCTTCTGCATTCCCTCGCGAAAAAATAATTCATATCGCATGAACCTATTTAGCAGTTTCTCTCATTGTGACCACAAATGTCAACGTAACGTACTGCTACGATATGTGATAGATCAATACTAAACAGAATGTGGCTTTCAAGTTTCTTTTTTTTTGCACACACTTCGACGCAGCAATTTTTAATCTCTTTGCAAAGTTTTTTTTAAAAAATCTGGAAGAAAACATACTAGAGATTGCACAAAAATTGAGACTTTCAGAAGGGCAATATGTCCACTGCAACCAGGGTGGCAGTGGACTCATTTAGATCGTAGGAAAAACAAGGTTTAAAATGACCGAAAGTCCAGATTTAAATCCAAGTAAGAATATGGAGAAAGACATAAATACTCTATTAAATATCATCAAGATTGAGCCATACTGCAAAGAAAATTGAGGGGGGAAACAATTTCCTAGATGTAATAGATGATGGCACTGACTTGAGCTGTATTTGCAGAAAAAGGTGGTTCTTTTTTTTTGAAGTGGCTATGATATTTCAAAACATACTAATCTGAAAACCGGGTAACCTTCAAGTAACTTTTCAACAGCTACTTGTTGAAAAGTAGTTGTTTGATTTGTCAACACACACCTGTGGCCTCACCTGTGGGATAGTAGCCAGCTTGATACTGGGGATTCCGAGGACTAAAACTATTGAAATGCGTTTCTCTGTTGCTCATGCGAGGTAGGAAGCCCTGCTGGACATGCAGCGTTTTGGAGTTTGAGGACCCTCCAGTGTAAGGGTGCCTCAAAGGAATCGGCCCGTCTTTCGCCAGGGGCAGAGTGGTAGGGGAGAGAGCTGCTCCAGTTACCCTGCGCAGGTACCGTGGTGGCACTGGGGTTCCACTCTGAGGTCTCATAGTCTGGGATTTATGGGGATGGTACGGATGAGCTGGCGACTGGCTTGAGGGTCGCGAAGGCAAGAAATATTCTGGACCAAACACAGTTGGACATGGACAAAGTTTCGATTACTTTTGCTCATTCTGGTCAGCATCAACAAACAAGGAGCTCATGAGATCTCACTTACTTCCTTTTAGGACATTGTCTTTGCCGTCTGTGCTGAAACCTAGTCGCTGGTACCGGTTGGGGTTGGGGAGCCGGGAGCTGATGTCCTGTCCGGCTTTCAGCTTGGCTTTGTTGTCCACAGTGAGCCTGACGAGGTTCTCCAGAAGCTGAGGGCAGCTGCGCTGAAAGTTCGGGTTGTGAAAATGGTGATACAGCCTGTTGCCCGCTTCTTCTTCGTGGTCGGCGGGCAGATCGACCTTCTTGAATCCGTACAGGTTGAGCTGGCGGACGAAGCTCGAGAAGTTGGTGGTCTTGAAGGTGTCGGTGCTGCTGAAGGTCCTGGAGGTCGGGGACAGGATCTGGGCCTCGAAAAGCTGCTGGTCGATGACGATCACCTGGCCGCGGCTGTCCCAGCGGATGGCTCCGTCCGCCGGGTTGTTCACCAAACGCCAAAGCTTGGCGGGGAAAATGTTGGGGTTGATATTGCCGGGGTTGAAAATGTTAGCGTCATCCATGCTTTCATCTGTGTAGCTGGAGCGGGCGATGTTAAGTGGCGGGGCTTCTTCTGGGGGAAAAAGAAAAAAAAAAAAAAAAGCAACGGACGTAATGTGGGGGGCTAACTTAGCCGTTGTAACCACGTAGCTAATGGTCTCGGTTCTCGGCGACCAGCAGTGAGAAAAGCCGAAATTCAGTGTCTAAAAATGAAATAACGCTAATTGTCGCAGACGACAACAATGTCGTGAGTGGAAACTTAGGGAAATTTCTGAAAATTGCAAGAACGTTCAGCAATATTCGAGCATTGCTGTTAGCAGTTATGAAACGTTGGCTAGCTTTAGCAAAGGCATCGCCGAACGCCTTTAAACTAAACTAAACTTGTTTGTGACGTCATTTAGGACTGCCTAAGAAGGTCAAATATATATTTTTGAAACATTTAGTGCTAGAATAAACCAAGACTCGGTTGTAAACATACCTTGGGTCACTGTGGCTCAAACTGTTGGGAATTCCCACAATCGTTGGAGCTGTTGGAGGTCCGACGTTTCCATGGCAACCCTGTCGAGCTCCAACTGTCTCCATTAGATCAAAATTCAGTTCAATTGAGAAATACTTTGTTGAGTCAAAGGGGGGATTTGAATTTCGCTGTCACTCTTGTAGCGCTCTGTGCCGCAGCACATCTGGAGACACCTCTGACTGAAGCTTCTGGCTGTTGTTGCATGACAGCCTCAAAAGAGGAGGCTGGGGGTTGTCCAAAACTGATTTAAACCATTTCAAATGGTTTCAATTTGATATCATGCCATGTGAAACAATTATGGAACAGAAATTACAGTCACCGTCTGACTCTGAAACACATTTTTACATGTAGGGTGCAGCAAAATCCTTTTGAGATATGCATCTTACCAAATTAGAAAAATCACAAAAATTTTAAATTGAATAAAAAATTGAATAGTGAACTCGTAGATTCACTATGTAAATATATTCACACTTCTAATCGTTTTAGAAGTGTGCACTAGCAACGGGAATAACCACAGTCTTGAAGGAATTGTGAACCAAAGCCTATTTATTAATTAAGAGTTACGTTGCATGGGCTGAAGCAGACTCAGGAGGAGTCTGCTTTGTATGGTGACATTTTTGTAAGTCACCATGCAAAGATGGATACTCAGGCTTTAAGGTGTGCATTCTATTAATCGGAGACAGCCCGGGGGACGAAACCGTCTCTGAATACTGGTTTTTGCAGGCAATGCTCCTTACCACCAGTCTAAAAGCTAAAGCCTACAAGCTGTCTTGGTCCAGGATGTGTGGGGTCTGCATTAAAAAAGAACCATCAATGTGTCATTTACAAAATTCTCAGTTTCTCAAATGGAGGGGCAGTCATTTGTGTACAGAGAGAAGAGGGTTGGCCAGAAGACACACCGCTGGCGTATTGTCAAGAGAAAGATGAGAACCTTCCAAACAAAGCAAATGAACTGAATGTCACCATCAAAGCAACCTGGACTTCCTCAACATCTTCACAGGCTTATCGCCTCTGTACCACACCACGTATATACAGAAATTCATGCAACTTAAAAGGTTTCTAAAAAATAAAATATTCTGTATTTCAATTTTCAGAAAACCCCCCCCAAAAAAATAATGATTGTAAATTGAATGCTGAATTTTACTGGCATGGTTTAAATTTGTTGTCTTTCAGCAGCAGCAGAATAGATTATTTACATATCCGGAAACATTGCAACCCATAGTCCTGTAAAGATAATAACTAGCGGCTCTGGTATTAAGAAATCTTTTAAGACGTTTCAAAACTGGTAGCTTCATGGGATTTTGTGTTTTAATCAGGCGCACAATTAGGACGCCATAGTGTGGGTCCTAGAGCTACCTACTGCGTCATTAGTCGTCGCTTTAAAAATACAAAAATACATAGCCACCAACATTAGCCAGTCTGATACCTTGTATCATAGCGGTATATTCTTTGGACATTTAAAATAATGGCATTAGAAACGGTGCCAAAAGACCTTCGCCACCTCCGAGCCTGTCTGCTGTGTTCTCTTGTGAAGGTAAACCTCTTAAAGACCCATTTAGCGTCCATGCTAACTGTTAGCTTCCCTGTCGCATTTGTTTTTCTATTTGTAATTTACCTCTGCTCAATTTGTCTCGTGTGGGTGTTTTCCCCGTCTTCAGACCATCGACCAGTTTGAATATGACGGTTGTGACAATTGTGAGTCGTACCTCCAGATGAAGGGCAACAGAGAAATGGTTTATGAATGCACAAGTTCTTCGTTCGACGGGTAAACAATCACTCAACCACCAACACGCTGCATCACTTGGTCAGCACTTTGGTGCACGGGACAAATAATGATTAATTGTGGACTTGTTGTGGTGTTAATTTCCCAGGGTTGTAGCCATGATGAGTCCTGAAGACAGCTGGGTGGCTAAATGGCAGAGAATAGGTAAAACTAGGGCGAGATGTGTTATAAACACTTCCTTCGTTTCCACTGAAATGTCTGATTTCCTGTTAACCCAGTCACTACTACAGTTGTAAGCAAATAATTTTTCTAAAACTCGGTTGTGTCTAAAAGAAAATAACTTTTTTAGTCCATTAAAAAAGTCTGAATTGCCTGTGGATTGCTACAAGCTACAGTTCTGGTAACATTTATTTTATGTGAGAAAAACCTTTTTTACTGATGCGAATAAACATAGATATTATGTTTATTCAAGTTAATATTATGTTGAATAATGTGATACTCTACAGTCACATTTGTACACACTGTAGAGTATCATATTTTAAAACAAACATTTCACTTAATATATGGCTTCTGAAAATACAAAAACACATTATAAATACTTCTTCTGACCAAGCATCTTCTCATTTCAGAGGTAAAGGTATTTAGTGAAACTGCGTAAAATCAAGATTAATCCGTGTTGACATTAGCTCCTCTTTGCTTAAACGTCAGCTAGTTGTAAGGATGAGTTAAGCCCTTCACATTGCGCATCTTGGAATAAAAAATGTTCCTCTCCCAAAAGAACCAACTCCACCCGTTTTTATTTGCTGAACGCGGTCTATGGGTTTTGGTCATTTCACCATAGTAGTTATTCAAATGATGTGTTTGCTGGAGACCAATTTAAACATTGCCCAAATGTCAGACGTTTATTTGTTTGTACTCTGGATTTATGAGCAGACTTGCAGAAATTGCTAAAAAACAACAACAACAAAAAACACACAGATAAATATTAGTTACCTGGACTTTTCTTCCAGCTATAATAGTCTTAAAAGCCGTTTCCTCACATGTGAAATTTCTGTCCAGTAAAACCATCGCAAATTAATTTTTGACGCTTAAAACGAGTTCAAATAACATTTGTTTGTTTCCTTCACAGGTAACTGCAAGCCGGGTGTATACGCAGTGTCGGTGACAGGCAGGCTACCTCCAGGTAATGAACCTACACACTCAGTCGAAATGTTTTTGTCTGTGTTATAAGACAAAAAAAAAAAAAAAAAAGACACACTGCCCATAACGCGACAAAATCCTGACATAATTCAGTGCGTCAGTTATGCGGCAGGAGGAATATCTTATTTTACCTCCTTTTTAAAGAGCCAATCTGACACTGCAAGGCAACCAGACCCACCATACTGCTTACCTACAATGCAGAAAATACTGTGCAAAAAAAAAAAAAAAAAGGAAAACGTTAGATGATTTTGCCGTTTAGCGTTTTATTGCTAAGCCTTCTTTCGTGTTGCTAATGATTTTTCTCCCTTTTCTAAGGTGTGGTGAGAGAGCTGAAAAGCAGAGGAGTGATGTACAAATCCAGAGACACGGCAGTGAAAACATAACCTGTTCAGTTTCCTGCTTTCTTGTCTTTGTGCAACAACACATTTAGTCATATACATCTTTTCGATTCTGGATCTTTTTGTCACGACAAACAAAAATAAAGGTCTGTTTTTTATTCTAACCGTAATGACTGTCTGGTCTTTGCATGTTCTGGAACTGAAAGCGTCGACGAGGTCAGGTAGCAGGAGGTCAGGTAGCAGGAGGTCAAGTAGCAGGAGGTCAAGTAGCAGGAGGTCAGGTAGCAGGAGGTCAGGTAGCAGGAGGTCAGGTAGCAGGGGTCAGGTACAGGCCGCTCTTCTTCTCCAGCGCTCAGGCTTTTTGTTTTGGACCGGTGAGGAGCCGGCGTGGAAGCCAGAGGAGGCGCTGCCTGCCAGAAACGGGCTAAAAATAGCTCGTTTCTGTGCGCGGAGCAAAGTCAGACAGACTGCAGGATGACTCAGCAGTTTGTTGCCGAGGAAAGACGCAGAGCAGTGGAGTCACTGGAAAGAATAACTGCTGTCGTGTTCATTTATTGACGAAAGCGATGAAGCCCTGGTCAGTGGAACCTATGGTGACCGAATGGATGCTGAGTCACTTAGATTTTGGAAAGTCCCCCGTGTTTCTTGTGATGAGGAAAAACAAAAAACTAGAACAGGACTGGGCTGTCATTTTCTGAGTTACCGTAATGTATTGCTAGCTCTGCCTCTGGATTGGGCTAGTTTTATGCATAAACACTCTAGATGTTTTTAACAAAGTGAATTCAGCATCTTTATGAAGTTTGTCCCTACTGTGAAGTGCTCTAAAATTTTCAGGCAGATTAAAATGAATGTGACTCAAGACTTTGCTACCATTGAGCGACGGTTCAGTCCTTTTCCTTCTTACCTAGATGAGCAGTTTCTAATACCTGCGGCTTGTGAGTGGTTTAAAAATGGGACGCCTTTTTCTTTCCACTCAAATTTCCATGTGTATGTTTGGCTAAACCTCGGATACCCCTCTCCTAGGAGAGGATACCAGCTGAAAGCCATAACAATCAAAATAAACAAATATAATGTGTGAGTTTAATTTTTCAAATTGAGTTAATGAAGTAATTTAAAATTTCATTTACGTTCGGAGGTTTTCCTGCATGCAAGATAGACTAGAATCGACTCCAACCAGCGACTGGTCTGGACACTTGCACAAACATCCTTGTTCTTATTCATCTGGGCCACAAGATGTCGCCTCCTACTGAGTTTCTCTTGTTGGTAGGACACGCGCCGCCTGTCTGCTCCGAGTCTCCTTCCTGGTGTCCATCACCCAAAAAAAAAAAGCCCCTGGGTCAACCAGAAAGGTTCTTTCAGTTTTAGTTACCGCCGTGGTTACAGTTTCACACACTAAAGAATAACTTCTCAGGTTGCTCGGCTGTTATTGTCATCTGTTGCGTGACACAGGAAGAAGCCCCGTTTACGTCCCGAAGGGCCGCAGCTTGTCTAATTTCACTTTTTATTATTTTACTGATGCGTCAAAGTCACGCAGACTGAGGACTTTCTGCAGAGGGAGCAGCGCGTGTTGCTTATAGCTGCTGCGGTGCTGATGTGATGTTTCATTAAGTTCTTAGTGAAAGTCTGGTCTGATACGCCTGGCTTAATCCACAAACCTGCAACTTAACCAAGGTGAAAACATGTGGAGACCTAATTTCAAACTCTGCTAAATAACTTTTATTATTATTATTTTATTTCATAAAGGCTCACATTTGATGATGGACAGTTGTCCCAGTTCCTTTTACGCAGAAATAATTCCGTTTACTTTAATGAAAGACCTCAAAGGACAGTGAATAGGAAGACGGAATGATGTGCAAACCCTGTAGCTGAGAATAAGGAAACCGGTCCTTTCTCTTTTCTTTTCTGTAGCGGTTGCAGAAGTAGGCACTGGGTTTTCACAGCTGCAGTAGCTGTATAAAAACAATAAATAAAAAACTGCAGTAGCAGAATAAAAGGATATAGAAAAGCATAAGATTTCATTCTTTTTTTCTTTTTTTTTTTTTTAGATTTAATTGACTACAGTTTTGCGCAATATCAATTCAGGATGCCAAATGTTTTGTTTTTACCAAACTGAATTTATGTGAAGTATGAAAACGCTGATTCAACCGCGGCAAACAAAGTGAAAAACAGCTGGAAAAAAAAACAACTGATCAGATATGTCACGGTAACAGAAACGCACGCATGCACACACAAACACACAGTGCATCGACACGAACAAATAAACTTGAGCACAATTTACGCCAGCGACAGAAGCAAGTCAAATGTTGGTTTTTGTATTACCTGATGGAAATAAAGTCATGATATAAATACTTTATCTCTCAAAAAATGGGTTTTTCACAGTGCAGCTAGGAAACTTGTGTTCCTCAGAAGTGGGAAACTGTTGAACTGTTTGTTAAAACGTTAGAGTTCATCAAACTATTTGCTGTCGAATAACAAAGGACCAAACAGCCCTAACCTGTGGAACCTCGGGTGATTTTGGCTGCTGCAGATTTTACATTTCTGACGTTGCAACCACCGCATTTTATTTCCATTTTACATGACACACCAATATAAAGTAGCATAACACTGTGAACACTGTGTTATGCTACACAGTGAATAGGTAAACAGAATTCGACCTCTCTATAATGTAATAAATTGTGCTCACTTCCAGCAGAACAATAACTCTAACCACACAGCCAGCGTGACTAGATCAAAGCGTTTTTATCAGTAACAATGGCTTCACGATTCAGCAAGGGCCAAACATGCATCCAAATAAGAATCTGTGGCACGGTTCGAAGACTAAAGTTTATAAGCGTTGTCAAACACGGATGCAGTGATGTTTCTAGACGGCCAGAGTTGATCGCAGTCAAAATCCCACAGGTTTCCTGCAGGGAAACGGTAAATAGACTGAAACTCGTATTGGGCTTTTTCAGTCATGTCGAACACTCAAAGCACTTTGCAGCAGAAATCGCAGTCAAAAAAACATTTATGCTGTCGTGGAGGCTGGAATCAAAGCTGCATTGGCCCGATTTCTGAGCCACAGGTGCCCCAGAAATTAAGCTCTGAAACACATTTAGGCCCAATAGTTCTCAGATTTCTATGAAACACTCTTGCCATCAAAGTCAAAATTGTGCCCTGTTTTGCGTTGATCCGTCACAAGCAGGATACTTTCGACAGATGCTCACTCATTCACATGCAAGGTCTTTTAACAGGATGGAAACAATAAAGGAAGAACTGTAGAGCTAAAAATAAAGAGCTGAGGTTAGCACTGTTGAAGGGATCAGGTAGCATAAACGTTAGCTCGGTGGCATTAGCACTGATTTGTGCTAATGCTACGGCTAGGTCTAAAACATCATACTCTTAGTTTACTACTGTTTTGACTCCTAAATAAGGATGTAAAAAAACAAAAATAAAAAACAACTTTTGTATAGATGTTTCGTACCTATGTGTTTTAATATATTTCAGTCCAAAATGCCAAAATGGTCAAACCGGGCTAATGTTAGCTTAGCCACGCTCAACGAAGCGCCTTTTTACAGAGCAAAAAGAAAAGATAAGTGAATTTATCTTTCTGTTGTGGTCTTTTGTTTTCACACGAACAGCTAAAAGAATTAAATTTACATCTCGGGCCCGAAGCAGGAAATGAAGAAGCGTCTCAAAATAACTGGGTGGGGGAAGGAAAAGAAAGGCTCGCAACAAAACGCGGCAAGGAAGAGAAGCTAGCAAACGAGAGGACGCTGCGGAACGTCAGCAGAGCGTCAGCAGAACGTCAACTTCTGTCGCGACGTGGAACAGCGAACCGCGCAGGTGCGGCCCGGATGTCGACCTCTGACCTGAACGTGGTGGCAGAAGGGGGGGAAAAATGTCGTAAAAACTAACCTGAAACCGAATTAGCATTCTGTACCAGAGGGCTCCCCCTTTGCCCTCCATTTCCTTCACGCAGGTGTTTTTAGGAGGAAAATGAAAAAAAAAAAACTAAAAATCAGTTATTCAAATGCATGTTGGGGTGTTTATTACTTTCCAACGTGAGATGACTGGAGAGCATCACAACTGAGCTCATCAAGAGAAAACCTCAGACAATCATCCAATTGCTCCTTTTCTTTTTTTTTTTAACCCCATGTCTGCCATCCTGTGCTAAAGTTGCTGATTTTCACTTTTTTTTTTTGCTCTTTTCTTGTGTCGCCTTTAAACCAGCACGTGGGTGAAGTCATTTCACGAGAGCTGCGAGCTAAAAACAAAACCGAGAGCGCAGCTCAGACGACCGCAGGCGTTGCCAGGAAGGCTTTCGGCTCCACCCTTCAGTCTCCCACACAGAGCTTTGCTGAAGCGCACCCTTCACTTTCACACACACACACACACACCAGAGAGGCCTCTCGACTCGTTGTCTTTTGCCCTTATTTGGCCACATCGGGCCTTTTGAGCTCAACGGAAAGCGTAATCAGTGAGCGAGGTGTGGAGCGCAGGTTCGAGTCAGGACGGGTTGCCTCATTTGTGTTTTTTTTGTTTTCTTTTTTCCCCTGAAGTGGACAACAGACCGAGGGGGGAGGTGGGAATGTCAAAACGGGAGAGTGGACACTGGTCGATAAAGCCCCACGCGCGCTCAGACCGATGCGTTTCGTCAGAGGTGACGACACTTCCTGCCTCCGGCAGCCCGGGGCGCAGCGCTCCGCAGCAGGACGCATTGGGTTCCTGTTAAGAGAAGCAGAGGCTTCACCGGTCTGACCCGCTTCTTTTTTTTGTTGTTGTTGTTTTTTTGCGACAGAATTGAAATAAATAACGTTCTGTTTGGTTCCTGGTGACACGAATGTTGTTTTCTACTTTTTTATATATATTTTTTTTGGTCTAAACTAGATCTTTCAAACTCATTTCCATTCCAGGCCACATCGAGATCAAGAGCAGCAAAATGTTCAAATGTTGAATAAATATCTGAGTCTGGAATTGGTGAATGCTTTGTGAAATAAATAATACCCCATTTAAAAAAAAAATTAAAAAAAATAAAAATCAATGTAATATGGCAGTACACAGATTAAAACAAAAAAAAAAAAGGACTAATCACAATTAAGCTGTGATATAATAAAGGAAGTGATTGCTTTGGATATATTTGTCTCTATATACATGAAAAAAGATGTGTAGAAACATCTTTTTTCATTTAAAAGGTTATATTTGTGTGCTATTAAAATTTGTTTCATAATCCAAAAGATGTAATTATGACTAGACAAAACAAAATCAGAAAAAAGTAATCATTATGTAAATGTAAAAAACAAAACAAAAAAACAAAAGAGATAAACAAATGAACCGGGTCCCCTGAGAGTCACCATGGAGACGGAGGTTCAGAGGTCAGACTTTAGCAGAGCTAAAGCTGGATTTTCTGTTTTGATTTTTTTGTTTTGTTTTTGGGGGGTTTTTTTTGCAGTTTTTAAATAAGTGCGCTGCGTTACTAAAGGACAAGAACTTTCTCCAGCTTCAAGTCGAAGTTGTGACAGTAAACAGGTGCAAAATCCTCAGAAGATTAATTAATCTGTTACCACTGCATCATATTCCCACAGTCAGCTGGCGATGTAAGCATGTTTGTTCTGTGAAAAAACAAAACAAAAAACACCAAAACATTTCTGGAAATAACCGTTCACCATCTTTGAAGAACAGGATTTACTCTGCCGTTGTACAATGTAAAGTTTCAAGCGTACAAGGAGAGAAATCTTTGGACAAAATAATTGACAAAAATCCCTCAGGACTTTTTGTACTCACTTACCATCTAATCCATCTGATTTACAACAAAACAATAAAAAACAGCTCCTTCTCCTCTGAGCCTCAGCGTAGTTTTAGGGACGCCTGAGAAGCAGCTGGTGGGCTGATCCCAGGGCCTGCGAAAGAAGATAAGGTTGGAGTAAATCAGAGATCATTTAGTCACCAATAAGCCGACGTTGAGAGGACGTGATGGCTGACATGCGCTCGCTAAAACACGGCCAGCAGCATTGTGGCCAAGCTAACGATACGAAATGGACGCTCGACTGACGCCAGCTTCGTGTGTATTCCTGCAGTGGAGATAAATGTATCATTCTGCCTTCAGTTAGAGTAGTAATAATCCGTTGGGATTAACGCTCCAGAAATGCTTTTGCAACACTTACCTGATCGGTTTGTCAAATTGACTCCCACATTTCAGACTTGCCGTTTGGCGAACGACTGAAAAGCAGGTTGTGTGAGGCTCCGTGAGGCTGGAGCGTTTTGCTTCTGCTGAGCCTCAAAAACAAAAACTCAGAGCAGTCCGAGCCTTCGACGCAATATAAAAAGGGTTGGATGGAGCTTATTGGAGGCGGGTAAATCTGGTAACCGTCGCTTCTCTTTGTAGCGATTAAAGGTCCAGGAACTGTGCGCTGAAAGTTTCAGTTCCGACAGAATCCTGCTGCGTTTTCTTCTCCGTTATCCACCATTCCAACGAGTTCTCAATGTAATAAACTCTAATAAGGTTCTCCACGCAGGTATCACAGATCCACCACCGTGGGGATGATGCCTCTTTCCATCCGCTGTTCGAAACCCAAACCACCAGGAGTGTTTGGCACCAGTCTCAGAGGTTTTTGTCCACTCTTGGTTCTCTAACGGCGAGCTTTTAAGAACTTCTTTCCTCCACTACATGACCTCCTTCCTATGTGTGAGGGTAAAAATGTGGGGTCTTTAACTTGCCTAGCGTCAGGCGGCCTCTATCACCTCATACACACCCAAAGGAAAACAGAAAGTCATGGATTAATAATCTGAATTCCTAGAGAGACTGATCCCTTAGTTGAGTCTCAATGGATTGTTAGGGAGAACCAATGACTGTCCCACAGGTGAAGTGTTTTTTTTTTTTGTTAATCTAGAGCCTTTCTCCTACCAACTAATGTTAATTTTTCCAACTACAATAAAACTTGCACGTCAATAAACGGCACACGCATCTGAGCAGGTCAGTTTCAGTTCAGTGCACATCTCCTAGATCCAGGAGGGACCCGGGCGGTTCGGGGGGTTGGGAGCAGAGAGTGGAAATGGCTGACGGCCCAGATAAGGTCTATCTGGAGAAGCAGCCTTGGGTTGGGAAATCATCGCTCCGCCGGGTCTCAAGAGGAGCTGGGAAAACTTCTTAAAGAGCAAATCTATGGACGACTGAACACAGACCAGACACGATCCCAGTGGAAGCGGAGTTTTCTTCCTGCTAAGAAGCTCGTCACGCTGCCATCGCAAACTCCATGAAGTTTATGGGCATTTTTAGGTGGAAATATAAAGTAGATCGAAATTGAGAATTGGGGGTGAGGAGAATGTTTTTGGTTCTCAGATCTAAAACTCGGAAAATTCATTGTATTTGTATTTTTTTTGCTGTTCCCTAACAAACCTCTCCAGAGAGGAGCTGGATTGAGTTGCAGTTTGTTCAAGATGTCAGATTAAAGGGGATGAAAACAAATATTATAGAAAAGTGAAGCTCCATCTACTACTTAGAAAGCTCCTGAAAGAGCTTTCTAAATAGATAAAGAGCTAAATATGGCTTCCAAATGGAACTAAATTCGAAAGCCATGCATCATTTTGCTTCGACTTCGAATTTGTTTTGATCCAGCAGAATCCATTAATGATTCTGGTTGGTGCTGTAAAATCTAAACGTACAAAAATGACAATAAAACTTGTTATTTTTGGTATGAGTTATTAGACCCAGCAAAATGTGTGACTGAATTACGACGATTTGCTTCAATCAAAGATATTTTTGCGACTTTATTTTCCGTATTTTCTCCCACCTTGCGTGTTCATGACAAACGCATCTCTCTGTTCCAGCTCTGAAAGTGCGGCGATAAGTGTTTTCAGACAGATGCGACACCACGACCTTTTAATTACACCTCAAATTGTAGTTCTGTGCCAAGCAGAAGGTCAATCAACCTGCAGCCGTGAACGTCGCCCCAGTTCTCGTTTATCAAATGCCGCCTGCCCATTCATTTATCGTAGAAAAAAAATGAATGGCCGGATTCTTGCAAGCTTTTTTGCGTATTGTGAAACCCGAACTCTGGGTTCGGAAAGCTAGTAATAAGAAGGAAAAAAAAAAAAAAAGATATGAAAGAGTCGCCAGGAGAAGTGAGAATAAGTAGAAAAAAATGAAAAAAATGATTGCAGAAGCAGCACAGAAGGGGTAAAAAAAAAAAAAGCGTATGGAATAGATGGTGAAGCAGAAATACACACAACTAAACAGTTTTTCCTGTTAACCATTGCAAAACAGCTGAAAGACATAGAGTAATGTGTTGCCCAATAAAGCTGCTCAGGGTTATTTCTGTTAAACTGAGAACGAGGCCAGTTTTCTTCACGCTGCATATTAAGATGACCCAGATTAGATTGCAAACTGTCAGAGGAAGAAGGAAAAAAAAAACAAAAAAAAAAAAAACAAACTGCCATCACTGTGACACACAGAAGTTTGAACTCTGGTTAGTGGAGGATGTAAGAAGCATGCTTTTCTTTTTTAATTTGTCATTTTATACGTAAAAATAGTCGACGAGAGCAAAGGGATCGATCTTGTTGCAGCAGCGTTTTCATGTGTAGGCGGCTTTAAGTCGGCGCTTGCTGTTGTGACATTAACGCAGTTCACTGAGAAAAAGAAACGGAGCTTTCTCTGGTGAAATGTGCCTGAAGCAGAGCCAGAGTAAGAACGGACTTGGTGTGAGACGCTCACAGCCAGAATCAGAAATGACCCGACTTCACCGTTTGCTAAAATCTTAAACTTTGAGATCAACCTGATCCATTTTTATTCATTTAAAACCGCAGACCAACAAGTTCATATTCGCTGTTATCTGCCATTTTGATTTGTAACACATAGATGTCAGACAAATGTCAACAAATCAATAGTGGTTTTCAGGCAATCATGTTTCATTGAGCTACGTGGCAAGCTAACGTTAGCTGTTTAATTATTAAATCCATCTGTTTTGGTAGTCAGTTAGTTCTACTGGTGCTAAAATAATTATGTCTATTTTAATATTACAGCTTTAGAATTATAACCATATATAACATTTATTGTTATTTTTGATACAACATAGAATAAAAACCTGCTAATAAAAGTACAACTTTTTAAGAACCTGCTGCACAGGATATTATCCCAAATTCTGCTTTTTGGAAATGAATGAGTGTCAAAAGCTTCTGTTACTCAGGCTGCCTGCTCCAGTAGAGCCCGCAGGTGGCTGCTCCACGGACACAGAGCTTAAAAGCTGCGTTTCAAGCCGATTTGCTCCTTCGGTTCACACTTTTACGGAAACAGGAATACTTCCAAACATCCGCAGGCTTTCTTGTAAGGGAGGGAAAAGCCTTTCTCCAGCTTGCGAACTAACACGCAGGACCAAAGTGTGGTCACCCTCACACTTTCGGCGAAATCTGATCCTAAAGGATTTTTAAACAGCAGCGACGCAGCGGGAAAAATGTAGCAGGGTTTGAACTCTTTGTCTAAATGTCATCAGCTAGTTTGTACTCAGATTATCAAGTAGTGCTGAAGAAAGGCCACAGTTTCAGTCAATCTTGTTAAAATGGCCGCTGAGAAGCCAAAAAGGACTCACTGGGGTCTGCCTGGTTAAGAAAACAACAACAAAACAACTGCACTTAGAAAAAATTCACATTTTTGAGTCCGGTTGGAACATGTGGCCCTTCAGTCCCTTCAGAAAGGGAGGGATACATTTTATAAGTTTTGTGTGAAGGCTGCCTCATCAGCAAAAGAAAGCTCTGTACATTTATTGTTTGGAAACAAATATGACAAATTACCAGCATGAAAACACTGAACAACTCAGAGCAAAGACAGCGCTGCTCTAACGAAAAGCTCTTTTTCAAGCGTACAAGCGTTCAGATGATCTTCTCCTCACAGGAAACGCTGCGGCAGCCTGGGCTGCAGCTCCTCAGATGTTCCGCCGGGTCTCATGACCCGTCGGGTCTCGCAATATTGAACGTACACGGCACGGAGAGTCGCAAACTTGCACTTTTAACGTTAACGTACATCGGAGACCCTCACATCTCCCACCTGTGAGGAGAAAGAGAGCCGCGAGTGTGCTGTAGTCCGTTTCCACTCTGTTAGGAAACGACTGCAAAACTTTCAGGCTGAGGATCAGATGGCAAGACCTGAGTGACAAACCGAACACGAGGAGGAGGGGGAAAGTGATTTCTATTATTATTTAATTTAGGATGACTTAAAAAAAAAAAAAAAAAAAGTGAAATGATCAAGAGGTGGCAGTTTTCTTAGCTGCTGTTGGATTAAAAAGAAAAAAAAAAAAAAAACGTCGTCTGCAAAGAGGGCCGGAAGAGCAGAAAGAGAGCGCCTGTGACTGTTAAACCTCTTCCTGTGGTTGCATCACGTGGCGGTGGAGGGTTCAAAAGGAGGGAGCTTCTTCTTCTTCTTCATCCACTCCTTGGACAGACAAGAAGACACCTGCGAGTCGGCAGCGCGGGGGGAGGGGGGGGGCAGCCGACTGTTTGAGCTCAGACCGACAAAACTGACAAAAAAGCAGGGTGAGGTGAAGTATGAGGGATGACGCTATTTTTTCCATTTATTAATTTTATCCTGATGAATGGAAGAGGAGTTTTTATCTGTCGAGTTTTTTTTTGTTGTTTTTTTTTGCTGTCTTGCTTCTCAAAGTGTTTTGTATTTCTTTTTATAAATGATTCTGATTTGTCTTTTAACAAAGTTAATTTAGTTTTTTGGGGGTTTTCTACTAAAAGCATTTAAGACGGAAACGGTTTGCTTTGGTACGTTTGTATTTCCCAGCTAAATGTGTCGGCATGATCTATGGAGTTGGTTTACTTTCAAGCCATCGAGCTGATATTTCGATTCTGTTTTAACTCCACTTTAACTTCTCAGCGCACCGACTGGCTCAGACAGAAAAGCTTACTCACGCCTTACAAAATGGCTTCCTCGAGATAGCGCTTCCTCTGATGGCTTCTTCTGATATTTGCTTTATAACGGCTGTAAATCAGAGAAACGCCGGGCGGGGTTCCTTAGGCTGATTACTTTTTTTTTTTTTTTTTTGTTTCTTTTTAACCACATTCTCTCTGCCTTCTTCTGCAGTTTGAGGCGTTTTGCAGCCTCATTTGCATTCGAACCAGCTATCTGTAGCTGGAGGTGACGCATGTGAACGTTTTGAAACAAATCAGGAAGTGAGCGCCTTGTGGTTTCGCACCGAGGCAGTTGAGCCGTAAGGTTTCAGGCTGGCAGACGTTTGCAGCTGCGCGAGCAGCTACAGGTGCAGAAGAAGAAGAAGAGGAGGAAGTGGGAAGTGGAAATGGACCGAAGACCGGAGAGGAGCGCTTGGATGTACAGTGCAGTCATCCATAAAGTAGAAAGCACTACTAAACTCCTCGCCAAAGTGTAGTGTTTCCTACTTTATGGATGAGTGTACTGTTGGCTTCAGGGAGAGCCGCGGGGCCGCCGGTGTCACGCAGGAAGTCGGCAAAAGAAAAGAGGAAGCTGCTTCGTCTCGCGGGGGCCACACGTTACCCAGAGTGTCGCGGCAAGTCGGTTCACATGGGCAGAGTGTGGCGCCGAGCGGAGCGAGCTCCTCTTTGTTCCCTCCATTGTCACCTGTTTGGAAAAAAAAAAAAAACATGTGCATGGTAAATGATATGCAATCTGTATGCTGCAAAATAATAAAGATGATCTGAAAAATAAGTCCTGTGTCACGCGTTTCTTCTTCTTTTTTTTTTTTTTTTTTGTGATTTTCAAACAACACTGGCGTTTTGTTTTTTTTTCTGTGAAAATATACATATTTTATTTCAGTAAAAAAAAAAAAAAGATTCATATTGAAAGAATTCACCACATTTTCAAGTCAAGAAGTCCTTATTGTACTACAGTTTTAGGTAATAGTCCGCCAACGACACTGCTTGGACATGCAAAAAAAAAACAGAAAAGAAAAAAGAAAAGAGCAAAATAAAATTTGAAAAACTCTCAAAATATATACAGATAAGCTTCCAGAAAGTGTAGTAAAAAGAATAATAATAATTATTATAATAATATATAAAAAGGTTCATCTTACAGTGGTTTCAAACAATGAATGTAGACAAGGAGAGACAGAAAAGATTTTCTGCGACGTATGAAAATAATGAAATTATAACGCGTATCCCGCCGGTTCGTTACAGTATATACACACACAGCTTCGTTCCCGCTGAGGCGTCGACACAGTAGACGTGTCTGCCTAAAACTGAAATGTGAGAGCGACGAAAATAAGGCCGAACATGGGTAGAACATGCATGCGAACATCCTGTAAACAACATATTAAGACTAAACAAGGTCTTCGTGTAAGGCTAGAAATGATCTGAGCTAAAAAAAAAAAAAAAATTAAAAAAAAAATCAAAACAAAACAAGACACTTTATCTACATGGGTCTCAGTCGGAGCCAGTCAGCAGAGGGGCCTCTCGTGTTGCTGGGCAGCAGTAGAGAGGGCCGGACTGGTGCGTTAAAGGCCGTTTAACACGTTACAACTATCCGCTGTACATTTCGGCAACTTTCGGGAGCGTCCAACCCCTTGTTAAAACACAAAAGAAGAAGAAGAAGAAGAAGAAGAAGAAGAAAAAAACACAAAACAAACAAAAAGCATTCAGTACTGCCTCTGGCTTGCATCTATCCCGGTTATTCAACGTCTAACGTGTGTTTGACGAACCGCTTTCTGGTTTTGCTCTTGGCATCGTCGTGCTCCCTTTACGAAACCAGGAGAAACTGAAACATTCACAGAGCGAACCCTAAAAAGAAAACAAACAAACAAACAAACAAAAAAACAAGTCTAGTGAATCATGCTGCTGGGAATATTCCGTGTCTCTCGTAAAAAAGCGAAGCACCTAACGTTTTGGCATATTCTGCAGCTTTACGACAGCCAGAATGAACAGGTGCCTCAGCACCGAAAGGAACCCAGCGATGAACAACCTGAGGAGCCGCCTGGCAGCCCTGCGCAGCAGAGAGGAGAAAATCAGAGCGAGCATCGCAGGTGGGGGGGAAAAAGTAAAAAAAAAAAAGGGGGCCTGCTCTGCACATCTGCACTAAAATAAACACTTCAATTACAGCTTTACTTTAACAAAGCTGCAATAACCCTACACAAACAACACAACACGGTTCTAACTCTAACACGGCATTATGTATTGCTAAAGTCGAACTAGTCAGCATTGCTAACCGCGCTGCATATGCTAATCAACATTTACGTTGTAACGCTGCAAGCCGGAGGTGACAGTAGAAACTTATTGCGGAGTCCATCACGGTACAGCAACACGAGCCTTCAGTGCAAATGCTCTGCTTCAATGCAGATCCAGGAAGGGTAAAACCGAGATGCTAAGGAAATAGGATGAAAGACGAGTCGGTGTGCGTTAGTGGATTGAAGGTAGGAAGCGTCAGTAGTAGCTCTGGTTTCCTCTGCATCCTGCACTGTGATGGAAGAGAGAACTTGGTTTATCTTTCTCTAGAACTTAGTTCTATCACCTTCTTTCTCAGTTCATTTAAAGAACAACTGGAGATTTTAGTGGAAACTGAATGCTAGTAATAATCAACAGACGCTTTGATGTCTGGATACTGCAGATCGGGCCTGTTTCTCTCTAACGCTCCCTAAACATTCAGGCCATCCAGATTATTTTGTGAGTGAGAGAAAGGCATCTCTGCTGTGGATTTCATTTAAAGACTCACAAGCAAATGCCCCTCTCAAAGTCTCTCTCTAAAAAAATTGTATGTGTATATATATATACAATATATATATATATATATATTGTATGTATGAGAGAATGTGCCACTGTAATAAAGGCTTAATTTGTTTTAAGACTTTTTGTACCTGCAGGGCCTGAATGTACGTCTACATCTGTACCTACACTCACATAGACAGAACCTAGAGGCTGATGATGAACCGAGCTCCAACTGAAACCAAATGACTATTTTATCTTGTGGGACTCGGCCACGCTGACCCAATAATCCCCATGCTGGCTACTAACATCGATTCTAGGGAAACGAATGAAACGGTGACGTGCTTTCACATTCATTCAACCTCAGCAATCAGAAGAGCCCAACTGCCTATGACAGCTCTCAGCTCACCGGTTAGCTTCACGCGCAGTGCTAACAATTACAATAAATACAACTTTGTACTAAGTGACGTAGAAGGAGAACAGAGATAATATAACTCCACCCCATCAGGACGGATAGTGCATTTTTAAAAACAGCCGCAACAAAAAAACAAACAAACAAACAAACAAAAAAAAAGAGCAAAATTGCTGCTTCTTTCTGTCGGCTTCATATAAATACGGTGGCACCAGCAGACGAGCGCTAAAGCTGACGCCGACCCGGCCGCTGGGAGTCTGGGTGGCATCTGGTCTTCTAATCGACACTGCTCAGCATTAAATAGGTCTAAATCATTCCTACGTGTTGGTACGTTATTGCTGCGTCATTTCACTGCGACACGTTGACAAAGCGCAAGAATTTAGAATAAATATTTGCGGAGTCTGCTCAGGTCAGCATGCGTGCGCACATGCTGCAAGCGGATATTCTGCATTGCCGAGTCCTCTATGTTCACTCGCTGGTCTAAGGCAAAAAGTTTTAATTACTGACGGTTAATGCATCAGTTAGTTGCGAACAGCATCGATTACATGAGACTTGACAGTACAGACAGAGAAAAGTGCTTTAAACGTGATACGAGCGTTCTGGGTCTCATTCTTTCTTGCTGGATCCCAGCTTCTTGAACAGTTTCTTGCCTTTGGAGAAAAAGCCTCTCTTCTTCTTGGCCTGCACGGCCGACGCCGACGGAGCTGGGGTGTCCGGAGGAGAGGAGCGGACCTCTGCTGCGGCTGGATCGGGAGCAGGGGTCAGGTCGGGGGTCGGACTCGCGGCGGCGGCTTCCAGCTGCGGCTGCAGGTCCGACGGCTCCTTCCTGTTCGGGTTCGGAGGCTCAGCTGGGGGAAGCAAAGCCTCTTCTGGCGCGGAGGGGACCGAATCTTGCGGCTCTGAAGAGGAGGTGCAAGTATCCTAGCAGAGAGAAAGCCAAGCTTTAGATGATGAGATGTAGATTGTAAAGCGTCTTTCTTACTGTTTGTATTGTACTTCTGGAGGGAGTAAGGTTCAAAAGGAAGACTGTAAAAGGAAAGGTTTTCAAGTGTGTTTCAACAAGGCAGGGATAGACAAACACAGATAGATATAGATGTAAAGAGAGGCAGAAATAGATAGCAAGGTAAACATAGATAGAGAGAAATAGAAAAAGATGAGAGACAGAGAGATATTTGTAGAGAGATAGAGAAGGAGACACTTTGTTTATCCTGGGGGGTAATTCACAGAGGTGGAGGATGTGAGGAACTACAGAGGAGGTGCCGACCAACTGAAGACACTTACGATCAAGTCTCAAAGTGTACAGATCGTTTTTGCTTCTGCAAGAGGCCATGCAGGACAGAGGAGATGCAACAGGCAAAAATCAGACAGAGCAGAAAACAAAAGCACAAAGTAGTCGTGCACTTTCACAGCGTCAATAAGAGACGGCGGTTTTGAAAAGATGGCAATAAAATCTTTGCTAATGTACAGATGGACTGAGGTACCTGTAGTTCCTTCCTGGGTTCTGGTGCCGGTTGGGCACTGATCGGTTCTGGAGGAGGAGGTTCTTCTGGGAAGGCCTGCAGGAAGTTGGAGGGCACCAAGCCTCTGTGTCCGTTCAACTCTCCCTGAAAGATTCGATGACATGGATTCTCTCAAAAAGCCAGACTTCACTTTTTCACTGTTCATTCTGATGACGCCGTCAAAGAAAAGTAACTACATAGACCGACTGTAAGTTAATTTAACTATAAAATTGTCTTATTTATAATTATTACAGCTGGAGCGGAACTGCTGCACATTTTCTTGTGCACAAATCCTTACACAATCCTCTTCGCTGTTGTACAACTTCCTTCCTTTTGCATTTTCTTTTTAATTTGCAACAACAGGCTCGAGAGCAGCTGAAGTTGACAAGTTAACCAGAGACGCCTCCCAAAGTTGAGAGTTTTTGAAACTTACGTAGAAGAAACCATCTTCGTCCATGTCACCAAACACGTGTATGATGTCTCCCGCGCTGAAAGTCAGCTCGGCCTGAACAGAGATTTCACAGAGAGGGTTCGCCGTTGCTGAACATTTTAGACGCGTGGCACGGAAAGCAGCTGTTCACGCGCGGGTCGAACCTCTATGTCGGTGTTGGGGGAGCTTTCTCGCGGATCGTAGTCAAAGATGGCGACCATCCTTCGAGCCCCGGAGGCCGGTTTCCCCGCGGCTGCTGGAGCAGCGCTGTGGCTGGGATCTGTGGGCCACACGGTTCAATCAGAGCCGTTATCGGAGAGAATCAGGCAAAGTGTTTGTCAGATCCGCAAACACACGGCCCTGTTCGTTCGTGTCGGACTCTCAGCATCATGCTGCGCTGAGGAAAAGTCACTCCACTGCACAATTCACACCAGGAAGAAACAAGAAATTAGTAATCGGTGTTAGAATTTTCTACTTCTACGACAAAGTCAAATCGAACATTTGTCAGGCGATGAATGTGGACACAAGCAGAAACGGTTGCAGATTTAAGCATGCCACTTAATCTGGGAAATGAAAGGAAGAGATAGGAAGAATTAGTTGACATTAAGAACCAGGTGGCCTTTCATCCGCGCCTGTCTTTGCAGGTTTGTGGAGGGCAGAGGTCACTGGGTGAGAGGTGCAGTAAACCCTGCTCAGGTCTTCACCAAGGTTTTTGCAGGTTTTACCAACTCACATTTAAGACTTTTTTAAGACCATTTTGAGAACTTTATAGAAAGTGACATTTCTGTGATCTTCTGTGGCATCAAATTTGGACTTCTCATACAACCTCAACTCCGATAGGGCCAAGCTTTGTTGCACAGACTGCATGTAGCATTATGTGGGTTGGCAACAGAATCGAGTCGGTGGCGAAGGCGAACTTCGTCCAGCCAACTGCTGACAGATTTATAGTTTCGCATGATGGAAGCAAAAGAGTTAGCTAGCTAGCAAGTATTAGCAGACTTAACCCCCCAGGGACACAGAATCCAGTGAGCGATGACACAACTCAAACCTTTGTCTGTTACGAAAGAAAGTCTCGATAGAAAAAAAACCCCTATATAGTAGCCACGACAAAATTGAAGTCGTCATTAACTTACCTTTTTAAGACTGATTTCAGATTTATGAATTTAAAACTTTTTAAGGACACTTGGTCACTGTGTTTACCAGACTAATTAACCTACCCCTCCTTTTGGAGGAAGCCAGAGTACCCAGACAGAACCCAGGCAGGCAAACTCCACGCAGAAAAACACCCCAGGCTGGCATTCAAACCTGCTACTAACTGCTTCACTGTGCAGCCCCAGTTGATCCTCTTACTGCTAAAAATTACTTTCAGCAGCTGAAAACTGCTGTTTGCTAAACATGCTTTGTATTTTGTGACTGTCACAATCAGGCAACCTATAATAAAAATGGACAAATCTGAGCATTGCATTTTAAGCTGCTAAAATAGTGACATTACACTAAGCAGAAAATGTTAAAAAAAAAACAAAAAAACAACCGCAAGTGAAGCATGCAGCGCGCACTGAAACGCCGTCTCACCATGCAGGCACACTGGAGCTGATGACAAACCTTGACTGGAGGAGTTTATGCTCTCCTCCCAGACCGCTGCAGACTCCACTGGAAAAACATGAGGCGAGGGGGAGAAAACATAAGCAACACGACTCAATCATTTTGAGGGAATGGGTGAGATCGGTGCTGTTTGAAGTCACACCAGCTTCACACAGAGAGTGAAAGGACACAAGCAGCCAAATGCTTGGTGGAATGCTATCAACTTCTCTTTGGTTCTGGTTCAGTCATGGATTGTTATGTGACAGTCTGACACTGAAAGGTGCAAAAACTGCAAAGTGGAAGGAAAAGGATATTTGAGGATGATTTTCATATTCTTTTACAATATCAGACAATTGTGGAAGGTATTTATATACAGATCCTCTGAGTGAATTTCAAAGGATTTACTGTATTTACAGCTGCAGGTCTTTGGGTTATTTCTCCATCAGCCTTGCACTTCTCAAGACTGACATTTCCCCCCCATTCTTCCTTCAAAGTTCTCTCTGTTTGGATGGAGTGGAAGCAGCAGGGCTCACTGCGGATTCTCTGGACTTTGAATATGCCATTTAGTCCATCACTGGCTTACTGCTGCTCAGACAATTAATCTGTTGCTGCATGATGTTTTTGTTACGATATAAAGAACTCTGAAGTGCTGACATGTTCTAAACAAATAAACGTGAATGACTGCGCATAGAATAGCATCTCCACTTCATGATGCTGCTACCTCAGTTGCTCATAGAGAGCAACTGCTTTTGTGTCGGTCCGTCACATAAAATCCCGACAGAAGTTTGATGCAGCCGCGACAGACAGCCGGTGCGCACCCTTTTATATCCCATCGTACACGGCGTGATGGAATCGTGTAGCGCTACATGCTACGTTGTCTGTGTGAAGCTGGCCGCAAAAGACGTGAGAGTGGGTCGACACAAAGTTACGGGTGGAGATCACAGAGCACAAATGTTTCAATCAGTGATAATGAAATCGCTTTACAGCAGAGGAGCAGCACAAATGAAATGTTCTGGGGGCTTATTGGTTCATCAGCAACACCATGTGACATCCTGTGTCAGCCATATTACATGACTGAGAAAAGAAATCAGGGGAAGAATAATAATATATGCCCTAAATGTTGGGAAGATGCATGAATTTTATAGCCATTTTAGCCGTTTCTCTTCTTTTTTTAAATCCCTTGCGGTGGCTGAGTGACAATCAGCAACTGGAGGAAATGAGACAAATGTGAAGAAGACAGAAAGAAGCAAACCAGAGAGAGAAGAAGAAAGGAGGGGTGGAAGCCGCAATCTGCAGCGAGACACACCTTTCTTGGATCGTCTCGGTTTCGGCGGTGGAACAGGGCGACGCGGAAGCTGCGCATATGTGCGAGTGCCTTAATGAGGTTTGAGAGGCCAGAAACAATAAAAGAAATGAAATGATAACAATAAATAAATAAGAAAAAAAAAACAACAACAAAAAAACAGGAAAGACAGATGTTTTAAAAGAGCAGCCCAGACGAAGCTGACGATGAGAAGGCAGCGAAGAGCCACGTAGACTGTGACAAGCAGCAGAACACAGCAGTGAGAACAAGTGGAAGTGAAAAGGTTAAAAAAAAAAAAAATCATCTGCAAGTACGGCTCTGGGTAGAAAGCAGGAAACAGAAGCAAAGTGTTAGCTTGAGTTGTGCTGGTTTTCTTTCCACCATTCACCACAAACACTGACTCATTTTACTTTTCACATGCCTGCAGAAACAGGGAACATAGATTTTGTGTTCAGTTAGTTAAGCTGATATTCTGAAGTCTCCTTATGGCTCCGGGTGAGACAGAAGGCCACAGACTACATGGAGCTTGTTTGTCCTCCATTCCGAAAAATATGTGATTTTCTTTTCTTTTATGAAGTAAAATTATGACACCACAAGAGAATACTCCATTTGCTAAAGTCTATTTAAAAAAAATAAATCAAAACATGACGCCAGATTATTTTTCCTGCTGAGCAGCCATTTTCACTTACCACTTCAACATGGAAAGCAGTGACTTTATGGAACATTATTACAGTAGACACATTACAATGCGACGGTCATGAAGTGGGACTTGAGCACGTCGTCACATACCGATCTTCTCCATAGAGGTAGCCGTGGACAGGAAGCCCTGCTGCAGCAGCTGCTGCTGGGTCTCCTCATCCTCCACCTGGATCTCAGACACCATGTTACACGGGACGTAGCCCAGACGGCCACCTGACTCCCCCCGGTAAAACCCGTCCGCGTCTTTCTCTCCGTAAACCTGGGATGGAGAGAGAGACAGAAGATCCGCTGCAACTTTCTATATCAGGCTTTTTTTTAAAGGCAGAGTATTATTTGTTTTGAGGGTGCACAGTGGCATTATATAACCAAATCAAGTAGCTATGTTACCTTCAGTTGTTATAAAAATGCTAAATACGTTAAATATGACTTCAGAATTTGACGCCTTGAAATTGGGCATCTGTCTCTTTAAGAAACTCTTGCTCTTTCTGAAACGGCGCATTAGAGAAGCCATTACAAAGTTGCTCCTTTATTAACCCATTAACTTTTAATCCGGTGACGCACTGAGAAGTAGCTCGTATAATCAGGTCTGCAGAAGTGCAGTTCCGATAGGTGTTTGCTAAATGCTGCTGGCTAGTCTGAAGGAGCTGGGAGGGGGGAGCTCCTTCAGTTTAGAAGCTTGGAAACTGCAGCTTAGCTGAATGGTTGCCACGGGAGATCAAAATATTTCTCAAACATGAACAAAAGAATCAGAGTAACACTTCAGGTATGCTTTTGATGAGGGAACATTATAACACAATGTAAAGCTCAAAAAAAGTTAATCTTACATAATACCTCTAAAAGCTCAGGAGGGTCTGAGGAAGCTGCACACTTACTTTGATGATCTGTCCTTCGCTAAAGGGCAGCTCCTCCTCTGCAGCATCAGGATTAGGAGACATGGTGACGGGATCGTATGGAAAAAGCGCCACAAAGATGCGAACGCCGCCGTCTCCTTTTATTTTTGGAGATTCACCTGCAGGAACACAGTCATCACGGGCTAAATTAAGAATTACCGGCATTAAAAATATGATCCGCACATAAAGTCAGTTTCAATTCACTGCTGTACCTCCCCTCAGTTAAACATAGACATATCTGCTAATAACATGTTATGTTCCATCCTCATTTGCTGTAACACATTAGCAAGATACTGTGATACTTACACTTCTGATGGATTGTCTTAAGTCTAGGTTGTGTTATTTTAAAATCATACTTTGGAAAATCCTGTGTGGTTTATAAAATGCAAATAATTTTGGCAGGATCCATAATGCAATTATACAAACATTTCAAACCTCATATAAAATGTGCATCTAAGCACATAAGAATATATTTATGAAGTGAAAATCCTTCAAGGTATAGACTCATTTCAACACATATCTTTGTTGTTGACAGATGAGTTCAACAACAGATATTTATTGGTTTCAATTTAGGTTATTCAGCCGTCAGACTGAACACAAAAGTGTCAGGAACTCCTGAGGACTAATGGAACTTCTTTAATAAAATAATCTACTGGAAATATGTACTGTGAATGCTGACATGCTGTATATCTGTTGATATGATACATCTGTTTTCAGACACGTCCTGTGCGTAAGAAATACAGGTGTACCAGAAACATAGTACAAAGGTTCCGGCTCGAGACTTTTGCATGTAAAAAAAATACAAATAATAGGGCATTCACACTAGCCCTGTTTAGTCCATTTTGGTTAAACTCTTGTTTGATTCCCTAGGGAGTGCGGTTCGTTTGAATGCATCAAACTCTGATGTGGACCAAAAACAACGAACTCTAGTCTGTCTACAAACCTACGTCTCAGTTTGGTTGAAGTGAATTCTGGTGTGGTTCAAATGCATAGGTGGATGCAAACGGACTGGAGACCACTCAAAAATCAGGGAGTTAACTATAGAGCAGGGCATTCTGGGTAGATACAACCCAAACCAACACACGAGGGGAAAAACAGAGAAATCCTACAGCTGGTAAAATCTCATGCCACTCCATTTTTGTTTACATTTTGTGAAGAAGGAAGTGATGCTCCTGTCTTCTTCAGAGGCGTTTAAGTCATTTCCTTCAGTGGTTCTTGTTGTAGCGCCACCACAGGCGAGGAGGGAGAACAGGTTTTTGAAAGTGTTTGGGGCGTTTGAGACACAGTCTTCCAGATCATCAGGTGAGAAAACACTCCATTCGTGTCAAAATTTAAATGCAATAAATTCTATGTAATTAATTATTCAAAATTAAAATCTTGACCCCAGTTAGAATAAATGTGTAACAAATTAATACATAATACATTACGGATGATATTCTAAGTTATTGAGAGGCCCCTGCATGTTAACATTGCTTAGTTTCACTGAGCGTTTGTGCACCTCCCCCACCAGCTAACCGCGATGCTGCTACGAGCCAACTTGGCCCAGCACTTGTCCTTAAAAAAGGTAATCAAGCTAAACCACTGATCCTAAGCTGTGTGAGCCTTTCGACAAACGTGCACTTGTTCCTGATCTGCAGCCGCGCATCAGAGCAAACAGTGTTTGACCCAAACCAAAAGTCAATTATTCACACTGTGGCCCTGCACTGTAAAATAAAAAAGAAAAAACACATCTATAGACGAGCGCTTGTTGCTCAAGACGCCACAGATGATGCAAAAAAAGCTGCTTATTTTAGCAACGCTGAGTATGCTGAGTATAAAAAGGAGCGCAAGACATCAGCGTGGCGGTGAAAGAGAAACTTTGAACGGCTTTGAGCTGAACTCGTCTCAGTATTGAGGCAAGACTCACAAGCAGACTACTCGCACACTTTCACATCCTTACTGATCTCTGAGCTACAAGAGGAGAACTTCTCTCTGCTCCCTTCCTCTATCTGTACATGTGTAAAATAAACATGAACCAGAAAAGGTCATGTTTCAGATTGATTGAGAAGAGAGTGAAGGAAATGCAGTGGAGGGGAGCGGAGGGGCGTTGCACATCTCTAATACAGGCAGCTTTCTTTTCTGGTTTATCGAGGTTACTATTTTAATGTCTGTCACTTCCTCCTGTCATGACAAGCCACTTTGGCTTAAGCTGGTTCTCAGCTTAGCAATCTCCACGGCACCTTCTTCTCCGCAACGCTGCCCTCCCTCCCTTGATGCACAAGGTACTAATCCGACAACCTTCGTGTGAGAGAGGGGGAGGCTTGCCAGCTGAAACCACTAGCATGTCAGGATCTCTCCATACACTTCCACTGAACCCAGAAAGGAAGGAGGAGCTGCTGACCTTTGTGCTGCTTGGTGTGGGAGCTCATTGGTCTAGAAGAGAGCTCTGATTGGCCACCTCTGGAAGGGCCCGCCACAGCTGGAGGGATCTGACCGGGCTCCTGTTCAAAACAGAAAACAACAACAACAAAAAAACAAAACAAATATAAGGAAGTAAAATTCAACACACAAACTTGTCTTGTTTTAAGTCAGCACAAGGGGCGGGTTGGTTACTGGTTCAGGGTTCGTGTGCTTTTCTCACAGCAATATTCAAGCACTTTTCAAGCATTTTCAAGGTACGTTTTCAAACTTTTCCAGCACCGCACTTTGGAGATGAAAAACAATAAAAATGAACAAAACAGGCCGTTTCAATTCATTACATGATATAATTTACTGCAGTTATTAATAGTGCCTGGCAACATTATTAATAACTTTGTTATATATATTGCTATATTAAAATGAAATGAAATTTTAATGTTTTTACATTTTTCTCTCACACCTGACTGCTCCGAGAACAAAATGATAATTTAACATAAAAATCCAATAATCCAATCCAATAATGTTGTCTAACGTATAAAAGAAAAGCCTACCTTAATTTCAACAATCAAAAAGCCATTGAGCCTTTAGGAATAATTAATATTCATAATACTGAAACAACGCGAACAAATCATGTTACCTTCCTGCTCATACTAACACAATATACAAAGAAAGTTTAAACATCGATCAAGAAGAGTTTAGTCTGCTTTAACGTCAGACAGTGAGAAAAAAAAGTTGCATCTGACTTTTGTTTTTAAACAAAGTTTGCACTTTGTTAGAAAACTGTGCAGTTTGAATACCAAGGACTTTCTAAACCACCGTGTTCAAATTCAAGTACTTTTTAAGTACATTTTAAGCACTAGCATAAAAACTCTGTTGGTAACACAATGTGCAGAGCTAAGAATGAAAACAAGTCGAACTTGACTCTAGATGATAAAGAAATTGAATGAATCTTTTAGCAGAAAAATAAATTAGAGACACATGAAAGCGAAGCATATAAAGAAAATAACTTTTTTAGGTAGTTTTTAGACAAAGCCTGGGTGTTAACGTGCTGGAAAGTTGCACAAATTAAGAGAGATTCCACAATATTCTGGTAATGAAGTAGGCTTGTTGCTAGTGACAGGTGAGGTTATCCTCTGAGGATCTACACAGCCATGGGGGAGAGACTAGGTCTGGGTCAACACAAGGACTACATCCGCTGCAGTTACCGCTGCTTCGGCCTTCGGTCCTCTGCGGTGAGGCGATTTGCCGTGCTCCGCTGGACCCCCCTCGACCCACCACTCGGAGCTCATCTGCTCCGGCACCACCTCCCCGCGCCCGTACTCGGCGGGCTCTTCGTTGTCCGTGCCGTATTCCACGTCGATCTCCGTCCTGCGGCCGACCGGCGACCTCACGGTCCGTACCGTCTTGCTGACTGGGTAGGGTCTTGGCGGGGTAGGGCCATGGTCGGGGCTCTCCACGGCGGCGGTGGTGGCGGCAGCCATCTGACTCCTGAGCATGGCCTCCCTTCTAAGGCGGTCCCCTAGCCCTTTGAGCAACGCTCTCTCTTTGATAGTGGGGGTGTGTTTGGGCGGACAGCGGGCTGAGACTCGCCTGCTAGCGGGACTCGGATACAAACTTTCATCTTCGGGGTAATTTACAGTGTCAACCGTGTCAGCGTAGCGCACCCTGTGCTGTGTCTTCGGCTTAACCTGCAGGGGTTCCTGTCGGACAGAAGGCTCTTTGGCAAGGGATCTGGGATCCCTGTTGAAGTGGTGGTGGTGCGGGATGTGTGGGTCGGGGGGATGCGGGTAATGGAGATGCTCAGAGTCTCTAGGAAGAATGGACCCTGGCCGAGGCTTGCTGCGGTGGAATAAAGGCTCTTCCTGACTGCTATCCTCCTCCTCCGTCACCTCGGCGATGCTGAACAGCTGCTTGCACTGCGGGACCTGAGGAGGCAACTTCAGGATCCGTTCAAGAATGTCCTCGTCGCTGTCCGGTGTCTCCAGTTTGCGGGACTGCAGCGGTCGCAGTCGGATTGAGTCAAACACGGAGTGGTGAAGGTGTGGGGTCAAATAATTATCATTATCCAAGGAAAAATAATTGAATAAAGACGTTCAGGCATGCAAAGAGAAAAGAAAGGAGAGGAAAAACAACAAAAAGGGTTACAAACAGACAAATACGCAACAGGAATTAAAAAGTGAGCATAAAAGGGACCTATGATGCAAATTTCACATTTTGCACGTTTTTATGCTTCCGTTTCGGTGTCAACATCTTCTGAAATCTCCCCCAGCATTTAAAAAAGATACTCAGTTGGTCTTCGGAAATAAGTTACAAATTTTTTGGATTCTGGAAAACGAGCTGTTCCAAAACCTTCCCGAGTGTTAAGTCACATTCAACGGGCAAACCCAGCAGAGCTCAGCCCGTTACCCAGCAACCCCAGCACGTTTGGTTGGGTGGTTTCACCTAAGTGTGCACTGATCAGTGGCTTCTGGAAAAGACAAGTGTTTTGTTGTTGATTTACAATCTGGAAACCACTTGCTATATTCTTGTTGGTTGGGCAGGAGGCTCCCCTTTTGCTTTTCAAAGATGAACGGTTGTATAAACCCCATCTGTTTGGAGCCCTTTTCACACGCGAGCGTAAACATGGAGTTGGCGGGGGAACTTGGCCAGCAGTGGCTTATTTGCATTTAAAGTGACAAGAGGCCCTAAAACATCTCGTTCTGAACTGACCAGGCTAAAATCTCAGCATGATTTTGTCCCACCCCCCCCCAAAAAAGTAACCTATCCTAACCTTTTCAAGGAAGCATAAGCGGTCACCTTTAACAAAAAGAAGCTCACTCAAAAAAGACAGACGTTGTAGAGCCTATGCAATAGAGGATACATTAGTAATTACTTTCTTTACCCTGTTGGCTCCCACTGTGTACCCCCTGGCCTGTGCTTCTCCGAGGTGGTCCGAGTAAAGGTCTTCCTCCTCCTCCTCCTCCAGGATGTCCGAGAGATCTGAACGGCTGTTGTCTGCATGATAGTCGCTGTGAGGCTCCGTCAGGCCTCTGTTGTAACTCTGAAGGAAAACAGCAGCACATCAGCCAATCTAATGAAAATTGTCTGTCGTGAATTCTGCTGCTTCATGAAAGCTGTGACTATTTCAGCTCTAATACTTTTAAATTACTCTGCTGTAGCTCTGGGTACATTTAAACACAGTTTGTATTTTTTTCCTACATTTTGGGGGTAAAAACTGTTGAAAATCCTGAGCTCAGAGGTGTATAAATATATGTTAATGCGAAAGAAAGAATCAGAGCGTACCTGCTGCCTACTAGGGTAAGCCGGCTCCTGGTCTTGCCTCAAGAACTCCTCAATGGACACCAGCCGAGTGTTCTCCGGTTCCTCCTCCACCTCCGACTCCAGTGGCGAAGTGCAGGGCGGTCTCAGGACGTTAGTGCTCTGCGGGTTCAAGAGGTCAACGATCGGGGCTTTGGGCGGACTTGCGACGCGCTCAGGGGTCCCAAGCTTGGCACAGGGGTCCTCGATGAACTCCGTGATGGATGGGAAAGGACGTATTGTCCCGGGGCTGTCGGTGTCTCTGCGGAGATCCAACACTGCCGCTGGGGCCGCCATCTCCACTTGAGCAGGCGGAGGTGGCGTCGCTGCTGCTGGAGACGGCTGAGGTGCTGTGTTGATAGGGGAGGCCACATTAACCTGAGTAGAGGAAAAGCAGCGTTTTATGACAACACTTGTTAATAAGGAGTGCCAATTTTAAGTTTCAGCGGCTGCTTGTCAATCATATGCTTCACACCAGGATTTTACTCTTAATTATCATTATATATGCTCGATGTTCAAGGTTCGCATACTTTTCTCACAGTAAAATTCGACCATGCAAGTTTTCAAACCTTTAAAGCGTCAGATTTTGAAGATAAAAGCAATACAAATGAACTAAAAAAAAAGACAGTTTTAATTCACTATTATGTAATTTATTATTATTAGCAATGTCTTGTGATTGTATAGACATTCTACAACAGGAACAACGGAAACTAAAACATATCAAATTGTCATGTTTTATCTCTCACACACACCCTACACACCTAATTGATCAGAAAACAAAACATAATCCCCCAATTTCAATAACTTATCCCTCTGCAGCGCAAAAAAATAAGCTAACCTTTATTTCAATGACACAGATCAGTAAGTCATTGAGCAATAATGAAGTAATAAATATTCAAAAAGAAAATAAAATAAAAAATTTGCTCAAGCAAATAGAAATAATTTAGCTAATTCAACTGATGTAAAACAATTTGATTATTTTTAAATGTCTGGTTTCAACTGTAAATAACATTTTCCAATTGCAGGCTTTTAATCAAACATTAGATTGCACTTACTACAAAACTGTGGAGCCTGAATATCAAGTATTTTTAAGAACTTTACACATAAATCAAGCACTTTCCAAACCTTAAAAACACCGAATTGACATTCAAGCGATTTCAACAATTTTAAACCCTGGACGTCAGAGTTTCATTCCTATTCTATTAATCAAAAGTTGGCAGAGCATTACCACTGGAGGAACGGTGGAGGCCACGGGTAAGGCGGCCTCACACATAGTCAAGGCAGCAGCAGAAGTCGGGTCGGCCCAGGCTTTCACATAAGAGGCAGATAGCAGACGATCTTGTGAGTGGAGAGCATGAGGCAGGTTGGCGGCAGCCTCCACTGCGGGGCCAGGCAGAGTGTTGGGCAGCGCAGAGACTTTGGCAGCAGAGTTTCCATAAGACGGAAGTGGGGATAAGTTACTGGGGGCTACTGAGGTGCAGGGGAGGTGTGGCACAACTGGGGCGGTCGAAGTCGGGCCTGCCATGACGGCGGCCAGCTTGGAGGGCACGTTTACTGGAAAAGAGTCGCAGGATTCCCCGTGGGCAGACATGGTGCGAACAGTGAGCTCCTGAGCCGCCTGGAGGGCCTGGATCTGAGAGGGGCCCAGCAGAGCACTTCCAGCCGTCGGCGACGCCACTTCCAAGACCTTTGACAGCAAGAATAAATTTCAGACTTCGTATGCTTTTTCCCCCACAGTAACATTCAAGCGCTTTGCAAGCATTTTCAAGGTAAGTTTTCAAACTTTTCCAGGAGATAAAAACAATACAAAAGAACTAAAAAAGACATTTCCAATTTACCCTTACAATATATCATTTATTACTGCTATTAACAATATCTTCTATCTATGATGGTATTCTATATTCTACAGTAGGGACGAGTAAACCAAAATATAACATAATTTTATGTTTTGAAACGTTTCTTTAGCCACACTCTATATACCTGACTGGCCCGAGAACAAAACACTAAATTAACAAAAAACTAATTCATAAATTTCAATGAAATTGTTTAATGTAAAATAGATAAGCTGACTTTTATTTCAATTTCACATATCAAAAAGTCAATGAGCCATTAGGGAGTAAGGAATATTCATTATGCTGAAGCAATCCAAACAAATTGTGTTAAAGCTCAAATTTAGTGCTTAAACACAATATACAAAAAATGTTAAATAAAAGAAAAACTGTTCTCACTAAGATTTCTGGCCTTTAGTAAATAGAATTATAAATTCTTTAAACTGACCTAAAACATAAAAAGTTCAGTCTGATTAAAGTTCAAGTAGTAAGAAATAAAATGCGTATGTGGTTTTTATTAGGTGTGTGAAGATATCTCATGTAAAAAAATGTTCTCCACAACAAGTTAAGGACTTCACACAAACACTTTCCAAACCTTGAAAATACTTATAGTCAAAGATTTCAGGCAGCTGTGTGAACTCTGAAAATGAGCATTCACACTAACTACATGATTACTGAAAATTCTTGCCTTCTTCTTGTCCGCATATATGGTGTATCCAGTGACCCGGACTCCGTTAGAGGTCCCAGCAGCATCTATGGTGACCGGCAGCCAGCTGATGAGAGCGATCCCGGGAGAGGGGCCGGGCTCCAGCTGCACGTCCAGCGGAGCGTCAGGGGGACCTGCAGCGATTAAACGCATTACACCCCAGCGAACAGCAAACGTAGTGTCAAGACTCACGTTTCTGTACTAAAAGCAGGACAAAACAGATATACAAGACTAGTAAGCAGCAAGCTAACAATCTAAATGCGCAAGAAGGTTCCAGATACCTGAATTCCCAGAGTGTGGGCATGCAACTTAAGCAAATTTGAGAGATTGTTTAGAGAAATGTGACTCAAATCATTGATCACAGTTCAAGAGCTGGCAGAACCCAAGAGGAAAGTGGCACCAAACACAAACTGACTTCAACAACAAAACAGCAGCAAAGATAAAACTATAAGATAATAAAAATCTGCTTTTTAAAAACCGTTTTCTCTGACTCTTACATTAAACAGCTGATATCTTGAAACATGTGAAAGAGGCTTTGTTGAAATCACATTAATCTTATGGAATAAAACAATCAGTCTCAAATTTATCAAAAGTCTGAAAAGGTGAAAAGGTCTTTTCAGGGAGCTCAAACTGTGTGAAAGCAACATCTATTCTCAGATTCTTAACATTAAAACTTAAAATTTAAACTGTATGGTTTTGTTGGATGCGGAACAAAACCATACAGTTTTGTTCTACAAACCTACCAACAGTATAAAAAATAAAAAATCGGTAAGGTACTATGTTTACCCGTCAAATTATAATCATATTATCGGCTATAAAGCCACATCTTTATGCAGTTTAGTAAATATTCACCTAGTTGAACCATGAATCCAGACAGAAAGCAGATAAACGCATCAAACGTTTTCTCCCTAGAGTTAAAAAACAGTGACTCAGGCCCCAATAACTTATAATAGATGAAATTAAATGACTCCACTTAAATTACCAGCACTTCACCTGCTGGGGTTTGAAGGCACAGCCTGACAAATTCCTCCTGGTTGCGTCAGCAGAGAAATCTGCACTAGTTCATCGGTCAGTTGGATCTGTCTGATCCAAAGCGATCAATTGAACTCTGCGGGTAACAAAGAAGGCTCCTTCTATTGAAACTGCAGGATGGGTTAAGTTTGATTTTTTTGCAGCGGCAGAGCCACGACCGCATTGGTTGTGCAGCCGCAGCGCGCTGCATGTGTTACGGTCTAATTAACTTCTGCACCTTTATTTCCTCAAGATAAACTCCTCTGATGAGACTATAAATGGATTAGCTCGACGTTGCGTTCTCTTTAGTTTTCTCTGTTCAGTGTGTAGCGGTGACTCTAATTAAAGTCGCCATGTCAACCAAAGGTTTGCAGGCGCTTCCCAACCAGACGCTCCAAAGAGTCCAGTCCATAAATCTTCAACACGCAACTTATTTAGTTCAGTGTCCATAAGATGATATTCAGAAAGGATGTTTTTATTGATTGATTTTAGTCGCCTCTGCGATGAATTCTTTGTAAAGTCTATAATGTCTATTTATCTGATTCAGCAGAATATTAATATTGTAAAATAAAAGAGTAAATGTTGCTCTAAGTAATTGCTGCCTAAACATATCAGTTATGAGAGCTGAATGTATGATAGCTACAGAATGAGTCCTTTTTTAGTGATGCATGCAACTGCACATACAAACAGCAGCAGTAATCTTGTCTAAAAATCGACAGCAACTGAATCTTGAACTTCTGAGTGAGTTCTTTCAGCTCTTCCATAAACGCTCCCTGCCTACAGATGATAGATGATAAATTATTGGATGTACACCAGAGGCCTATGTCACCACTGATGTGTTGGAATCTGAATTACGTAATTACTTCACAGTGGGATTATTGTTACAAAAAAAAAAAAAAAAAAAAGCAGCATAAATTCTTAATCTGGATCAAATGTTTGAGCTTGACGATAAATACAGAGGCTTCCATGTGCCAAGCGTTGCATTATTTTGACTCGAATGCTGAATGTGGGGGGGGGGGGAAACAAATTTAAACAGCGTGATCCATTTGGTCCTGACCTGCCATCAGCGTGCTGAAGCTAACGGTGGCGCTCCTGTGCTCCCGGCGCTCCGCAGGGAGCTCCCATGGCGTTCGGTGCGGCCGCGCCTCCACTTTGACCGTGTACTGCAGGCTGGGCGAAAGGTTATTGAGGCACAGCGAGTAGCAGCCAGCCTTCACCAGCTCACACTCCTCATCGTTCAAGGACACAATGTGCACATAGTTACTGTTGCTGGGCAGCCAGGTCAGGTTGGCGGACGTGGCGGTAACTCTGTCCACGTGCAGCTGCGTGGGCGCCACGCAGACGTCCCGGCCGACCAGCATGCTGCAGCGGAGCTGGTCCGACAGGCCCTTCTCTGTCAGGCTCTGGACCGAAACCCGGTAGGCTTTGAGGTTGACGTCGAGCCGCTCCAGCACCGCTTTGGTCTGAGCGCCGAAGGGCACGTTCAGCCGCAGCTCCTGGTCCACATACACGTTGTAGCTCCACACGTTGCCCCACCCGGCCGGCACCAACGGGGGGTCCCAGCCGATGATGATGCTCTTGGCAAGCTGCTTGATGAGGGTAAGTTTCCGTGGGTAAGGCACGACGTCCACTCCCACCTCCTCCAAATCCAGATCCAGGCCGTTGGTGAGGGGGGCCGGAACAGACGAGGCCGACACCGAATCCGAAAGGACAGAGGCGGGGCCGGAGGCGGGCGACGCCTCCGTCCTTTCTGAGGCGCCAACGCCCAGGTGGAGGTGGTGCTGGTGGCTGGCACTGTGCAGGCTACTGTCTAGCAGGGAGTTGTGTGACATGTCCCCGGTCTCTGGGTGCTGCGCGCTCATTACATCATCGTCTGACACGCGTTCCACGAAGTTTGAGGGGACCAGCCCTCTCCGTCCGTCCATCAGCTCACCTGGACAAAGGCAACGATTGAATATTAGACATCAGGTAGAATCAGGAACAATAAAGGGGCAGTCTTAAGTATTTCCCAGGCACATGGTGCCATTTTAAAACACAGTCAAGTAACTGTGTTACCCTCAGTTGTTATTAAAATACTATTGATATCAATTATGACTTAAATGGAATTTGATTTTGTAATTTAACCCCTTGACATTAGGCTTTTGTTTCTTTAAAAACTACTGATCTTTCTGAAACTCCACCTTTAGGAAGTCATTACAGCATTGCTCCTCTCTTAATCCTCTAACAACGTTTTTACCAGCGTTGCACAGAGAAGTAGCTTGTACAATGAGTTCAGTAGATGCACAGTTCTTCTAAATGTTTGCTAGTTGCTACTGGCTAGTCTGAAGGAGCTGAGGGTGGTGTTACAGGGAAGGTGCTCTTTTAGGTGGAAACAGGGTGGCTTGGAAATATTCACATTAGAATGAAATTATTACCAGTAGCATGACTTTGAAATGGTTGAGCAAACAACAAAGAATTTCCAGCCCTATTAAGAAGCTATAGCAGACAGAGTTACCTTCATAGAAACCATCATCATCCATGTCGCCGTAAACGTAGATGTATTCCCCAGCGGTCAACGGCAGCTCCACCTCAGGGTTATCATTCGGCCCATCAAAAGGATTATAACTGTTACAGATAAAAACATCTTAATCTTCAACATTTATCTCAACAAGCTGTTGATCCGGTAAAAGAAATTGTGTTTAATTATTACTTACCTGTATCTGGCAATAAAAACCTGAAGCTTTGCTGCTCCCCTGCTGGCTGTGTATGGCGCCGGGGCCACATCGATGTCCAACTCCTCAACTTCACTGGCTGTGTCCACCTGAGGGAAACAATTAATGCTTAAAATGGGTAAAAGTAAAGGGAATTAGTAATTAACACCTTCAAGGTGGGATATTATGTATTCTCCCGTGCAATTTTACAAACAATTAAGTACTTTACCATCAGTTGTTATAAAAATGCTGTTTGTATCAAACGGAGTTAAAAAGAAATTTGACATCGAAACCATATCTGACCGATTAAAATTGGTCTCTGTCTCTTTAAAAACCTCCTAATCCTTCTGACACTTCACCTTTAGCACGTCATTACAGCAGCGCTTCTCCATGCTGCCGTTCTTTGAAGCTGTTCACAACCATTTTTAGGAGCTCAGCAGACGTGTATTTCAACAACGTGTTTGCTAATTACTGCTGCTGCTAGTCTGAAGGAGCTTAGTGAGGGAGGTGCAGAGATGGAGGTTTAAGGACATAGACGGCGCATTGAATTAGCAGAGGTTTAGGCACCCCGAAATGGTTGCCACGGGAGATTCAAGGGTTTCTCAAACATGCATAAATGAGCCAAAGCAAGATATTTTTACATATATTTTTGATGTTGGAATAAAAAATAAAAAGTTGATCTTGCATAATACTGCCTTTGTTTGGCGAATCACACTACAAGATTTTACATGAGACAACTGCAAATTAGTTATCTATGCGAGTTATCTAGACATAACAACCTGGCTGTTTAGAGTTGACTGTAAAGGAAACCACTGTGCTCAACTGAGAGTAATTACAGGAAGTGAAGCAAAGACAAAAAAACAGGACGAAACATAACCCGAGTTTACTTCCAAGGTTTACAATCATATCAACAGACTGAAAAATAATAATCTTATTGGATCTACTTTGCCTATACCGCTTTATCTGACATTTAGAAAATGTATTTTGCAAGGCTCAGCAGGAAGAGCTTTCATTTTAAATGAAAGTGACTCATTTTTAAATTAATTTTAAGTGACTAATTTCTAAATCAGTCACTAACCAGCTAGATACCTGATGTCTTATTTCAAATAGTGGCAGCAATAAAAGATGCTGTATTTGTAGTTCTGTGGGAGATAATCACCCACAACTACTACTGTATAACCTTCATAATCCACAGTGCCGAGTGGATTATCTCACTAAATATAAGCTTTGGGGGCTGACGGGTGACCCGATAAACGGACCACCGACATGTAGGAACTGACTTTGTAGAGCCTAAGCAGCAATCCCCAAATGTCTATCAGACGTGTGTGAGCAGAAGTAGGAGTTGCATAATCAGCTGCATCCGTGCTTGCATCAGATGACAGGCGGGTTCTGGCCGGAACCTTTGCATTTGCACGTTTCTGGAAGATCAGTAAATCTGATGCACAACCGACATCTGCAAATAACAACGACGGGCGACAAAGCTGCTATTCTCGGCCCACAGGGGGTTAATTTTTGCTTCAAAAAATTAACTGATGGGATGCTGAGGAAGACTATTGCAGTGTGTACATTGTGCTGAAGTTGTATTTTTCCAAAAGCAGTTCCATGAGTAATGGAATGAAAAAAATAAATCAACCCTTGCAGCTTACTGGTATCATATTTGACACATTTCATGGTCTGAGCCAGATTTACTTCATGTAGTTTCCGTTAATAAATTATCTTTTTTGTTTCACTGTGAATCTAAAAGAAGTTACAACGTCAAAATTGAAAAGAAAGTGCTGGGTACCTCATGCGTCGGGCTGGATTTGTGTGGACTGAGGTGAGTGTCAGATTTGGGGGTGAGGTGCGTGGTTTCCGACTTGGAGGAAGACCCCGACTTGCTGACGCTGATGGTGGGCAGCTCTCGGTGCTTGGTGACGGGCGAGCGCTCCACCCTGGAGAGTCCTGCTGCGTGCGGCGTGGACCCCCTGCGCAAAGCGGCGGCCACATCTAGCAAGAGAGAGAGGAAGAGGATGAAACATGTCCTTGCACGTTAACCCGGTTGTCTGCGACCTGCCAGGTGGGTGAGATCACTGGACGGCATGCAGGCAGCTCAAGGTTGAACATGGCTGATTGAAACAGTGCAGGGAGGGAAGAAAAAAAAAAAAAAATCCGGTCTCCATCTGTCTGAGGTTGGAGGTCATGCCACCTTGTGTCGCCGTGTAACACACCAGCCGTGTTAAGGGGCTTAACAGGTTCTAGGCTCCACAGACGTTTAAAACGCCGAGTGGCGACTCTCGCCGACATGTGATGATGGGAAACAAGAGCAGGCCCGGTAAACGATGACGGTGCGGGTGAGATGACGGATCGGAACGTGCCGTGCTTTAAGTGACACCGTGACGGACAGAGACAGAGAGCGTACCGAGTGGATCGTTACCCTCCGGGCAGGAGAGAGGGTCACCTCCCTCCAGACTCCAGAAGGCTATTTCACCCAGAGACACCATGTCCAGAGTGTCACCAGTGCAGTCTAAAACACATAGAGAGCATAGAGCAGCATAAAGACACCGGGCAGAGAGACGAAAGGAGCGGAGCAAATCAGCAGTGTTGTTACATTTCAAGGCAGCTGTGGCTGGAAGTAATGTTAGAAATACACAGACACACACAGAGCGAACGACAAGAGATTATAAGGATACACATTACTGGCAACAGCAGCCATTGCAACAGTAGTGCCTAAAATAGATTTAAGTCAAACAAAAGTAAAAGACGCAAAAATCTTAATTAGTAAACAGAATCCATCTGTGTCTAATTTATTGTCAGCGTGATTGCAGCTGTTCTGTGAAGGAAAATCATCGAGAACAGACAGGTTCGGGAGAAGATTAAGCCCTTGTAAAGGGCGTTGTTGATTCAATATCAATCCAATTCAATATTGCTTTAAATCCTACAATATTGATTTAGTAATAACTAAATTACTAATTAATGATTGTTATTTATTAGTTTTTTCCTGCCCATATTAACAACCATGGTGGTACACATCACCATCATGATAGCACAGCAATAGCAACAGTAGCACCACACTTGTGATCAATATGGAGAATGAAAGTTAATATATGAAAACTGAAGTGTACTTAAACTTAATTCTCCTTTTCCTGTGGAAACTGAGATAATTCACATCACTATTGAATCATCAACGTTAAGCATATGTGACCCACCTCACCAGTTGGTGGTAACGCACAGCAAATAGCTGTTTGCCAACCACCAAAGAAAATAAGAAGATGAATACGACTTCACATCAACCTGTTTACACGTGACACCGAGCTGATACAGTAATGAGGTAGTGAGAATGTGCAGGTCTGCAATAGATGCCTGATGATAAAAAAACAAAAAAAAAGGCCCTAGCTATTCTTTATTAGCAGAAAGTGTGGAAAATGGAGGAAGAGGTAGGCTTTCCCGTGAACACTCAAACGTCCCCAGATCGTGCGTAGAGCTCAGGAAAGTGTTCCTCGTCATGGCACAAACACACCAAATCGATATTGAGTTGGAAAACATTAATCGCAACACATTGATGAATCAATATTCATCAATACTCGTCAACCAACACATGGCTGCCCGCCTAAATCACAGAAGCAGCCAAGAGGCCCATGGCAGCTCTGGAGAAGCTGTAGAGATGCACCTCTCTGAGGGAGAACCTGTAGACGGATTAGTTGGTTGCATCACTCCACAAATATGTCCTATAAGAAAGAGTGATGTTAAAAAGCAAGACATTGTTGGAGAAATGTCACCAGAATTTTTTTTTACAGTTTGCCATGAGCCGACAAACGAGTGGAAGGACTAAAGTTCAAAATGATACGTATGACCAAACCTCGTCTTCTACAATAAAATATAATGCTGGTAGCGTTCCTCAGCAGGAACAGGGAATCTGCAGAATCTGCTCAGTGTTTTTGGGGGGATGGACACAAGGCGATCCAGGAAACCTCTTACTTAAACGTTGATCCTCCAACCAGAGGCACAATGAAATGATTTAGATCACATAGCAATAAAGTCATTGAGGGGGCAAAATCTTAAAAGTCCACTGATGGATAAAGCAGGAAGAAACAAACAATAGAGAAAGGCGTTTTGCAGCTCACCTCGTTCGGTAGTCAGGCCCACCCCGTTAGTCAGAACTGAGAGGCTGGGATTGTTGAGGAGGGTGGAACTGGCCAGGTCCACTTTGGAGGCCTGCAGCCGGAACTTCTCCAACTCCTGGGACAGCAGGCCGAACTGCTCACTCTGACTGCGACATTTCTCCTCCAGCTCTCGTACCTTCGACTGCACGCAACACAGAGACATTCAGGAGACGCCGCAGTAAAAATAACAACCGGCTACATCCACATTTCAGCATGTTTGGTTGCCATTCAGTTGTTCGGTAACAGCAAACTTCAATATGTTTTATTATGCGACAGACAAACACAACATAATGCATAATTGTAAAATAAAAGGAAAATGGTACATAGCTTGATTAATTTTGCTGTACAAATAAAACTCTAAAACGTGTGGAGTGCATTTGTATTCAGCCTAGACTTAATGATTTAAAAAAATAAAATCTATTTGCAATTACAGCAACAGGTATTTTCGCTACTAGCTTTACAGATCTAGAGACTGAATTGTTTGAGAAATAGTTCAATCAGATTGAGTGGGGAGCATCTTTGAAAAGCAGTTTTAAAGTCCTGCTGTTATTGCAGATTATGAGTTTAAATCTCCACTTTGACTAGGCCATTCAAACATATACACATGGTGAGTTCTAAAACCATTGCATTACAGCTCTGTCTGTATATTCAGGTCAGACTCCAATGTTCAGGAGCCAATTTAGCACCAACTTTAACCTAGCTCAAGAAAAGGAAATCCCCACCGTACGACGCTGCCACCACTATTTTTCACGTTTCATATCTTCCATTTAAGCTGATGATTTCTGCAGCTCTCCCAAAACTGTTTTATTTAGGAGCACCAGTGTAAAAATATATATGGAAAAAATAAATGGATGAAAAACCTTTTAGATTTCTTTTTGTTGAAGAAATGTATAATCTTCCTTCCTATGTCAGCGCAAAACTCTTTTGTGCAATCAAAATTTGCCACATTTTGGACGTGGCAAATTTCACACAACTTGTCACAGCCACACAGCCTGTCGCAATAAGCAATAAATCAGTTAATAGCCAGAAAAACTGAAACAAAATCAATCATTTCAAATGGCATGGTTTAGTTCTTCTCGTGTCTCACTTTCTACCAAAGACTGGATGACAAAAGGCTTTTGCAAAGACTTTAGTTTCTATTTTGTTTGTTTATTTTTCATATTTAAAATGTCTTCAGGTTCATAACTTGTTCATGTGTGTGATTTTATACTTCTATCACGTTTGAAATAAATTAAATAAATAAACTTCTGGGAAGATTTACCCTCCTGCAAAATTTGTTTTTGTGACAGGCCTAAACAAAGTCAACTAAGCCTACATTAGTTTTGGTGACTAGACAAATAACTTCAAAATAAAATAAATAAAAAAAACACAGTTCAAGTCACAAACACACATGAGACATGACAAACATTTTAAGGATCAATGGGGGGAAAAAAGAGGTAAATAAGAAGAACGGGACGGTTATGATAGAAAATATAGGGGAATCTTTGAGAGAGCACAACGCGAGATATGTTGCTTCTGCGTCACACCCACTGAAACAGGGTTGCTATAGCGTTGCAAGGAGGGCTTGGGGGGCAGGGAGGTAGAAGGGGTTTCACAGCTCAGCTCAAGTTTCTATATGCGGCTGATTTCACTTCCGGCTGTGGTGGGAGTTTTCAAGCGGGCTTGGTCTGACAAAAGCTGCAGGCTGAAACTGTCTGAACAACATTTCCTGTTAGCTCTCACCTACACATATCAGTGGTTACCTAAAGCCCAGGCACAAATCATCTTTTAAGCCCCGAGCGAAAATGATGACAAGAAACAATCTGTTTTGTTGTCCACATGTAGGAAAGATGAACAAACGTGATAAATGCGGTAAATGTTCTGGGAAACTGTGTCACAGATCTGTTTCTGACCTCAGGTGATTGGCCTGATTTGAACAAGAGTTTAGTAACTCGACACTGTTGAACACAAAAGGCGGTAGGACGGTGTGCAGTATTGTGAGGGGGTTGAACTAAAAGCAGCTGAGGCCCAGTGAGCGACGTGGGAGGTTAGGGTTTGCGGATCATTGGTCTGAGGAAGTCAGGAAGTACCTGCATGCAGTCCAGCGTACTCTGGTTAGCAAAAAAAAGGAAGCAAAGGACAAACAGAGGTTTACAAACACAAAACACATGCGTGAGAATAAATAGGGGGACTCTGGAAGGAACAAAATATATTTTAGTCAGGTAGAAAAAGCAGAAGCTTGAATCCGTGTTATTGGAAGCCAGAATCACTAGAATGTCTCTTGGCCCTCAGCAGCCGACATCTGGCATTCGAATGAACACGTTCCAGATCGGTATTTTCTCCAAAACACATCGTTAGCAGACTGGGAATGGGCGCGTTTTGAGTTAGTGACAAAGCCTGCGCTCTCTGCAGGGGACAGAGACTTTCTCCTATGATTGTCTTGGGTTTTAAAAACAAAAAAACAAAACAAAAACGAGAGCGAGAGAAAGTGAGAGGAGCCGAGAAGGAAGGAAGGAAGCGAGGAGCAAATATACTCTACCAGCTCCCTCTGGAACACGAGCTGAGTCAAGTCCTAAAATAAAACACACACTTTCTTTAAGGAACAAACTCACAGCAAAATGAGCAGCTCTGATGACAAACGTGTACGTTGCTCAAATTTAGACAATGATGACCTTTTGCCTTTCAGTGAGTCACATCGCGATACAACAAGGACTCAATGATATTTCTGTTTTAAATTCAAAATTAGCAGCCAATCGGATGGAGTTTCTAACTGCCTAACGGCTGGCTTGAGTTATTTTTACACAAACTGTATTGCAGTGAAGCTCAGAGCGAGTGAGAAAGTCACTAAACGACAGAGAAGCCATCTGTTCAATTCAAATCCAAAGGAGAATTCAAGAGATCTCTTGTAAAACCGTGAGCTCAGCTCTTTAACGTCGTTTCACTGCCTTTGTTTTTATCGTTTTTTATGAATGCCCAACTTCTCATAAGCACCTCACGTGTTTGCAGTGGCAATAGAAGTGCTGCTTGGTGTAAAATAAATCTGCTTATTTGGTTACATACATATGTGTAGGAATCACAGTGGCGTTAAACAAACTCACCTCCAGCATCTGAACCACTCCTTCATGTTCCCTCTTGGCAAATAACTGAGCCTAATAAGTAAAAAGATATTAAAGTTGGCTGTTAATATGTAAAAAAAAAAATTTGATAATTTACAGCACAGTAGGCTATGTTGATTGAAAGGTTTTTATATGCCCTTAGGTTGCCTCCTGCTGGACAAAACGCCCCATTTTCTGATAAAACATCGTTTATTAAGAGACATTTTTTGGGAATACGCAGCGTTTATGACGGTGTGTTTCTTACCCGCTGTAACCTTTTGATCTCATCCTGTTTGAACTTAAGGATAGCCAGTGCCTGCTCATGTTCCAATTCCAGCTGCTGCCTTCGCTCGGCGACCTCTCGCATGTGCTTTAAGGGGGGAAAAAAACAAAAAAACAGCAACAATAATAAACAAATCCACTTCAAACATTTAAATTGTCGTGGTTAAGATTAGGGTTAGGGTTCCATTTGTAACATTTGTGGATTGTTTGACTTACAAAATGGCATTTTCCTCTTGTTATAAGTGAAATCATTTGCCAATGGAACTAGTACAGTTTAAATTACTATTAAGAAATTATTTACTTTAAATAAGCTCTAATATCTTGCTCAAAAGGACTTTAAAGTCAGTTTTACCTCATTTCAAATGTATTAAGACAATTGCACAAGAAACTAGACCAAAAATACTGGTAAGATTTTGTGTGTTAGCAGTGAAGAAGTATAAGATGTGCAATGGGATACCTTTAGGACCTGCTCTAGGTTCTCCAGTTTGGCACGGAGTCTCTGGTTCTCTTCGAGAACTGAATTGTGTTGAGCGGTCACTTCAGAGAGATCTTCCCTCAGCTCCTCATTCTCAGCCCGAGTCTAAGAGACAGCAACGAGTTAACCGACTTGTTCCCAGTGAATTCCCTGCATCAACCCGACTGGGACGGAGCTGGTTGAACACCGACCTGGTCGAGCAGCTGCGCCTTCCTCCTGAGGAGTTCTGCCTCCTCCTTTAGTTGCTCATTTTTGCCTCGCTCATCCTCAAGCTGGTTCTCCTGTTGGACACACAAGACCAGTCTTCAGACTCACCTCGTCTTTAAAATGTAAGACAGCAGCTCACAGGAGAACCCAAGGATGTTTTCTTACTAAATCCAGACATCTCTTCTGTCGCTTCTTTACTTCATGCTCAAGATTTTCACATTCTTTTCTCTTCTTGCTCAGCTCCCGTTCCTGGACCAAAAATTATGACAGTTATTGATAATCAGTCCAAAATAATCTCTGACAGGTGTAATATATATAAAAAAAGAAATACAACATATAATGCAAATAAAAGAAATCATATACAAGAGTCTTGAAAAAGTAATGTTCTTTGCATTTTGTCACTTCAGAACAAGAAATGATATGTTAGACCAACATACAGTGGCCAATACCTGTGAAGTGGAAAGAAAAATGATAGTTTTATTTGTTTAGAAATTAAAATCTTAAAAGTGCGGCATGCATTTGCATCCAGTCTCCCCTGAACCAATACACTGTAGAATCATCTTTCTGTTACAGCAGCAACTTGTTGAGTCTTACATTTTCCTTTACAAAAGTCCAGGCAGAGTGCAAAAGCATTAATTTTCAAATGTTATCGCACATTAAAAATTAGATTTTTAATTAATCAATGGATTTGATTGGGCCACCCTGCCACTAGATGTGGGCATTATCCTTTATAATTTATTATGGACTTTTTTTTAATGATGGCAAGAATTTCAAATTTATTGCCGTCTTGATAAATGGCAGTTATTGATGTTAAATTATATTTATGTTTGTGGCATTATGAATACTGTGATACAGAGTCAGAGCCATCCGGTTACCTAAAAAGAAAGTAATAGTTCTTTTCGCAATTCATAATTTTTATCGCTATCACAATAGTGTCGCAAAATAGGTTTTCTTTTATCATTCAGTTCCTTTATTCTTCCGTCAACTCTGACCAGCTTCCCTCTCCTGTTAGCAACATGACAAACTTTCAGACTTTTTATTTCATGAAATAAAACTCTCAGTTCATTTTTCTTCCACTTTAAATGATGCAACGTCTGTGTCGGTCTGTCGCATATGATCTAAATAAAACAGATTAAACAGTGGTTGAAACCTGACGGCATGAGAAAACGGATGAGGGATATGATGAATACTTTTAGAGCGCACGTTCATACTGTCATAATTTGATGCAAAACAGAATACATTGACTTTACTTTCCTTGTCGACCTCTGATACAACACTGCAGAGGCATTACAAAGCTTACCATCCTCTAATTATTCTAAATGCAGCTTACATGCAGGAGAAGCAGAGCATAAATCAGCTTATTTCAGCACGGCCACAGGGTCTGAATGGAGCATTACCTATCGACTGCATAGAGGGGGGGAGCTACAGAGCACACTGGCTAATTGCTGACCACAAGCAGCTGACTGGAAGAGATACTGTACTGTCACTACCGATGACACGGCAAGACAATGAAGATAATTAAAACGCAATCTGTGGTCCGATTTGGTTGATTGTGCGTCAGTCGCAGCACTGAGGACAAGAATGATGTGTACCGAGTCAGGATGTTCTGTTGTATATAGAGCAGCTATCCTTAAAGCATACGCCAGTTTTCTGCTCTTCCTTTAACTAGTCCAATGGCTGTCAACTGGGTTAACATAATTTCCACAGGTTTCAAATTGAAGCATTTTAAAGACTTTTTAAAGACTGCTATGAACGAAATTTAAGATCTGCATCATGACAGAAATGTATAAAAGAAAATTCGATATTTTGATTGGCTTCCTGTAGACTTATCACCCGTAGAGACAAGCTTTTGGCACAGAATGCATCTACAACTGTATGGTTGGCAACCATGCTAGCTAGCAAGGGTATATTAGCTGCAGCCTCAATCACCTTGAATCACAGAACGCAATTAATATATGCAGACATCTGTGATATGCAGATGTCTGCATATCACAGACATCTGAAAGAACTTCAGATGTCTGAAAGAACAGTCCTGCAGGAAAAATTTAAGACCTATGATTAACCCGTGTAATGCCAACTTAATTATTATTATTTCCAAATTAATTTAAGACATTTTAAGGCCTTAATATTAGATACAGGAAGTCAAGACTTTTAAAGGATGCCTGGTTTACAGGAATTGTCACCACCGGCACCAAAAGTTTCAGAGCAGCTGATTGATGTTCAGCTGAGACTGCCGATCAGAGCTGCTCAAACTTGATCTTTTTTTCCAGTCAGAACACAGCAAACCCAGAAACTAAACACTCTTCAGTGCGGATGCTGTTACTGAATGGAAGACAGATCAAAGTTAGCTACTTTCAGTATAGAAGTTGGAAACTGAGGAAGCCGTTCGGAACTGTATTTTATACAGTACATATGCTCTTCAAAGAGAGAGCATAACTTTGAGAAATTAATAGGAAGGTTGAGCAGAGTAAACTAAAGCTGCCCATTTTTATCTATTTGAGCTTCCAGCCTTTGCAGCGGAAGAAGCCGGATTTTAAAATCTAATCTCATGTCATAGTAAAGATTTATACTACCAATAAGTATTATAAAATATGCTAACGTCACTTTAAAATGTCAATCCAGTAATCATTTTGTTTTTGCATAATACAATAAAAATATAATACAAAACAGCTAAACCTTATTTTACAGCAAAACTTCTCACAGAGACTGTGTGACATGCAAATTCACTCACCACAAAGGGCAAAGAAAAGCTTTTGAATAGTCTGAGCGGTTTTGGTATTAAAACCTAAAGCACGAGGTCAGAGGAAGTGTCCGGCAGCACAAACTTCTGTGATTTTAATCACTCCATCACTTAGTAGGAAGCCGTTTAAAAGCACTAGTTCAATACCTGGAAACTAAGAACATGATTGCTACAATAAAAGTCTATGGACAGATCAACAAACAGCATGCGAGTAGATTATTTAGTTTGGTTTAAAAAAGGAGCTGATCAAGGTTTGTGACATATGTTTGTGTAATGTTGAATTTGAAGGGATAATATTGTAATCCCTTCATTTTCTCTCAAATTCGGACAAATACAAACGGTAAACACGTCATTCTATGGGAGTACGTCTTTCACAATCAGTCTTTTTACACATTTCATTGAAGAATTAAAGTGAGAGTGTATGTAAAAAAAAAAATCCCTTAAAAAATACTGGAAATTAGCGTTGGCAAACAAAACCCTGCACTTCTACAGCCATTGCAACTGCACATGATCTTCAAACAACCTAAATCAGACGTGACCAAAAAATTACAAGAAAAAAAAAGTTTTAATTTTTACACACACAAGCAAATGTAGTCTGCTTTCTGTCGAAGAGGGATCTTGTACAGTATCTTGTTTTATTTAAACATAAAAATGCTCTTTCCAATTTGCCCAGCTAGATTTATATTATGTCTTTTCAGCGACAAGAACAGAAAACGGCTCACTGTTGCTTCATGGCCGTACTCAAATCTGTTTTTCAGTAAAAGTCACTGGACGGCTGTGTTTGCATTTACTATTAGAATAAAAGCAAAAACATGGTTGATAAAAGATGAATAATTAAACCAACATCCTTGATTTTCCATTTAAAGAGAAAATATTTCTATTAAATATTTCACACAGCAATTACATAGCAAACCTGACTGTACTCTTTCCATTAGCAACATTCAGTAGCGACTCTGATTTGGGACTTAGATTCACATGAAATGCAAAGTGGAATGAAAAGTGATTTGAAATTAGGAGAACGTTTAGATTTTACCGCAGAGTCTATTGAAAAGTAGAAGTATTGCAAAAGTATTAATAAGGCTTTTCAGGTTACAATGTCCTGCTAAAACCACAAAATCAAGACAGAACAAATTTAAACGACCTCGTGTGATAAATATTATTTATAATAGTCATGAAATCATATCTTTAGAGTGCATTATGGATAGAAGATTGAAAATTGCTTTAATTTCAGTTGTAAAAACAGATATTATGGATTGACACACACCCAGAACAAACTCACTGCTTCATCACTGAAAAAGTCAGGTACAAGATGACTAAAAGTGCAAAGATAGAAAATTATGAGACAATCAAAGACCAGCGCCGCAGATCAGCTAGAAATAAAAAAAACTGTTCAATCAGAGAGGCCAGAGGAAAAGCTGTTGATGGGGAAAAAAAAAATAGGGTGACAAACATGTGAATGAATGTGCTCTGGTCAGACGACACAAAAATCGAATCTAATCTATCTTCCTCTAAATACGGTGAAAATCACTGCACTAAACGCTGAGTACATCATCCCATGGCGAAGCAAGGTAGTGGCAGCGTTATTCTGCATGGAGAAGGAAGCTGTTCAGAGTTGACAGAAGATGGAGTGAACTGAATGCAAGATTTCAACTTCCAGCAGGACAACAACTTACAGCTACAGTGAAAAGGTTTTTATCTGACCACACTCATGTGGTCAGATCTTAAGTCCAAACCTACATTGACAATCTGTTTTAGGATTTCAAAATCTGTCTGTACCTAAAATGCTTTGTTAAAAATAAAGCACAAAATAGTCATTCTCTAGATGTAAAGGAAATGCCCCAAAAGCTTTATTAATTGCAGTGACAATTGGTTCTGCAAGGTATGGGTTGTTCTAAAATATATTGGCAAAACATGTTGAAAAGAACACATCTTCCTCCCACCTCACAGTTACATACTACTATCACAATAAATCCAAATAAAATGCATAAAAGTTTGTGGTACCAACATATTTAGCAACCTTTTGAATCACTAAACTTCTATCTGCTGCTGCAATAATGTTGAGGAAGCCGTTAAGATTTGTGCTTAGTGCAGTTTGTCGAATGCTAACCTATTTGTGACGAAGGTTATGTAAAACAAGCAAAGCTAAATTAAAATTGGAGGTAAAGTAGAGCATAGATGAGATTTCTGGAACATGCTCTTTAAACCTGGCCACATTCATTCATATTCCCAAAGCACTTCTGCTGCTGCTGTATGTAACTTTTACAAAAATATATTTTTTACATATCTGTTAGCATGTCATGACAGCATAGTATGAGACAGGCAATATGTGAAAAGATTGAACTTCTCCGCCTTCTCCCAGTGCTACTATTGCAATCTAAGCAAAATTCACCGTTGTTAAAAACAGCCAATCAGAGCCAGGAGGAAGGTCTTGGCACTGTTAATTACCCTCGCATAAACGCTGCTCAATTTGGTAACTGCTAGAAACAACTTAGGAAACCGATGATCCGGTAGTTATCGGTGGTCCTGCTAACTAGCCTTAGCATTTGTGGCAGGCTTCGTTGTAGTGTACTAGCTGAAGGATAGCGGAGAACAAGCAAGAGGATGTGAATGGTGTATACACAAGAGTGATTGACAGCGGTATGACCCTACGCCTTGCTGTGATTGGTTGTTTCTGAACAGGAGTGGTGTATTCATCAAAATGACAGCAGGTCCATAGGGGGAAGGCAGAGGAGCTTGATTTTTTTCCCCATAGATTATCTTGTATTATACTATCATGACAGTAATAATTTTAACAAATATGTGAAATACATATTTTTGGTAAAAAATAACATACTGTAACTTTAAACTTGCACAGGAAAAACACAAAATCTAAATGACCAAAACGGTATTTGTCAGCTGCAATACATCTCAACCTTTATTTAGAAAGGTTGATGTTTTTGCTGATGAGAACTAAAACAAAATGATCTCACCAGAAACTGTAGTCGCTGCTCCTCTGTGGGTTCCTCCTGGTGGGAGGAGGTTGGGCTAAGGCCCGGTGGGGGCGTCACTTGCAGCCACGACTCCCCCGCCTCTGCCGGAGTCTTCTCACACCTGGATGGAGCTTCATCTAATGCCACACACGGGGGCTCTCCTAAAACCTAGCAACAAAAAAAACAGCAAATGTATAGTCACTTGATGTAGCGACAAGACCGAGCAGTGAAACCGAACTCTGCAAGAGGGGCTGGGGGGTGGGATTAGATCTGAACCTCTTTCCAAGTGGTCCAACTACAATCAAAGAATAATCCGGGGGAATCCCTTGAGCCTCCAACATGACTGAGACACATTGGCAGTAAGACTGTCCTCATTAATTAGCCAAAGTGTAGTGACTTGCATGTTTCACTGAGGATATTTTATTGTTTAAAGAAAAAAAAGAAAACCCTGATATTCCACAGCTGGAGGTGCAGGTGAAGGAAATATTTGTACTGGTCAAGGATCGGCAATCAGCATCTAATTTTAGAACAAACTGACTAATACTCTGAGTAAAACTGTGCTAGTGCAGCCAAGGCCGTGACCCAATAACAGGATCTAAGATGCTCTGCCACGTGCAGAAAGAGAGGCCTATTCATTGCTTTACTCTTTTATTTTACACAAACAGTCTTCCCGTGTGTAGGGTACCGTTTAACTTGAAGCTGATAAGTGATTTTGACTTTTTAGAACCTAATCTGTGATCTGCCTATGCAGTTAGGCGAGGGTATCTCAGGTTTATCTTTTGGATAGAAGACCAGATGGTTTAGAGGCGAATGGCAAAAGGCTGCAGTAAATCCACCGGCGCCTGAACACGAGTCTCCTGCAGAAAGAACAGCTACGTTCTGTGATTTTTCCATTCCTGGCTTAAGTGTTTGCAGATTCCGTCACATCGGGGATGACGGTGTGGCAGAGATTGCTGTATCCTGGCAAATTTCCCATCTTGTATTTGGTCAGACATACTTACCCCAGTCAATCCTCAAGGGATTCCTAATAAGCTTGTAGCACTTCATACTGTACACACTGATTAGGCAAGTTTAAGTTGGTGCAACAAGATGCTATGCTCTTGCTTGTGTTTTCGGTGTAAGATTACCGCAACATTTTGATTCTCAGTAAGGAGCACATTTTTGCCAGCTTTTTATTACATAATAAACTGCTATTTTAAGTTAAAATAAGTCTGAAACAGGCGTGGGTTGGTTACCAGTCTTCAAGTATGCTAAGTTTTTAAAGACTACAAAACCCTCCCCAATGTTCTTTTAATGAGATGGCAGAGAAATGATAGAGTGATGGTATTTTCTCTGGTTGCACTTTGGAGAAGTTGTTAAAGTGAAAGTTGCATGGAGTCTGTATGTCCTCTCCATGCAGGCACGGGTTCTCTCTGGGTACTCCGGCTTTCTCTCACCGTCCAAAATCACGACCTTTTTGTTTAATTGATCAAAATTTATGAGCGTGTGTTTTTTTTTTTGTGTGTTTTTTTTTTTGTCTATTTGTGTTACTCTGTGATGGACAGACACAATCCCCATCCTGTGCACTGCCGGTGAGCTGGCTGGGGAAAAAAACAACAAAAAACAAACGCATACTTTTTTCTTAGTTAAATGAAGGACACATTGAGCTGTATTTCTAGTATTATAAAAAAAAACACTGATAGTCATGATATAAAAACTACATAAGTCACTCTTACTAAGTCAATTCTCTTTGTAGTACATTTGAGACTTTTCCCTTTAAAAAAAAAAAAAAGACTGTAAAAGAAATTAGATTATGTTACATAGTGTTGTTAAAGTGTTTCCTTAAGTAAAACTGTTGTACTTTCCTCTCAAGGTTATGATACAGTGAGAATCTCATGCTGACCCGTTTCTGTTCTGCTATATTGGATGTTTCCAAGGGACACTGCTTATAAATATGTCATATTCTGTAATCCTCACGTTGTTCTCCGCAAAAAGAGCAACTGTTTTTCTGAAATGATAGGTTCGAAGCGGATATAATCAGTGTTCGGGCACCATGAGATATAAACCTAACATGATTTAGGTGAATAACCTCAGAGAGCCGAATATTATGTAAGCTCTTGTTTATACAGTGGTGAGGGGGAGAAAAAAAGGAACGGAGCGCGTCTGATCAAAGCTTCTGTCATAAATTTACATTCGTAGGTACACTAACCTCACTTTAATATGCGTCAGTAAATGTCCTTTACTGACGCATGCAGCACAATGTCAGCGTTGTGTTTGTTTAACATGATTATTTTTTAATAGAAAAATATCTAAATCTCATTCTAAAAAATGATCCTTCAGATTCACTTGGACCAGAATGAAGGGATTGCAAATAGTTTCAAAAACATGCATCTGGAATCTATTTTGAGAAAATGAATTTAAAAAAAAAGAGACATGTCTTGTGTTACTATTATTCACATATGTTTACATTTGAATTAAAAGTCATGCATGATAATGTTACCATTTTGTTCTTTTGTGGGAGAATAGGTCATTTTTGCTATTTATCTGTTTACCTGTTTAGGCTCCAAAGAACGTTAGTCAATCAACAGAAAATATGTTTCACAGTAGAGAATTTCCCGTTTTTTTGTTTTTGTTTTTTTTTAAGAGATGCACTCAATTATTTGACGATTTGAAACTGGCAAATTTTGAAACCAGCCATAAAGAAGTCTAAGAGTGTGGAAAATAGTTTACATTACTTTTGAAATACGCACAGGATCTTCCATTTCATTAATGTTGGCAGTGATTGTCACAAATATATGATCAATATATTAATAATTCTGTCTTAAGTTTAAGATGAACTTAGAAACCCAAACTCAAAACTGCTTTCCAGCAGCTGTTCTCCTGCACAAGCAGCAGGGTATCAAATCCACTTGGAATGCAAATATTTAATAACTGCTTATAGTTGGAAAGCCAGAAAAAATATTTGAATGTTTCATTTTATTATTGTACAAAAAATGGGCGTAAAAAAGGAATGGGCTTAAAATTGTATTGACAGGTCATAATTTTATAAAAATAGGACAATCCTTGGCATTTTTATGCTTTTTACATGCCTTTCTGTAACTTCGTGATTTTTATACATTTTGGCCGATGCAACAATTAAACTGGATAAGAGTTATGTTTGCCTTTCAAGCTAAGCTGTGATTATTTTTATATCATTCTAGACAAGAGCTAAAATAATTTAGAGATTGTGCTTACAATTACTAGAAACCCTTTGAGTGAGTCTTCTTTAAGCAGCTTGAAACCTACCCACAGAATTTATGTGTTGTAAATAGTGAAACACTTCTACATGAACCTATTTTTACTTCTGGGATCTTGGAGAAATGTCAGAAATGATCCCAGAATCAGAGAAGCACTGATCAGATCTTTCTTGTTGGGTGTAATTTCTAGTTTTCCTTCAGGCCAATTCTGATTTTGAAAACATCCCCAGTTTTGCATTAACGTAGCACTTTACTATTCATGTATCTGACTTGTTGATTATCATTCAGAGGCAATAATGAGAAAATTTTCGGATTTCAGCATCTGGCTTATTGACTGGTGCACAAAGTGAACACTGCATTCTTTAGTTTAATAGCAAAAGTAATAAAACTATATTTAAAATGAACTCCGGTCGCCTGTTGATAAAAATTACCCTTAATGAAGAGGAATAAAGAAATGATGAGTCTCTATTATACTGCAGAGACCAAAGCAAGTCCCTCTAAACATGGCTGAGGTTTAGGTTACGTTTGACCACACAGTCACACCGATGTGCTCCACGGACACTGCAGAATCGAGTACAACCTGGGCCCATGCGTACTAAAGCAGGGCCAGATCCCATTCAGCAGGCCCTGAATGCCATAAGCACATTGGTGTAATCCCCACAGACTACTGAAACGGGTAACTGGATCACTTCTTTTAAAAGCACCTTAATGGATTGGCCTGGCCGTTGATTTTCTTTTTAATGCGGAGCATATCGATGTCCACCTATCAAACGCTCTGTCGCCACGTCCTGGGTTTGTTCTGTCTCGATTCTGCATCTGGAGGCTCCAAATTAAGACAGTTACAAAACCCCAGTACCTGCCAGGCTGCCCTTCACTAGGCCTCATGCTTTCTGATTTGGAAGAAATTGGCAGTCAGTTAGGAAAAAAGGTAAGTGTTTTTTTTTGCACAGATTTAAAAAAACAAAACAAAACCAAAAAAAAAAAACAGCTAGGATATTTCAATAAAAATTTCCTAAAATGTAAGTTTAAAGAAATACTCAGACTTGTTCAAATGTGTTAGAAATTATATTAAGGAAAGAGCTAATGATTTTAAGCATAAGTCTAACATCTCACACCTTACAACCTTTTTGCACAAACCTTTTTTGTAATGACGCTATTTAGCTTTTTCCCCCCCTACTTTTAGTCCTGCAGTTTCCGAATGGACCCAGTTGGAGTTAGCCAAACAGAACCAGAATGAAACAGCTGACAACCATACAGAAAGAGATGAGGACTCAAGAGGAAAAAAAACCAAAAAAAAAACCTACCCCTTCAGTGTGATCTGTGGCAATGTCAAGGTTTCCCTTGGCCTGCTAGTTATCCAGAGCAGGGCGAGATGGAAAAGTCTTTAGTGCGGCTGCAGTCTTACCTACCATCCAAAACCCTCTCACCGCTGCTACAGCAACAGAGAGCGGATTACTGGACTGTACCATTCTGTTGTTGGAGGGGATTAGAGTTCACACAACATGGCCCCTTTTTGGGAGTGCGCGTGGCATTGGGAGTGCATGTGTGCGTCCCACAGATGAGAGATTACCACAATCGGCATTCTCACTCGAGCTTCACAGACAGAGTATTTATTTCATGGGCAGAGGAGAAATTTGCAATAACATTATCTGTAAATCAAATGAATGTCTTTAATGTTATGTAAAATGATTTACATCCAAAGGGAGGCTCCGCCTTTAAAACATGTCCCTCAAAAGGACAGAAAAACAAAAAATTTTGAAAACTGCTGCGAGTGTTCATGCTTTCTACAACGGCATTTTTATTAACAGATAGAAAGCAGATTGCACTAACGAGAAACATGCCTGAGGTTTTCTCCACTTTAGGGCTGATACCAGAGTGTGCTGTGGGACAGAAGTGAGTACAGAGAATATCAGCATCACAGGCAGAGAGGATCAGAGTGTATGACTTTGGTAGCTTTGATCAGTCCCAAGTTAAAGACAGGGAATCGCCTCATTATGGCTTGTGGGAGATTAGTATCAAGTCCAACGACAAGCCATTACATAACACTGAAAAAACGGCATCCATGCCAATGTAAACAACGGTTTTGGAAAACCTCAGAGAGCGGCATTTTCCATCACCGACAACAACTTCAACCCCGACTGCAGAAGTGACTGTTCTGATCTGCTCTGTTTGCAAGTGACAGCAAACCAAAACGGTGTCCAATTAGGACCGGACATTCACTGTGAGAACTCATAGCTCCCCAGCAAGCAGGGGTCAGCATGGAATTAGCTGTGTGTCGTCTTTTTTTTTTTTTTTTACCTTCTCTTGCCCTGCCTCTTTGGCGTTTTCCTCACACTTGTCTGTGCCATTGGAGTCAGGTCTGAGGCCGGGCCTTTGCCTGGACGAAGTGACAGAGAGCTGCCTCTGTAGCCGCAGCACCTCCTTCTGAGACTCTTTGAGGAGTTTCTCATATTCCACCCGAGATGACTGAACAGAGGAATCCTGCAGAGTCACAGGAAGCAACATCTGAAATAATGCCAGGAAAATTGAACTAAGCATGTTAATTTTCGATCTATATCCTAAACACTCCACCGATTTAAAGAAAAACTAATGATCTCCATTATGGTCAAATCTTTGTTACTTTTATAGTTTAAAATGAATTAAAATAATGTTCTAACCCATGAAACAAATGTAGATATGAAAAGTTAAGATCAACTTAATTTCAGATAGACAGATGTCAAAATTGAATGTTGTTTGATTCATAGACGTCCTGTCGTCACTGTGCTGTATTTGTTCCCTTAAAACCTTTTCTGTTTTATAACCAACAGATGCTCAGATTAAGAAGAATCGGCTCCTATTTCCAAACAGGCACTGAGACAGGCAGCCTGTTCCTGCACTGTCATCTATCTGTCCTCAGCAGTGACGCTGCCTCTGTAATACAGGTTTAGGTTGGATGGCGCAGTACCCAAACTGTCCAGCAGAGAGCAGCCTTGTGGCAGAATTGACAACTGAGGTTGGATGGAGAAGAGTTTGAAAACGTTGGTGTTTTAGCTCATTCTAGGCCAAATAATTTGACTTTTACTACTATGAAATAAAATGCATGTACCTTAGCTGGTCCGAGTCGTGCCTCGAGCTGCCTGCACTCCTGCTGCAGGGCAGCAATCTCTTTGTCTTTAGAGAGCAGTGCATCAGCATGCTGGGCCAGGTCACGAGCTCGTTGGCGGGCAAAAGCTCTTTTGTACTGCTCCACAGCAGCAGGTCTGATGAGCGAAGGAGGATTCACCTAGATTTGGAAAAGATAACAATGATAAAGTATTCAATAGAATACAAAACTAATTGAACATTAGTTATATATACTTTTAAATTCCCCTCAAAAAATCCATATTAGAAGATGTGCATTCGAAATGATTGCATTGGGCAACACTGGCAAAATTTAGCTCCCAAAAAATGTTGGATTACTGTCGGGTGTTACAGCAACTGACCTTCCAGTGACCCTTTTTCATTTACAATCACAACCAATACTTATGTGCGTAGTAAGAAAAAAAAGAAATAACATAGTTAATGCTAATTATTTTATTGATCAAATCTGGGTTTTCTTCTAATCATTTAGGCTATCTTCAAAGTTCACATTGGGAGAAAGGCTACATTGCCTCTGTGCAGAGCTCTGCATGCTCTGTTCACTTTGTTAAAAACTTCACACAGTGGCTGAAGCATGAGAAATGTTATTTTATGATGTTTAAAATCAAGTGTTAATTTTCTTAAGCAGAATTAATTATTTTGCAACTTTTGTCCGGTTACACAATTAACTGGAACCTTGTGAAAAACTCATTACTGAGCCAACAAGTTATATCAAAACAGAAACATTAGCCTAGCACAATAAACAAACTGTTCAACATGAAAACATCATTAGCAGGAGCAAAACGGTGGGACAGTTTTGAAGAATGTAGTCATATGTGATGAGTCAGATAAGTAACTAAACAAGAGAGTGTGTGTGTTATAGAGAATGAGCCATCAACACTTGAGGGTCCAACATATGAACCATTACTGTGCAATAAGCAATTGGTGTCTGTGGTAGATGGACATCATCACCACAGACAGACAGTTAATAATGCCACATAACTGAGAAATCCAACCAAAGATTGAATCCATCAAGTTTGCATTAGATCAGGTGCTCAGCACAACAGCCAGACTGGTTGGCTGACAGACAGTCTATCATATAAAACTATGCTGACAGGCAAAGCGGTAATATAAAGCTTTGCCTGTAATATATTGCTATTATCAGGTGGCTGAACTATAATGGGAGAATCTATAGAGACACATGCTGGAAGAACTATAATCAAATGGGGTTAAGACTTTGTGGCTCTCTCAGATCCATCCTGGCAAATGCTGATGACTAATCAACTAGTTACTGGGACCAGTAGTCATCAGAGCTCTTTGGAAATGTGACATTTAAACTGGGAGAGTTATTAAAACAGATTCCAGGAACATTGTCATGGCTAAGCCAAGCTAACTCTATTTATAAAGACCTTTTAAAACGGCAAAACTGACCAAAGTGTTAATTACAGAATGGAACAGCTAAAATACCAAGAAAGGTTCTCAAGCACCCAGATAAAACACAGCATGTGAGTTCTGGTTGGCTGGTTTGACTGGTTTTTGTGATGAATCATTTATTTATTTGACGTTGGAAACAACTTTTTTTTTAGCTTTTGGTGAGGCATTGTGACAACAATAAGCTGCGTTTTTTGTTTTTGTTTTGTTTTTTTTAAGTAAGAGTTGAAAACAAACTCCCAGCAAAAGAAAGTGTCGATATTTATCAGTGTGGTGTACCACTTTGAGGTTGGCCTCCTGTAGTTTGCGAGCTCTCTCTTCCAGTCTCTTAGCGAGAACAGTCAGCTCGGTGTTCTTCCTCCTCAACCGCCTGACCTTCTCCTCAGTCTCTGGGGCGCTGCTTTTTCGCTAAAAACACGAAAAACAAATATCATCATCACAAAGAGTCTGCAGTGAGTGGTCCACCAGCCAAACAAACAGGTTTTAAGTCATGTGAGCCGAGGAGGTATTTAATATATAGACATATTTAAAGTCAGAAGCCTCCCACAGTACACCATAAAGACATGAGGCTAAAATATTTGACATTTTCATAACTGAATAAATTCCTGTATAAGAAGAAACAAAAAGTGTCGGAATATCTCTTTAAGTGTTTTGTGGACCTGGCCTAGTTTCTACAAAGCTTTTCATCAAGGGTACGCGCACACACACAGTTATTTTTAGTCCTACCAGCAGGCCGTTCTCTTCCCTCAGTGTGTTGCAAGTCTTCTCCAGCTCGTCGAGGGCTCGCAGGAGTTCTGAGTTCTGACGCACCAGCAATCCGTAGTCTGTTCCATTCTGTGAAAGAACCACAGCAAAAATATTCATTTCACCATCTACAGCCTCCAGTTCTGTTTTTAAATACCAGAGGACAAAACATTCTCAGGGAGGAACCAATTAGATTTTCCACTGTGATACTGTATTGTTAAAATATTTCAAAGGTTTTGCTTTTCTGTCATACCTAAATGTTTCAAGTCGTCAAACAAGGGAAATCCAACTATTGACCTTACGATGAAGCGTATCCAAAATATCTGTAGGATCGTCTCATTCTCTTCTAAAGAAGAAACTGTTATCAATCATTATTGACTAGTACTGCAGTTGAACAGCACGCAGAAAACGTAAGGGCAGAAATTTCCTTAAGCAACAAATATCACAGTAAGAACAACCTTTACAATAGATTTTCTAACTCACCGTTTAATTTTTTAGCTCAATAAAGGAAATATTTTCAAGGCTGCAATTGTGTGTTGCAGCCTTGACCCTACTCTGTCATCATGTAGATGACAAGAGTTGCTAATCTGTTAGTAATTCAGAATGAAAACCAGGCCGCTGAAGAGAACAATGGCCACTGTGCCATAACATCCCGCTTGTAACTGAAGACTGTACTAAGTAGTTTATCAGGCATGTAGAGTAAGGTTCACGTTAGACTTTCAGCTCTCCTGCCTCGATTTTAACGAGCCGTGAGGCTCAGATGGGCAGGTTGGAAATGAATACAGTGTCTGAGGTAAACTTTGATGAGTGAAAGCAGGGAAAAGGACATCCTCAAAGGAAAAGAGTAACAGACACATTTAAAATGTTTGAAGAACGTAGTCTTTACGTTGCCCATTGTTGGCAGCTGCAAATCACAAATTGATTAAAAACAGGAGAATTTCTGTGTGACAGACTGAATTTTACACAGGACAAGAGCCTGCTGATTTCTCCTGGTGTAAACCATCAGTAGATCAGCTGTGTTCATGTAAACATTACAGTTTTAATCTTTGCATACAAAGCTGTATGTATTCTAGAAATCAGTGGCATACAGTCAGTACCTTGCCCGATTCATTAAGGCAAAATCTTGACGAAATGGTCACCGGATTGTACATCATTGGAGATTTTGCCACAAAAATGCCAAGGGGCTGACTCTTTGATGATGTTGTTATAGTAACTGGAGATGTGGTGCAATGACACAAAATGTACAACACAATCTGCTATTGTTTCAGTCAGAAAGGAAACACAATCTCATTTCCCTCCAAAAACAAGAACGTACTATTATGGTTATGATAATGACACCAACTGCTTATATCTTGTTGACATAAACAAAATTTAATAATGATCGGAATCATGACCAGAAATATTTCAAAACACCAGCCGCCTCTGGAGTTGCAACTTTTAGCCAGCTGACATAGAGCTGGAGAAAACTCTAGTCACTTGGATACTTTTGATGGCAGTTCATCAAACAAAAAGACTGTAACCACAGAAATTGTAAGTTGTGATGCAAGTACTGGGTGTGCAGTACTTTCAACGACTGACCACTCTGAACACCGTGTTAGCAGATTTATGATTGTGGGAAAAACTTGATGCAGTTCCCTGATCAAGATTATGTATCAATAGATTCCCTATACTGTCTAAATTAGGAGCAAACAGCATCGAGCCACAGCAAAGACACGGTCTGTCACTCCAGGCAGCAGACAAGCCTTCCTTACAACCTTTTAAAATCCATACAAAGTCAGCACGTTTACTTTTGCACTCCAATGTTCTCTGAGCAAAGCTCGGCTCAGACATCGCCAAAGTTTCACTCATTCTGTTAAAATGTGAACAACCTCACGTTTAACAGTTTGATTTTGCACAGCATGTCATTTCACATTTGCATTCTGAAGGAGCACTGTACAAGAATGACAACATTTTTAGGAGGTTTCAGCACCGCAGATCCTCCTGTTGCATTGAGAATACATACCAAAATAAGGCTGAGTTATGTCTGTGGGATAGCCTCTAAACATTCTGTGCTTTTGGTTTGACCACACTATTGAGCACACAGAAGACATTTTAACTGTGATCTAGTGGAGGGGGAAAAAAAGAGCTGATGATGTATGCAGAACCCATACCTTCGGTATATTATTATAATGATCTATTAGGACATGAGAAGAAACTGCTCAGAGCATTGCAAAGCCTTGAAAAACTCCAGCAAGCCAAGCAGCATCTTATTGTAGGAACTATTTGCTTTGCTAATGAGCTCTGCATTTTTTTTTTCCAGGGACACAGAAATAACGCTTATTCAACTTTACTCAGTTCATTTATCACTAGGGCAGGCTACAAAGTAACAATACACACATAGACAAATACTATTAAAACTAAACATTAAACTCAGTATGTTAGAATTGCTTGAGTACTAAAAGGGCATAAAAACATCTCAACTCAATGGATGATCTTAACACAGACTCATTATATTCCCTTTTTTTCCCCTAGATTTAACATTACCAAAAATGTTTTTAAAAAGTTTCCTGAAGATATTTGATTTTTTTTTCACACGTACAACACTAATGTGGTGCCAAGTAACCATAAATTGAAGTAACAAAGTGATTTAAATTACTGAAACTCTAAACAACTTCCTGTTACTTGTGACAGCTGTTATAATAATATCCAAATCTTAATATTGATAGAACATAATCACCTGTCGCAAGTAAGTGGTGTTTAAAATTGTGATCAAATGGTCCAGAAACTTGCTTTACTTTCTTTCAGTCAAACTTTTTGTTGTTGTTGTTGTTGTCAAATCATTTTTAAATTAGCTATAAACCCCCTGCCTATGTTATGGCTTGCAAATTGGTAACAAGATTCTACAAGGTGTTAAAAAATAACCAGTAAACAGTGTTTATACTGAAAATCAAGCCAGGTCTATTCAGTTGCAGAATTTAATAAAAAAAAAAATACACAGTCAATTTTAGCCACCAAATTGTTGATAGTTAAGAAGCTCTATCAACATAATAAAAATGTATTTTACAAGTTAGAAGAAGCCCATGTCGACGATGAGTGGAGTTTTCTGTCCATTTGGAGGAAGTTGTGCCAACATGACTTTTCTATCTCTTCTGTTTTGATTTTAATGATTCTGGAGTCCATCCGTGTCGATTTTCTGTTTCCTGCGAATCATAATGAAATACCCAGGGGCTTTTCCCCAGGCAAGTTACACCACTGCTTCACAGAAGCAGGAAGAGAAAGGCTGCAGGTGGGGAGGTCTGTCCAAGGCCAGAATACATATTAGTATTCCGCCAATTCTCTCCCACAACCATGCTGTTTTTTTTTATTTATTTATTTATTTTTTTTACATGGACCTGGCTCAGTAAAGCTGGGCAGATGTAACTTAGTAGCAGGAGGGCAGGGGTCTCCCCACTATGGTCTGCCAGGAGATTGAGCCGGAAGCATGGCAGCCTGTAATATTTGGGCCTGTCTGCTGCAGCATTGAACACTCAGAATATGCACACTGCTCTGACACCAGAAGCAACCGTATTTGTTTAGCATCCCAAATAATCCGAAGAGTAGTGTCAGCTTTTAAACACCCATCTCTCGGAAGCCTTAGCACTGCTAGTGTATTTAAAAGGGGAAAAAATGATAGGCTGTTATGTCTTTGAAGTAGGTGTCTCACCTGGCTTAGCTGGAGATGATGGACTGTTTTTCACTAAAATGCAAGGCAGATACAAAACAGTGTACTGAGGGTATTAATAATAACAAGGTGACATAAGAGGTAATGTTTCATTTTATCATGCATTTTTGGTTCATGTAAATGACTAAATAAAATGTATACATCACGATGCGGAAACGCACAGAGCTACATTCACAAATCGCTGTTCTCTGTCATCATGACAGATTTCTATTTATAGCGATTGCACTTTAACATCTGAGCTTTTCATTGAGACTATAAAGCTTTATCATGGAAGAAATATAGACCTCTTCAAAATCAATGAGTCCATAAGCTTTTTATGTGCATCTCATAGTCTCACTCCTAACAGCTTTGGCATTTTCTGCCATGCTCCCGTTTTGTCTTTGCTATGAAGAAGAACCAAAGCTCAAAAAGTAAGGCGGACGTCCATTTTATCCAATATTAGATACAAGACCCTTAATCTTATCATAAAGACTCTAAATCTCCTTTTATAAAGGGGCACAAATTAAGATTAAAAATATTCAGATTTCAAGACTTGCAGAAACTGGTAAAACATATTAAAGAAAGTTAAAACAATAGCACAACTGATTCATTCACACAGAATAATAGGCCTTTTAGTAATCATTTTAGAAGTAACTGTAAAATAATTTGGCGTAAAATGAAGTTTTGCATACATTCTGTGCATTATGGTCTTCTTTATAAACGTTTTAAGCATCGACATGACCGCAAAACAGTGACAATATTTTGACTATGTATTGTTGCCTGAAAGAAAAACAGTGAACTCTGGAGATGCAACAAGCAAAAACAAAAAAAGACTAACAAATTGTTTTTCTGTGAACGTTACATTCACAGTACATTCGCTGATTGTTCCTTTGCTTTAGATCCAAGGAAAGCTTTTGCACGGGATAAAGAAATTCATTGCTTTATAGAAATGCTAACATCAGCATCTTTTAGTCTGACAGCTAGAAATCCCCCACTGGAACCCTCTGAGGAGTCTGGCAACAAGACAAAAGACACAGACAGGCTAAATAAGCACTCATGCATTGCCATGTGCGCTTCTTTGTTAGACATGATAGCTGAAGCAGCAAGAAGCGAACGTCAGCTGTAATTGCTGAATAGTAACCGTGTAGTTGAAGGGTAAAGACGCTTCACATATTAAATTACAGTGTCTGGTCTAACTGTGGCTTTCTGGTTCAATTTCATTGACATGCTCAAGAGATTCAATAATTACATTTCTTCTCACTTACATTTGTTGTTTAATACAGTGACGGTGATCTCTCAGTTAATTAGTTAAGATGGAGAAAGATCATTTCAATAGGTGTTTAATGTCTTCTTATGATACTAGTATCATAGCAACAATACCTATTAAAGCACAAACAATAACAATAAATACTGGGGCCGAGTAAAACTCCAGGAAGATCAGCTCCTTTGAAAAAATAGGGAGAAAAGAACTACAAAGCTGTTTGTGGTGCGTTTCATCACTATTAGAAACCTCCCAATACTCATATATAAGTCATGAGGAATCCCTCTTAAGTGTCCTCTCAAATCCCCCCCCTGCATTTATTACATCTCATCTCTGCAGGGTAGCTGATGCTGACAGATATTTGGGGGGTGGGAGGTTCTCATATGGAGAGAACAAAGAGCCAACATGGGAGTCCCCATTTCTTCCCCCAGGCGTTCTACCTCCAACCTGCCTCGTACTTATTGCGTTCAAATGAACGTCCCCTGATTAAGCTCAAACAGAAATGAACATTGCTTTTCGAAATGTAGTTTTCTTGTGCCAAAATTGGAGTATATAAGAACACACACAAAACAAATGAAAGTTATGTGAATTTACATTTGGAGAATATTGTGTAAATCCCAAAGTCCAACATGCTAATTCAGATTTGAATGTACATCAATGTAATCCAGTTTTTTGGTGAATGTACCAGTGCTGTTTCGGGATTACGGCCTTCCCTTCTCAAAGCAATTATAACAGTGCCTCCTCAACAAAGTAATTAAAACCCCTTCATCTCAGAATCAACATATTAAACTGCCACAGTCTCCTGAACCTTCAAGAGCCTAATAAAGTGCTGAAAGTGCATAAAACGTCTGGGTTGTTGAAAGAGACGAGTAGAGAAGTGATGGAAGGGTCTCCCAAACGGCTCAATTCACACAAACCCTCCGTGAGCATCACGATAAGACAAATCTTGATTTGTTAAAAAAAAATTTGCATATGCAAAAGAGTAAGAGAAACACCATTCCCCCAACATAAAAGCAGCAACATTTATCCTGGTGTGGAAAAACAGCTTTACAGAATCGGCTTTAATATTTAAAATTCCCACTGATCATCACAACTCAAATATAAGTGCTTGCGAATCATAGCATATTTAACATCAAACAGATTGCATAAATCTTTTTAAAATAATGAATACAATGTTTTCGTCTAAACCTAAACTCTGTAATGTGCTTCTTCCAAGTCACCTTAAACTTTAAGAGCTCGATATGAGAATAATGTAATTTTAATACAATCTGCAAAAACATGAAGTAGAATGGGAACATGATGAGCTTCTCTTTCATCTTCTGGTCGAAACGCAATTACACTCATGAGCAAAACAGAAGCAAACATCAATTTAACCTCGACAGAAGCCTGAGCGGAGGATCAAATTATATGGAAATGTCACAGACAGACAGAGCTCTGGGGATGTGGCTTAACAAGCACTTCTTTTTTGTACAAAACACCTTCATATCAAAATATTTCTTCTAACATGTGTGAACTGAAAGTGGATTCTGTAAAAGATGACTAGAAACATCAACATATGTTGCGCACTTTGCATTGTGCATTAACAGCTGTCATCATTAAGACAGTGATTGCCTGTCCATCTTGGAGACTTTGGTCAACTTTAATTGATGCACTGAACCAAAAGGAGAACAAGGAACTCAACATTCTTTAAATTCCTGATACAGTTTTACAGTGTACAAGTGATGGCCACCGGATTAAATGTACGCTGTAAGAAAAAGTGACAGCTGAACAGCGCTTGTAACCTCCGTTTCACAAAGACTAAGCGCCTCATTGCAGCCAGACGGCAGCCAGACACTCAGGCATGCTTCAGCTGGAATATGGAGAGGAACCATTACCCCAGAGATTCTCTTTGCACTCCACAATCAATTATTTACACCACATAACATGGCTAGCCAATAAAACACACACACACAGCCGCAGAGACATGTAAGTAAATGTGCCTCCCAACACATATGGTATGAAACCACTTAGCAAAGATCAGAAACAGAGAACGATCTTGTGCACATAATAACCTTTTATGGACTTGTCACAAAAAATGCAAATGCAAGTCTAAAAATAAATCTACATCATCTCCAGTTTCTAATGCAAGAATTGTAGCTTTTCTTTTGTTACCTAAATATTTTGAGATTTTCTAGAAGAAAAACTGTCTGTAAATAATAATTTCAACAACCACATGGCTGAAGATAAAACAGGTGAACTCGCTCACTCTTCAACTCATGTCATAAATGTTCAAAACAACAGAAATATGCATATATATATTTCATACGGACCTAATTTAAATAATGTATGGTAAACATGTTTTCAGAACAGCAGCCATGCCTGAGTATCCCAGATTCTACATTTGCCGTTTCAAAACTTACCGTGTTTATGCAGAGTAATGATAAAAATAGCTTTCAAGACAATTTCTTAACTCTGCCGCACTAGTCATGAAAACAGCATGACCTGATGCAGCTTTTGCAGATTTTCTGCTGAACATCCAGTTGTGTCATTTCACTCATGGCAGGGCTAAGAGATGTCGACAAGGTGAAGGTTGTAGATATCGGGCTTAGAGCCGCAGATAACAAACCAGCATGCATGTTTAGTTTGGCTTTCTTTCCACGAATTGTTCAGAGGACTGGATATTTGGTATCCATCGTAAGCAAACAGCCCCTTGAAAAACAACAGTTGACCAAGTGTCAAAGCTCATCAGCTTATCACAGTTAAAATTATTACCAAAGGTCACATCAATGTTCTTAACAGAAGAACCAAGAGCCAACTATAGTACATTATGATCAAACAAAATCTTGCTGTCATGAAGATTTTAAAAGTTTTTTTTTTTCTTTTCCATTTCGGGGTAGGCATGCCTCTACAACATCAAATAAAAAATAAAATACAAATGAAAAACCATTGTACAGTTTGCAACCCCAGTGGCAATGAGTAAATAAAAACAGAGCTACATAAGGAGGAGCCCTGTGGGACACCAGAAATAAAGGAAGTGGATAATAAAAGTATTTTTGATGACCTGTAGCCCTTCACATGTCAAGGGACCAGCTTCAAAGTGTTGTCTGAGTTAAAATGTATGTATAATGTAAAGTCAAAACAAGACCAATGCCGACTTAAATAACAAAAACAAAAATACACAGCATGATGTGATTGCATCATACTCCAAGTTGTAAAAGTAACATCTATTGCAACTTTTGGTAAAATAGCATTAGAGCTAAACTTATATACGACATATATGTACTATTGTCTTGAGTTTGATTCAAACTGAAACAAAAAAGACATTGTATTGTAGAGTTATTTAACATACTTTGTAAACTGCTGTGTTGAGATACCAGTAAAGAAGAAAAAGCCCAGACTGTTACAGTCACCTTAGCACCATCATTACAGGGGGCTGGGTTGCTTACCTGGCTTAGGTGAAAAGACAGAAAATCACAGGTTGTAGAAATAATTTCCCAAATAAACCCCCCACTGTGAAAACACAGCGAGCTGTAAAGAAGCCTTATGGTGCAAACTTGGTGTTAACGAGAGCAGACAGACAACCTGACAGGTAGTTAAGGACTGTGCATAAAAGATCACTTTTTCAATTTTAGACTGAAAAAGTGTCAAATCAAGGCTCTTTGGGTAATCCTGAAGAGTAATCTGAATGTGACAACCTCCTGCTGAGGAGCCAACAAATTGCAGACCCTTGCTGTGAAATGACCAAATAGCCTTTGCTAATGTGTCATTTAATGCTTCATCTCACCGGCTGCGGCCACACATTTACTCCCAGGTTGGGCGCTGAGGGTTTATTAGGGAGCTTTTGTTTAGCTGCGATTACGTTGGTAGGGTAATAAAGAGACGGAGATGGGGAACACAGCAGGGAGTATTGCACTCTAATTACTAGCTTGATGAAGAAAGCTGGTGAGACTAAGGATACAATGAAATCGTCAAAAAGTGAAAGTGGAAAAGCATAAAGAAAATATATCAAAATGCTGTTCATTTGGCTGATTTTTAATGCTAGGAAAGTATTTATACTCTCTAGTTACAAACACAAACTTCAGTGGATTTTATGTTTACATAAAGCAATGCATAAACTGTGGAATGGAAGGAAATTTTTTTTTACAAATAAAATCAAATGAAATTCTGAAAAATATTATGTCCTTGTGTGTATTGTTGAAAGAGCCATAAGGAGGCGTCATTAAAGGTTTATCCTTCAGCATTGACGTGACAGCAGCTCCATGTTGATGGCAATTTTGAAAGTAAGCCTATTAGAGGTTACAAAAGAGTTGAAAGTCGGGGAGAGGTCTACGTTCCCGCAGGACGACTCTAAACATACAACCAAAAGCACAGTGGCTTAAACCAAAGCATATTCATGTGTCAGAATGACCTAGTCAAGGTTCACATTTAAATCCAAGCTTTCAGAACTAATTTTTACAAATAGTCTCAGTTTAATCCGACTGGCTTTGAGCTGCTTTGCAAACAAAGGTTCAAAGTGTATGAATACTTTTACAAATACTGTGTGTTGCACAGCATTTCTCTATATTGCACTGAATTTCCCCAGTGAGGGACAACAAAGGGAATTATATTATATTCTTCTATTACATAACTCACAAAAAAATAAAACGTGACTCCACTGGATTCTTCTTAGTCAAGAATGAATAAACTGTAATTCTACAACTAAAGAACATGCTAGTAGTAAAATCAAAAGGGTTTTTTCCCGCCAACTTCAGCATCCAGTCTGAGTTGTGCCTTCTTTAAAGACACCATACGAGTGAAAATAGCTACTAGGTCATCCTCAGTCAGAATAATTCAAGCCAAGCACAACTTTGCACCAGATAACATGTCTGCACAACTGTGCTGCTCACACTACTTCAGTGTAAACCTCATTCAAAGGCTTCCTGGATGCACATTCCTACAACCTTCAGGTATTCAGATCTTACGTAGTGTCAACAGTCGGTGGACATGATTAGTTTGCAATGCTAATCATGTAAGAGTTAAACTCCCCCACAAATGCTGCTTACCTTTCGCAATTCTTCCATTTCAAACCCGTGCAGGTTTGCATAAAGTGAATGGTGCCTCTTTCCTAACAGCGACGTCTTTAAACAAGCGGAAGCCGGAATGTCCTTGTCCAAAAGCCCACGTTTCTCATCATCCTGTTCCTGAGTCTCCCCGTGCTCCTGCTCGCCGGGCCGGCATCCGAGAGCTTGCGTCTCTTTGGGGCTCTCCATCTCTGTGCGTGTCGGTGCAGGTTCGGGCTGCTCAGGCCGAGCGCACAGGTCATACATCCCTCTATTTAAGCAAAAAGCATCAGAGGGAATCTGCGAGACCAAATGAGGTGCACAGCTAAGTCTGGCCCTTTTTTCCTACATGCTCTCTTCAGGTTGACAAGGAACACGATTGTCCTGCTCTGCTGAAGTTTCAGAGGAAGTGCATTTTTCACAGCAAAGGTAGAATGTCTCAAATCAAGCACAGTTCATGTCTTGGCATTCTTGTCAGATACTAAACAATATGTCTCAAATGTATTAATGAGTTTATGTAGCAGAGACAGATTAAGGCAGTTCCAAATGAAGCAGGAGCTTTAAGCAACATCCATGCAATTTGGAGAACGTGCGGTGACGTTCTCCAAATCGAAGACATTCAGTTCCATGTTTCTCGACTCGGCTGTTGAAAACTGGCAACTGATTGTCGTGGTGCTGTAGCAATCGTTTGCATCTTACTTCAAACATTTATGACGAAGCGGAGTACAACCGTGGCTTGTTTCGCTTCTTCTCGTTGCTGTCGTCTCGGAGGTTCGGCGGGGACAGGAAGAGGAGCACACGCAGCCTCGCTGTTTCACCGTGCATAATTTCCAAACCGCACACGCAGGCTCAAATCAAATGCCGAACAAGGCTAGATTTACACCGGAAAACATGAAAAGAGTCCAACTAACAGGTCTCCATTCCTGGTCTCCATTCTTGCAGCGAGGCTGGGAGGTGGTTGGCACGATGACTCCTTAGCACTGTCGTCATTGACGTGGCGGCCGTGTCACAAAGCATTTTAATCCAAATTCCACAAGACTCGACAGCGCTGCTTAATCCCATCGTATTTATATTGCAATAAAAGGTAAGGAACGAGGACGGAGGGAAAAGCCAGGGAGTCTAAGACGGCAAGTGTCGATGAGAGGAGGGGGCAGGGCGTACTGCTGCCCTCGTCCTATCACAAAAAGGCGAGCTTTGAGACAGGACCCAATCATCACAGCTGCTACGGCTCGTTTCCATGGAGATGACGCTGGAATGATGGAGGCTGCCTATTGATTGTGGAGAAGGCAGTGGGCACTGCAACAGAGGGAGGCAGGCAAAAGAACAAGTGTGCCCTGTCCAAACTGATATTTTACTGCAGCTCTTCAAACAGAAAAAAAAAAACCCTTATCCACTGATTGAACTCACAGCTTCCTGAAAAAGCCTTAGACATGTGAATGTTTGTAAAGACAGTGTTTAAATTACTGCAAACACTCTGCTGTTTAGTCCTGTCGTTTTAGAAGAATTATTTACGCTACTCCAACACAATAACACCAAGTCAGAATAGTGATTTATTCCTGAACATCATAAGATCTACAGAGACGAGAGAAGTAAGTCACAATCACTCCCCCATGTTATCGGATGTCTCCAGTTGTTCATTCTTATTTTTATATTGTTTACCTGTTACATCGTTCATCCTCAAAGTAAATCTTTAACTTGCTGCTGTCACATCTGAATTTGCCATCCTCTAACTTTAACTTAATTTGATGGCAGATGCATAGAATGACAGAAAGTATTGGAGCTCTCACTTCTTAACTAACCAGTTTACTGTGGTATGTTTTATTTATTTAAAAGCGATTTACCATTTCTCTAAGTAAATCCAAGCAACACATTCAAAGCAATGCGAGACTGTTGCAACAAAGTACTGGACAAATGTAGAAAACAATTAAAAAAAATTTTTTTTTAAATACCAAAGACCTCAAATCTTGTGAGATTGAGGGACAGAGTCAGGAATATAATTAGGCGGAAATGTAAAAACAAAAAATATGAAAAGGTGGAGCAGAAAGTTCAAATCTACATAAACTCCACTTGTGACACACAAGTCCTTTGTTTTGCTCCGAGAACAGTTTTTTTCTTTTTTTGCTGCAGACTAGTTCATTATTCATAACAGTTTGCCCACAATAATGAGGTTTTCCACCCTCATAGAAGAAAACAAGCCTGCTGTAAACACTTTCAGCTCCTCTTCGGCATTTTTATGGCTTAAATTTACTGCCTGACTGGTAGCAGCACCCACAGCAGCAACTCCAGTAATAACATTTTCCAAGATAACTGCAGCGGCACACATGCAGGTTTGGATTCACTTTTTTTTTTTATTGTCAGGTTACGGACTATTCATACCCACAACAGAAAGTATTCCAGTCAGCTTTTTCCAGAGAGCATCAAACCACAGACACTGCATAGTTGGACAGAAAGAAGATATATTCAGGTCCGTCAAGATGAGCCGCATTGGCATCCTGTCACTCAGACGTATTTTCACAAAGCCGCCTTGACAGACTAATAAGGCAGCCGTCGGTCAAATACAGACATTTTATAGTGAATGGCTTTCTGCTGAGTCCCAGAACACATGCTATATTTTGTTATTTATATTTCTTTGTAAAAGGCAAATCAGAGACTGTAAATGACAGTGGCTTCATTTGGACAGTTTTTCTTTCTTTCTTAGAAGTGGTTCAAGCTTTGATGAAATGCTGAATTTTCTCTTTTCTAATCTCATCCAAAGCAGGCTGACCCACTTCTGCCACTCAAACAGACCCACAAAACCTCCTCTCTGCACATGGATACAGATATTAATAATTGCTACATCGGGCATTTTCCAATTAACTGAATCAGAGTGATTCGTGTTTTTCTGAAGAATAAGTGAAAACAGGAGGACCAGAAAGAAATGTCTGAAGTAACAAACATGAACTTCAATGTGTTTTGTTTGCATTTAATGTGACGAAGTGATGCAACCATAAAGTGGAAGGAACATTAAATATGCTCATTAGGGGTGCACCGATTGCAGTTTTCTGGCCAATCGCCGATTCCGGCCGATACCAATTTTTGTCTGAAATGTTGCTCAATATATCAAGAACATTGCTGAATTGGCAACATTGGGGTGTTTATTGTTAACTGTAAATGTGCAGACATGATCTGGTCGGCCAGTTTGTCATTCAAACCTCTCTCTTGGGAGAAAAGAAAAGCACAGCAGTTGATTTCTAGACCTTTGACAAGGTTGATAACATCTGTGGATAAGACTGGATTCAAATGTAAAAATCGGCCGATCACCGATCTCCCAAAATTATGGAAATCGGCAGCAATAAATCGTCTGGCCAATAAATAGGTGCACCCCTAATGCTAATCATTATTTGTACAGTTACTATACATTTGTAGTCAGGCCCTGTTACTTTGATAATCAACACAATTGATCGAACTGCTTTAAACCAGGGTAACACAAAAGATCCTACAAAATATATCTCAGGAACACAATAAGGCCACTACTGAAAACAAACCTTAAAACAGCAGCACAAATGTTTCAATGCTCCAAACTAACGCAACCATAATATCTGGTTTGCCACTCTAAATTGCCATCCAACAGCTTGTGGAGAGGCATGCACGTTCCTGTGAAATCTAATCTTGCCATTCTTTTCGATCTGTAATTTAGGAATCATGGAGTCAACACAGCAAAACTCCAAACAATTCATATTTCCTGTTTACTCCTTGCTTTGTTTATACCTCAACAACGGATACGTGAGGATTTCCACATGAGAGACGCACATTAATGCCAGTTATTTTACATCACTGTCTAAATTTACAGCGAAGATCAACAAGCAGCTTTCAGCCACACAAGAAACAAAAGCTTTTCTGAGAAAGGAACCCTAGCCAAAACATTCATTCCAATTTTAAAGAATTCTGTAATGAATCATCAGAAGAGCCGTCAACTTTAACACGTACGATTAGCCTAAAATTAAATTGCATAACCTATTTTGACCTAAAAGTCTGTCACGCAGAGCGTTACTCAGTTCAAAGCAGCACATTTCAAGGTCTTGTACTGTGGTCAATATATATCAGTATGCTCAGTGACAAATTGCACTTTAATAAAAACACTGCAATGGACGGCTAAAACCAAGGTAATATGAAACCTATCAACTGAAATGGTGTATAATACTTTCACCAAAGCAAGAGCAATTTTTAGTTAACATTTCTCAATTATGTTGGAAACAAAATGACTTTATGAAAACCTGGAAAACTGGGACATTTAGTCTGAAACTATAAAACATTTCCTTCTTTTAAAAACATGCATTTTTTACATTTCAGGTTTGCAAGGCTAAGAATAGTAATTGTGATTAATCACAGCACTACTCGGATTCTTTTTTTTTTTTTTAATTGAGTGACAGCACAAATTTTCAATGAGCTGCTGAAGTCCAGTTTGGCTTGTGGTTCAGGGATCTTTGGCGTGAGAATTAACATATTCATTCAAAGAACTGCATTAAGGTGAAATCTACTCATCATATCTAACAAGTTAAAGGAGCATTCGATGACATGGTTTGTATAAAATGGTTTCTCTTTATTGTATAATAGACAACAAGAAGTGTAAACTCACCTCCATGTTCCTTCTTGGGCATTCAGTCGATGACGACTCGTCTGATGAAGAAGACTCCGCCCACAGGGATGGATGGTTATCCTGAACTGCACGGATGGTGTTGTTGGGGTGATGTGTTTCCAGAGAGTTTGTCTGACCCGCACCCCTGACCTTGGTGGAGGTCCATGGCCCAGCAGTCTGTAACCTGCTGTTTGAGAACAGCTTCTTCTGATCAGATTTGCACTGTTTGTTGTGTGAGGGCAAATCTCTGAGGGATGTTGTTTCCAGCTGTGCTCTGGAGCTGGTTAGGAGAGGTGTTGACTGACGGGGATTACAGCTGTTATCCCAGACCAGCTTCTTTGAGGATTGTTTGGCTACATAGTTGGGTGGTCTTGACTTTGGAGTCCCCTGCAACAGCCTCCCATGGGCCTCTAGAAGGCGGCATAGGAAGATGGCTTTCTCTAGCTCGAATTTTCGCCTGTGGTGAAATTTATAACCCGCCCGTTTCCCATTTATCTTTTCATACAGCGTGAGCAGCAACTGCTCCAGCTTTGATTGTTCTCTGCCGAGATGAAAGCCGTCTTCCCCCGAGGACTGCGCCTTGTTTTTTATTCGTCCCTCTTTAGCCAGAAGAAGTCTGCTTTGGTTTCGGTCCTTTAGGCAAAAACGCCTGGCTGCCAGCTCCCTCACGGTCACCTTATGTTCCCGCTCTGCCTCTCTTCGCAGGCTCCGAATCTCCACGCCGAGCTGCCCGCAGGCCCACAGTGTTCGGATCTTCTCCACCTCCAAGTCGGCCTGCAGCCTCTCCAGCTCTCGTCTGTAGTCCGTCTGGTTCTGGCATGACCTCTTGGACAACAGGGCCAGAGGGTTATCCCTTTCTTCTCTCATGCTGCCTCATTCACAGCACAACATGCAAGTAGGGAACGAGTAGTTATAGTGTTTTTTTTTTATATTTCTATACAAGAGGGCAAGTATCGAAGCAGGAAAGAGCAGCAGGTGAGTGATGACTGGATGGTTAGCAAACATGCAGCATGCACTTTTTTTAAACACTGGACCAGTAGAAAGATGAGACTGTAGAAGGTGTGAGAGAAATGGAAAAGTGATGCAGATTAATTTGGGGGAAAAAAATCCAAAGAAATCAAATGAAGAATGTTAATATTGTGATAGCTCAGACAGCTTAGGGATTTCTTCATGCCGTGGTGAATTATGCAAAAATCAACACAAATAAATATGAAATAAGAAAAGACTGTAAAAATCATAGTTGGATTGCTTTACTCTTATAAAAGTACTGCTGTTGCCGGCTGCAGGGTAACAAATATCAGCTTATTATTTTCTCGGTGTTACTATATGAGCAGAATGGAAAATAAAAAATTAAAACTATACCATTTAGTAGAAGTCTATTAAATATTTGTATCTTCAGTCTGTCTATCAAATACTTATGTTTATAACTGTATTAATTATTACGTTATAGTACTTTAGCGGCAAAGATATATATTATAATACCGTTTTTAAAAAAGGTAACAAAACTGGTTTTACCCAAAGGCATGATTTTATTTGTCTAAAACCATCTTGAAATAACAATTTCGCACCTGTCAACTATGAAAAAAGTTACTGTCATTTTTAAGAAAAAAAAAAAATCATACTGCATTGTTAAAAGCAGTTAAAAACATAATTGTTTGTTTGCTACAAGCCTCATCCTACATTATCATATATGATAGGCTTTGAAATAATATTTTGCAGCTAATTTTAAGGGATTTCTAGAGTTATTATAGCTCAAATCATTTTTTTCTTCCAATGAAATGCACCAAATACAATATGCTCACAAAACTGTCAAACAATTGACCTATACTGCTTATATATATATATATATATATATATATATATATATATATATATATATATTCTTTGGTGAAGTCATATTCCCTGTCAGTGGACTGAGTATTTGTTCTCAAAGTTACAATGTAGCACGTCGGTGTATTTTCTGACAGAGCGAACTTTCCTTTAACGGTCCAATAAACGGTGCTAGTGATGCTTCAGCGGATGCTGCTGGACGCTTTAAACTGACGGAAACTTCGCTAACACGGGCTAATTAACGAGCTTAACTTTGCCAGACGGAGGCATTTTGTCAATTAGCTCAACCGTTTAATGTTACGCAGTTGAATAAAATAAAGTGTGTAGTGTTTTAGGGTTGGCGCGGCTAAATGCTAATACGTTTGATTAGCAACAGTTAGCTAAGTTTTCTGGATAGAACTTATATGAAACTCACCTCTCAGCGGACGCTGCGGTTGCAGTCAACTTTCGCCGATGGGGACATCTTCTTTTAGCCACGGCTCTTGTATAGAAAGTTGACGCGCAAACTCTGTCTCTCAAAATTAGCGTTTAAAGGTCCACAGAGTCACGTAGTAAGAGGTGTGTTTATCTGCCTCTGTCCAACACACTGTCCCCCGTCCACCGTTATCCTGTTGGCGAGCACCAGTGCTGCTTTCAGGTCTACTTTGCGACGTCGGTCCATAATTTTAATACCCGGAGTTTGCAACATTTTCGTCAACTAATCTCGTCTTTCGTCATTAATACAGTCGAGTCAGAATTTTGTGATAGTTTAAAGGATTAGCTTCTTCGCGTAGTGTTTTTAAAATAGGTTTCGGCATGACTTTTATACAAATGTACACGGTTTGGTTTTGCGTCACCCAAGAGGTGTTATTTACATTTATACAATGACATATGACCTCTCTCTCTAAGAAAAAAAATTCTAAAAAAGTGCCTTAAAATTATTCACCCATGTATTTTTAGCCTTAGTAATCAATTAGTTCACATTAGCTCGTACGTACAGCATTATTGATAGTACTTGAACACAACGCGCTCACAGCATTTATCTCAGAATATGGGACTTGAGTGACTACTAGTGGTTACGTTCTGCAATTACAGGTCAAGAAGTGTGAACACAATATCTTATCATAAACGAATAAAGACATAAAATGAATTGTAGTTGTAGAAGTGGTAGTAATGTATTAAATTGTCAAACATAACCTAATAACAATGCAGAATATTCCTTCAATAATCCCAAAGCCTGTAATTTCTTTGAAGAAGACCATATTTGAAGTATGCTTTATTGCAAAGCCTATCCAAAACGATACCAAAATTAGACCAAGATTTATTTGAGATATGGTAATCTGACATATTTTTTGGCCAAAAAAAAAAAAAAGCCGAGGTGCAAATGTGTAAAATCATTTATGACAGGATCCACTGGAAAAACTTTGATTTCAATATCCAGGTGTTGGATGACAAGCCTATTGTCGATGCTATGAGTAACGCCTGTGCATTATATACTGTAACAAGCCACAATGTCCTCCGTGAAAACAACCCATTAAGGGGAATCCAATCTGTCTGTGAATTGCAATATAAACTCAGACTTTTGTCAGCTTCATTTATGCGGTTCGCGTCTGTATGATATCAATGAATAAAAAGACATTGGTGTAAATTTTTTGTAACTTTAAGAATTTTTTCCCCACATATCATCAATCTGGAGGAGAAACAAACACAACAAAAGGTCACGGCCTATTGAAAAAAAATAAGTAGTCAGAGAAGTTTATTTAGACAAAAAAAATATCACAAAACTAGAAAACAAGGATGCCAAATGGAAGGAGAAACATGTATTCCTTAGTCAAACAAACAGAAGAATTAATACAAAATAAAGGGGCATCAAAATAAAATAAAACAAATGGAATCTGTAAAATGTTTAAGATATTTGTAAAATAATCCTTGCCTTATTTTTTGATGACTGAACTGGAATTTATTGTGTGCTACATTTCAATGCACTAATAAGTTGCTCAATAAATCTTCATATATGTTGATATTTTAATAAAATTGGAAATTCACATTTAAAATGGGTACATTCATGAATAATTGTTGGTATGTTTTAATAATTTAATAAAAAGTTACTGTGCTGGTTGACCAATCAGAAGTTAGACTCTGATGAACAAAGATAAAATGCTGATAAATGCTGAAATAACTAATTACTGCATTAAATATTTAAATAATAAAATAAAACTTGATGAACATTATACATTTATTTCAATCATGTATCATAGCTGCATTGAATCATCATATACACATATATTTATTTAAAAAAAAAATCTTTGTTAGAGCGCGAGAAGAAATTCAAGTAACATAAGAACAGTTCAACTAAAAGAAAATAAGACCAGGTTCCAGCTGCTGTATTTAATCAGCTTATTATCCTGTAATTAGGTCAAAAACTTTGCTGTGGATAAACAGAAACTTGACCTCTTCAGTCGTCACCTACCGACTTCGATGAAATTATAATCCACAAGAACACACTGTTCAATAAGATCCACATGACCTTGATGAAGTGCTTCCCGAAAGGTAATTATTTGGCAAATACACAGAAGTGTATAAATCCTCCAAGGTATGTGCATGTCATTTCAATATCATGTCTAATTCCTTCAAAGCCAGCCTGGCTGCTGGGTGGTGCTTCTATCGGTAATTCACTGCCTTTCATTTTCTCTGTGCTCTTTTTCTGTCTTTATTGGCTTATGATGAACCCAGTTTAGATAGTCTCAGCTGTGTTCAAAGGGGCAATATAGGAGTTTTATATAACTGATGAAGTTATATAACTTCATCAGTTATATCCTGATGTGTCCTGAAGCTCAAGCCCACTGGCTTGAGCTTCAGGACACAAGCCAGAGTTATCACTCAATGTCCTTGGGCTGCTCGCTCTCCCGATACCCATCTCGGTGCTCTTGTGTGGCACAAAGGAGTCGAAAAGGACAGACGGCCATTAATCCCGAGTCCTGCAGCTGTACTTTCTTTAATTCTCTTCAGCCAGTTGAATGCAGTATGTTGTCCTCAATATATGAGCGTGTAGCCAAAGCTCCACTGTAATAAGGTGAAAAATGAGCTATGACGAGATCACATTTCTGCGTGAAAACATGCGAAAGAATACTTGGATAAATTTCAGTGGCAAAGGTGAATATCAATACCAAGGTTCATGTGACTTCTTCTGAAGTATACAGTGTTGTGAATTCCCCCTGCGCCCAGTTACATTTTCTGTTTTTACCGTTTTTGACCGTCCTGCATGTCTTACATCATCAATCTGTTTGAAGAAGGGCCTAAATGCAAGCAGACGGATGGCGGCGAGACGTTTCGTTCATAATTAAATCAATACAACTGAAGAATCCCGCAGCGAACAAAGAAATAAAGAAGCTTAAAAGCAGTGAAGGTGTGAGTGTTTTATGAGGTGTACATCTGATCACTGTCAGACTTCCAATATAGGAATGATTCAATTAGAACAAGCATGACAACATGAGGTAAGCTAAAAAAAAACAAAATCCCAAAAAGTAACACATCGTAAAAGAAATTTAAGAACATGTGGGGAATCGGAGTGGAGCAGATTACAGGGCTTTGGGACCAAAGAGAGAGCAATCACTCACAAATGGAGGAAACGGTAATTAAACTTGCTAATAGTGGAGGAACTACCGAAATTACTCCAATTTGACGGAGAACGCAGAGAGCTGCCTCATTTGCCAAAAAAAACATACTGGGAAAATATTCTCTGGATTACCGAAATAAAGCTGGAACGTATTAGAAAGTGCGTTTTCTGTTACACCTCCAGTAAAACCAACACAGCACTTCGGAAAAAGAACATCATCCCACTGGTGTGACGTCTGGGTTGGCTTCACTGCTTCAAGGCTAATCGATTGTTTTCTCTCGACCAGAGAAAGAAGACATCCCTCCAGCAGTTTACGTCCTGAACCGTGACTGCACTTGGTTCATTAGGCAAGTCAATGATCCAAAGCACACCAGTCCATTGCTTAATGATTATACGGTTAAATACCCCACAAAAAATAAAAAATAAAGATTTTGGGGTGCACTTAAATCCAATATGGTGAAAACACAGCATTATTTATTCTCACCAATACACACATTTTGCACCAAAACACACTAATCATGGATACAAAACAAACAATATGATTGCGAGCAATTTGCCGCACCGTTGATACCTGCATGTAAATGCTTGAAGAGATGAGCGTTGTCCACATTCCCTTCTGGTTGAAGTTTCCCACAATGTCACACCAGGAAACTGTGTGTTTGAGTTGTTGCTTTAAGATATGACCACATCGCCGTCTCACGTTGAGAATGAGCCTGTCCACATGGTCCAAATCCATAAAATCATCATCAGCTCCTTCCTGTTTTCTAAGCCAATACTTGGTTAAAGGAGATATAAAACAGATTTTTAAGCGACTTAAAAAAAAGTTTAAAGGTTAATAGAGGAGCAATGTTGTGAAAATTATCAAAAAGACAAAGTGTTTCTTAAAGACACATGGAATGAATTATAAAGTCAAATTTTTTTTAAGTCATGTTTGATACATTTAGGATTTTTATAACTGATGGTAACGCACTTAATTATGTTATAAAGTGGAACTATGTGACTGGAAAACCCATAATACTGCCTCTCTGAAGAAAGTAAAATAGTTTTAAAAATGTTCTCTCTGTCTCACGTAGAAGCATAAATTGCCTCGGTAATCCTGGCTGATCTAAAACTGGAAGGTCAGCCAGGAAATAAATATCTGGTTTCAACTGAATGTGTTTTACAGTAACAGTTTATTAAAACAATCATTTCCGATTTCTTTGGGCTTTTTTTTTTTTTTTGCATTACTTACCACCTTTAATTCCAACAATGCTGTTGGGAACTTCTTTTAATACAACCCTTAAACCTACATAACATTGTACTGATAATGTTAGATAATTCGTACTCAAACAACTACTGGAGTACAGTTCTCTGAGTAGGTTTATTCTCAGAAATAACCAGAGGCAGGTACGGTGCCGACTTACAGCCTTTTATTCTCTAGACATTTGAGTCTCCTGATTTTTTAATGCTGACCTATCCTGTGAATTACTCTCACTATTCTCATTATTGCTTTTTCCCAGGAGAAAGGGGCATCCCCTTACTTAATTTTCAACCAAGTATCTTGAGGAGTCTATAGTTATGTAACATCCGCAACGTCTTTGCTATCAAACTGTTTCAAACAAATGTGCTAAACTGAGTTTATGAGTCTAATGAAACCCAAATTCATAAAATTTGGGACATAGTATGGGAATAATGGAATAAGTTCCCAATTATTTGCGTGTATCTCGCTCTTTTGAAGTCTATCGTACCTGTCCCCACCTGGGGGACATGGAACACCAGCTTTCTTCATGACCCACTTCAAATAATTGTGCAAGACAAAAGCGTCCGGATCTCTCACTGTCCCTGTTTGTGTCAATCTCAGATTAAAAAAAAAAAAAAAACATAGAAAAAACAAAACGGGGTCAAAAATATGTCAGACGGCACAATTTGGTGAAAACTTCACACTGAGATTATAGTGCAGGTGATTGAGGAATATGCTGCCACTCACAATGATCTGCATCAATGAGATTCTTCTAAAACGGACTCCAGAACCCGAGTACGATCGGTTGACTTCACCAAAAACTGATGCCTTCAGAAACGGTGGAAACTAACCCGTTTGATCACATCGTGGGTTTATTCTCCACAGAGGACGGAAGTTTTCTCCTTTCACATCTTTTATTTGCCACAAGGTGCTTTGTTTCACTTTTTTTTTCTGTAAGAGATGAGGGCAAATACCCGAGTCCACGGTAGGAAGCGCAGTCATCCCACGGACAAAGAGACATTTCCAGTCAAAGGTGTGGATTATTTACTTCCTCCTATCAGTTTTGTTCATTGGTGGGAATGTAAGCAATGTGACCGGAGCTGAACATAAACTTGTCTACACATGCTGGGATAAAGGATGTGTTCCTGTGACTTTGTGCTGTCAAGTGGAAATTTTGTTTTGCCAATATTACAAAAATAATGACCACAGACACCTTAAGGTTATTGCAATGTTGTTGAAATAAAAGTAATCCGTCTCTTTCTTTGTTCTGCGCATTTATCATCAATGTGAGGGCAATAACTAATTTATTCTTGCAACTTTTCTTTTTCCTCCCTATTGAGCTGATGTAGCTATTTTCTCCTCTTCCTTTTTTTTGACACGCTCAGTAATGGAATAATTACATGGCAGCAAGTTAACAAGCATGAAACTATGGCCAGAAGCTAATGGAGATGATGTTTCCTCTGGTGAGATACAGTTATTAATAGGTAAACAGACTATGCATTATCTCACCTGATAAGTGATTTGATAATGCTGCCTTAAATCAAATTTATGTGCCCCGTGTTTTTTAATAATTCATAAATAATGTTGATAAAGAAGCTGTAACGACGCATGTGTAAACAACCAGTACCTTTTCTCCACAGCTCAGGACGGATCAGTCTTTGGCAGCAAATGATGAGTTTGGTTTTTTTACTTTCCATACTAAAAATATTTGTATGTCAAGTCTTTAAAATACTTCCAATGTTCCATTGTAACTTCTCAGAATACTTCAGGCAAATTATGTACTACTCAAAACTGCATTCTGGTTTGTGTTTTGCAGTAATATTCATACACATTGGCCACATTTGGAAAAACAAACACTGGAGGAGCTGCAGAGCAGAATCTGTCATCATAAAATTAAGGCTTCTATGGAAATGGAGTGGCAAACCCACCCAAAAAACAAAACAAAATAAGAAAAAACATTGTTGAACGAAAGCTAATGAGTGCTGCATAAACTTAGCTCAAAAACTACTTTGGAAGAAGAAGAAGTTGATGGAAAGATATTTAGCTATACAGCTAACTGCAGAACAATTCTTAAAGTTAAAAAAAACATCTCAAAAGACTGGCAGTTGCAGCACAAGGTGGTATTTAAAAGGAAAAACTGAATACAAATGCACAAAATACTGTTCATATTTTAAATGCAAAAGTTATTCCTACTTTGTGTTGGTCTATCACATAAACTGTCAGTTGCATACAATAAAGTTTGTGGCAAATAAAGTAAATATTTTCCACACGTCAGTCATCACTTTGAGTTTGCCTCAGAATCCTCCAATTTGGAGCAGCTCTCTGTAATGTGGGAGAGTCCAGTGCACAAACACGAGCCCACAGAGAGCCCGAGCCACAGCCTTGCCTCGCTCTGCGACTGTGTGCAGGGATGAGCTGGACCGCACCTTCTGAGAGCTCCACCTGAAACTGGAGATGCTGGGTAACCAGTAAAGGGCTGGCTCACATTGTCTTTGTGTCTTTCACGCCCCTCCTGCTTCTTTTAAGCTTAGACGGGTACAGGGCGTTAGAATATTAACATACAATGCTGTGGTATTTATTGTTTTACGTAATCCCTGTCACCGAAGCCAGGTACTTATAGTCAAGCAGCCCTAAGGAGATGAAAGACCCAAGACACATAGTGCTGGATACTGGAGTTCTCTTGCTTCTCTTGTGTTTGTAGTTTTTAATATTTTCTGTGGGATTTGTGGACTTAAAACTTCCTGCTGGTTCAGCTCTTTTGATTTTGCTTTTTCGTTTGTTTTGAGGAGAGGAAACCTATTTTAATCTTTTTTTTTAATTTTTTCTATTTATTATTTTGGGTCAAGATTAATACTTTAACAGGTATGTATTATTTTTGTAACTTGAATGTAATACAATGAAAGTTTGCTCATGGGTCATATTTCTGGAGCTCCATTTTCTACACTAAATTTGTCATAAAGTGAAAAAGCTGACCCGGAGTCACACATTTAACATGTTCTTTAAACAATTGTTCAAATTCTGATTTGTTTTCATCCCTTTTTTATGACAAAAAGAAGAGATTATGAAGGATATCAGAAACCCAGTTGCATGATGCGCTGCCAAAGGCACCATTTTCTGCTCAAAAAAAAAAAAAAAGAAAAGAAGAGGAGATTCTTCCCATTAACGGTGGCTGGCGTTGATATTCTCCAGTCTATCTCAGACATTAGGGGGTATTTTTGTGGGGCCGATATCTTTCAGCTATTTCTCAGTGCAGGGAAGTGAGAAGGGAGGGGAAGCAGAGCCGACACAAAAGGCAACATTATTCCCCAGCGGATCTGCGCTACATCCCACCATGAATGGAGTATTGAAAAACATAACATTGGGGACAAGATTGTTTTTCATCCCTCATAACTGAACCATTTGTCCCGGAGTTTCGAGTGGTGTGCTCGTACAGTTTCCAAGGGAGGCAGCCTCGGTTCTCAAGCGCCGCGGTGGCGTTTGAGAACCTTTGGTTTGAGAACCAAAGGCACAGTCGATTGTGCCTTTGGGCACAATCGACTGTGTGCCTTTGGGCTTCTGCACCTCATGTTTTGAGACAATTACACACCAGACGAACCTGGCTGAAAGCTATTTACAATCCTTTTGCATCAGCTCTCTTCCAAAGAAGTTGCTTCCAGAGGCTGAAGATAAGCAAAGAGTACAGTGGCAGAATATTTTAACATCCTCCTCGCTTCTTCCTGCTCTCTGAGATGAGAGGCGCCCGCACGGTGTCATCGCGGGCCTAAGCATTTCGGAGGGTTCTAGTGACAGATTGCAGGAAGCAGCGTTTATGCCCGACGATGGGGGACCACAGAAAGCAGAAATGTCTTTGTGTGCTACCTAGGCCTGGAATGTCCACTATCTCAAGGGGCCAATATCAAATTCTCCCGTCATCATCCCCTAATACACATTCCTGGGTAAGGTCAGGGGGGATTCTACATGAGCAGAGAAACAAACAAGCCAGGGCTGACATTCGCGCTGAGTTTTTGTAAGTTACGGCGTGGTTCTTACAACTGTTCTCAAAGGCCAGTTGGGCGTTTGCCTTTTAAAGTATCCGCAGATATTTGCTTTGGCACAAACAGTGGATGTACAACAGACGGCAACAATTGATGGTTCGAACCTAATCAAAAAAGTGTGTTGCACTCCATAATAGATCAGTTGAAACAGATTAGATGTAATTTTCCCCCCCCCCCCTGTTGCATTATCAGACCGCTGCACCCAACTTTAGAGCATCCACTAGAAGTTCTGAGGAATTCGTTGTCGTTACCATCTGACTGATTACTGAGTGATCCCTATGAATCCTGACATTCCCTTTCCGAAGGAAAATCCCCTGGAAAACACGGACAAAGGTATCGGCCTCTGATTGTAACACAAGCCTTCTCCAGCTGCTGGTGTTGCTCAAAGCCCCAAACGTCTTTCCCTCCATCCCAGCGGTCAGTGCAACTCTACCTCCAGATCTGGGTTTGAGGGTGGCCTTTTTGTGCACACGACAGCAGCACATCAGTCCTGATTGGATCAGGAGCTGGTGCCTGTAGAGATATACTCAGAGATCTTTTATGTTCATAAAGTGATCACTGGAAATGGCGTCTCTTCAAACCGACTGAAACGACCATCCAAACCCTGCGACATCGCAGTGACAACGGCTGCAGGCCGTATCAGATAAAACAATCCAATACTATAATTAGACCACTCCAAACCAGGACAATAAATACTGATTGTTTTTCAGTTGTAGAAAAGTGTCTGCCACGCCTGAGGCTGTTGCGAGTCTGGAACGCATGCAGCTCTGGACTCTGGGTGCCCCTGATGAGAGTAACTGAGAGTCTGTAACTGTGTGTGTTGCAGCCAGATGGTGAGTCAGGCAGCCATGCGAGGCCAGCGCGGGGTGGAGAGCGAGTGCAGGTGCTGGAACCCGGCCGTTTGGCTCCTGGTGTCCCTGCTGGCTTCCTTTGTGTTGGTGCCTCTCGGCGTACTGAGACTAGGTAGGTGTGGTGGGGGGCCTGGGGTACTCTGGGTTTATCTAAAAACAACAACTGTCGGACATAAAGCTACTTGAATATGTACCAGTACTAACATGATATGTAATAGAGGTAGCAATAAGGTATAATACAACTTGAATATTTGTATTTTGTATTTTTGTGTTTGTAAGGCAAATCTCTCCTCTTTTCAAGTACCAGCCCTTGTGTTGTTTGCTTGCAGTGCTGTGAAAAATATTTCCCCCCATTACAAATTTCTTCTGTTTTTACTGTTTTATCACACTTAATTGTTCACATGGTCAATAATGAGTTAATTTAATACAAAATTAAGGCTATCCACACCAATCGGAAGTTTTATTAAAACTGAATTTCACCAGTCAGACCATCTACTGAGATCAACAGCTCTGTGTGCTTTCGGAGAATGCAGTCGAGTTTCCAGAAACAAATGGGTGTGGCATTCAGCTCATTGAATTCACTTGAGCGATGCCAAGACATGTGGGTGGTTTCCCCAAAGTGAAATCCCCAAAGGGGCTGGGTTCTATGTTTCAATGCTCTACCATTGTTTCAGATCCAGCCAATGCTTTTAATATAGGTACAGTTCTCATATTCACCATCTGTTACATGTGATTTCACATCAGATTCTGCAGAACATCATATCTCACAGTTAAGCTGGTCACTGGAAAATTGTTACGGTGCCTTGCTTTGTGAACAATGTGGACTCTAATTTCTGCAGCCGTCTTCACTCTGTATAATCTCCCTATATCACATTTGCTCTGCAGTTCCAATGTGTACTGGCAACCGTTTTTGACGACCAAGTCGCATTAGGGTCGTAGTGTTGGTGTCGGGACCTTCCACGTTTGACGGCAAACTGTAACGAACATGAGTAGATCACAAACCAAAGAGAGAATATTAAGGGGCTAAGGCCATTGAAGTTAGTCTGTTTGGAAAGAGTTTCAAAAATCTTTTATTTCTTAGCCTTTGGGAAGACAGCAGATCATACTGAGAGACAATATTCACAAAGGGTGAAATCAAGGAAAGGTTGCCAAGTCTTTTAGGAGAGGTCTGTCTAACAAAATTACTCTAAGAGTAACACTAACTCAATACAACATAACAGTCAATGTTAAATCAGAAACTTAACAGTAAGAAAGTTGGCCAAAATAGCGTCCCCTTTGAAATGGCTCAAAACCAAACAAAGGTTTTCAAGCGGCCTTGTCAAAGTCTGGCTTTAGTCTGACAGAGATGCTATGACATGACGTTAAACAGTCTGTCCATATCCGAAGCCCTCCAATGTGGCCAGCTAAAAAAACGATTCTTCAACGTCGAGTTGTTAGTCCAAAGGTGGCACAAATCTCTATGAAGGCCTGATTGCTTTTCACAAAACTGCCAGATATGTGTGGGAAGATTATCCCTGGTGATCGTTGTCTGATATTAAAATCTGACTGAAACGTGTGTGATTAAAAAAAAAGAAAAAAAAAAGAAAAAAGCACAAACATAAGCAATTGTAAACATTCCCCCCCAACACCATATATATGTGCATTTACATTTGAATTGGATTCCACTAATTCCATTAGAGTTGATCTGCAAGCAAGAAAATCAGCTTTTCTGAATTCATATTAAAGATGCATGCGATACTTTTAACTACCTAAAGTAGTTTACAAGTTGCTCCTGTCCATCCAGGTACCCAAGGTATATCCACTTATAGTGATGGTTGCCTTGACGACGTACGCATCTTGTTAAAGAGTCATAAATGAATATTGTTTTACACTACATTCATCAAAATAGACCATAATTCACTTCCGCCTAAGCATAATAAGTATACCAACAATCATAATTAAGTTAAATCTAAAGTTAATTATGGTTTTTAGATATGAAATTACCAGCACAGACCTTTCAACTCATTACCATGTCAGCTTGAGCTGCCAGTTTTGAGAATATTTGGAAAATATGAGCAGAACTCATGTTTTAAACTTTGTTTTCTGTCAAGTCTTAGGAATATATATCTTGACAACTCATTGTAAATTCCAACATGCTTCATTTTTATCTTTTTTTTTATTTTACATAAAACCTGATAAGTAGAATGTTTTCAATGGACAACAAAATATCTTGGGACTCGGGAATCAGCTACAGATAAATTAAAGTGGTGAACCATAAATAATAATAATCAAATAAGAGTAAAAAAATGAATGAAAAACATAAATAAATGACAGGAATGATCACTGCCCGCAGGCCAAAATGATTGAAAACTATCAAGAGCAAAAACTGCCACAATTCACTGAAGTTTTAAAACATCTTTTTTAATTTGTCGCTAATAACTTCAAATTAGAAAAAAAGTAGATTAAACACTCTTCCAAATCTACCGTCTTGTTTAAACACAGAGGGAACGTTTCAGCTACACCGTCTCTGTTTCAGTGTAAAGTTAGTGAATTGACGGCCAGGCCATATAAAAACATGTTTTGTCTACAACATAAAACCACTGCAAGAATCAAGGCCAGAAACTGGAAATGAATGGGACACATGAGCTGATTATTTGTGAATTTAGGCTGAAAACACACGGTAGAGTCCCTGATGATGCTTCAGGACTGGTTGTACCTGCAAGCGAACTCCCTGTGGATGGGAGCCTTTGTGTCGGTGGGTACTGTCTGACCGCCTGCCTCCCCGTCAGACCCGGCCAAAGCCCTGCAGCCGTTTTAAAAGGCAGACGCGATCAATGCCAGTCTGTGAAACAACCCATGCAGGGGAAAACAATCTGTTTACATCTGCATACTGGTTTTATCCTATTGCAGAGGCTATAGATGTGAGCCTTGCTGACTTTGTTTGTCTATTTTGTGTTTCCAGGAGGCATGAAGATAAACAAACGAACTCTAACCAGTAAGTGACATTCAATTATTCATTTTATTTTTTTTTAACACATCATGTGCAGAATTCAAACTCTCATACAAGAAATAGTACGAGAGGTGAAGAGAAACCAGCATGTGACGCCATAAACCAGCGTATGGAAGCTTCTGCTAAACTGTATTAGCACATTGCTCATGCCTTTGTGTCACAAACAAATAAAGGAGGTTGGGAATTGACCTACATAAAAAGTGTAAGAAGTGGCTGTCACACAAAGGTCATGCTGGTGTTTTTGTAAAGGTGTCAGAATCTGAGATACTAATCTGCAGGCAGTGGAGCGTCCTTCATCTGAGTTAACAGCTGTAATCAAAACATTTTCATTTTTAAATGCACAATAAGAACATCTTAGTCATTCTTAAAAAAATATTATATGTATAATGGCTTGTATTTAGGATGCATGGTTCTTTTTACAAGTGTGTAAGACAGTGAGATGTGTGTTTGTGGAAATTATGGATCTAATTGGGAAGAGTTGAAAGGATTACAGTTTTTGGAACCTGAGGTGTCGCCCCCTGCTGACCATGACAAAGTTTTCAGGTCCAAAGGCTTCACACCATCTGCTTGTTTACAGCAACAAAAAACAACAAGGGGAAAACATTTAGTAGACATAATCTCATGTGGCTTTTCAGCTCACATGAACAGAAACATAAACGTAATATTTATTTGGCATAATTTCCAGGAAAAACATGAGCAGTTTTCCTGGTTTTATGGAATATGAGCTTTAAATTAATGCTCCAAAACACCACTAATCATAAAAGAGAAGAGAAAAAAATGTGTCAATAAAACAACAGCTTTCAATAGTTTTAGTTCTAAGCGTCAGCTGAATAAAAATGCTTTTCACTTTCATCTGTTGAAATCAGTGAAACGTGTAATTTAATCTTATTCACTACTTAGTTAATTTAAAAATATCTTCATGGCGAACAGCGCAGACTTGCCCATTAGTCCATTAGTCAGTGGACTGAAGGGAAATGTGTTGAAAACCAGAACAACTTTGACTGTTTTCATATAAAAAAATGATGAGGATGTGAAAAACATGACCCAAGTCACTGAGGTGTGGCATCATAAGCAGCTAAAGGACAAGTGAGAGTTTATTTGAGATTTGAGTGTTTATCTAGGAAAACTCAGAAAAGAGAACTGCCTAATTAACATTTTATAAATGATTTAAATTTTAAAGTTATTTATATAATGAATTTGCTTTCCACAGGAAAGACTGGAACTAGACTTGTCTCTTCTATTTTTATTATTTTATATCAAGCCAATTTTATTAGCAGAAAAAGATGGCCTCTGCAAATTAAAACATTTTTTTTTGTCATCATTCCAACCAAGCAATCTGACGGTTTTAAAAAAAAATTGATAAATAAATTAATTGTGACCAGATTTTTCTGGTTTTCTGAGCCACCAGGCCTGAAAAACGCCAGACCTGCAGAAAACGACAAACTAAAACAAACCCTCCTGAATAGAACTCCTCTAACAACACAGAGCAGGTTGCATGTTCTCAAAAAACAAAACAGAAAGTGATGGAACAGATCAGAAACAAGGACATTGACATCAGTCTGGAAAAGGTCATTTCTAAGGCTTTGGGACTCCAGAGAACTGCAGCGAGAGCCATTATCAATAGCTGATAATATGGATCAATGGTAGACTTTACCAGGAGCCAACTAAACTCCTGAAGAAGAATATCTTTATTTATCTTCCTAAACTATAGAGAAACATTTGAAAATATTGATAAAATGTTCAAGTTGGGCATTTCCTCAAATTTAGAAAGTCTACATTATTTATTTTAGTGTTTGGGGTAAAACTATCTGCAGGTTAAAGCAAACAAATTAACAAAGATTAAAACCCCATAGAGGATCAGCGTGACATATTTAATCTTCGGCGCGGGCTCATTCTGAACAGGCTTTCTGCTGTGGTCTCGGTCCGTGTCTAGCGTTACAGGAAATCAGATACAGTAGATAAAGAGGACATCACCTATGGAGGGCCAATATCCACCCGTCAACCAACAACTGACGATACCCTCTGACTTTTTGTTTCAGGCAACACGATGCAAACCTTCGCGAGGACGCAGTACCAAGGTGAGTGTGAAGTTACTGCCATAAGGGGGAAAAAAATGCATTCAACTCCTACCATGGCAGCGTATCGGTGACTTTCTGACTGGGTGCCAGAAAAGCAGAGTGCAGGAAATAGATCAGTGCTTGGGGCTTAAACAAGCTCATTTTCCCATCTCTCCATTCTCCTAATCCCAAACTCACTTACCACTCTCCTTACTGGTTTACCGTTTTCCCCCCGATTGCGCAGGGACATTTCGTCTGTACGCAGATGTTCTCAAGCAGTTGCTTGAGACTCCTTACCTTTAACAATAGAGAGAGCAATGTCTTTGGATACAACCAACTGAAAACCTGCCCTCTCTTCAAAGTCCAACTGGTGAACGGACGCAACAGGTGCGAGGGCAGAGTTGAGGTGCTCTACAACGGCTCGAGGGGCACGGTGTGCGACGACGACTGGGACATGGTGGACGCCAACATCGTGTGCCGGCAGATGGGATGCGGCGTGGCCGTCGCCGTGGGGAGCAGCTCTCGGTTCGGACAGGGCACGGGACTCATCGCGCTGGATAACGTGGACTGCCGGGGAAACGAGGCGGACCTGAGTCAGTGCAATAGCCTGGGCTGGGGTGTCCACAACTGTTACCACTATGAGGATGTGGGAGTTACCTGCAGAGGTAAAAACCTGTTCCAACCTCTTTTTAAACAAGTAAATTACAGAAGAAATTATTTAAAAAATGCTTTTTCCATTATTTGTTCTTGTTTTAGAACCTGTGCTCTTGGGGGCAAGAGAGTTTGCAGAGCCTACAACACCCACTGTCAAGTCTGGATTACGTAAGTATCATCTGCTCTGATAAAACAGATTGATCTATTGCTGAACATTTTAGGTGGGAATTCCTAAAATGAAAATTCATAAGATGGTTGAAACAGCTCCAGAGAATTTTAATTCAATTCTGAAAACGTGGCTGTGCCAAGCTGAATGTACATTTTGTGGCATTTACATCTGCAAGCATTTTCCTGCATCGGCTTTGGTCAGCTTGAATCTTTTGTCCCTTTTTTCTGTTGAGAACTGCCTTGAATTCAGATTGGTTGGTTGGAGAGACTATTTAAGTCTTTGAAAGTTGTTGGTTTCCTTAGTTCCCATAACACTGTTCGTTCATCTGCGTTTCTAACAGCTACATTTGCACTGAGATTAAATTATGCACAGGTAGGTTGCATTTAAAGATTAGGAGACTACTGAATGGAATTGGTTGCATTGGATTTTAGATGCTCGTTTTTAAAATGCAGAAGCAGGTTTCCATAAACGTCTTCTTGTCGACACAACAGGTATTCCCCGCCAAGTCATCACATTTCTTCACAATAAAAGCTAGACATTTTAGAGATGCATCAGTCATTGAATTTGGACACATTTAGACTGCATCAAAAGGCTTTGGGGATTTGGTGCTCTGGATCCCTCACACAACACAGATGGAAAGGTCTCTTCAGTTTCAGATTCTTCTCATTGTTCGCCGGGTTTGCCTTTGTTGTGCTGGCCGTGTTGTTTTCTTTTTCACATTCATTCCCAAGAGGATCATGGAGAAGCAGGGCTGAGTCAAATTCGGAATACAATTGATCATATGACGTGTTTAGTTAATCCTCTGGTGGCCATTATGAAAGCAAGAGTAAGGAGGTCTTCCAGATTTATGACACTTGCTACCTGAAGGACACATGAGAATGTCTATTGTCTCTCCGTTTTGTCTGGGATGAAACTTAAGGTGATAAGGTTAAAGTTTGGTGCAACAGTAGATGCTAAAGTTTTTTTCTTCTTCTTCTGTTTTTGCCCTCAGTGTGTTTTGTCTCAGTTTTTTTATGTACCAATATCTTAGAGTCCTCTTCTAAGCTTTCAGAAACAAAATCTATCAGTTTGGTGCTTCAGTCGCTCTAGCATAGAGTAAAATGTTCAGTTAATCACATCACTCTTTACGGTTTCCGTCCTCGTTCTCTTGGTTTCAGGTGATGGCGCTGTCCGCTTGGTGAATGGCATGAACTCCTGCCAGGGTCGGGTTGAGATCTACTACCAAGGAAGCTGGGGGACGGTGTGTGACGATGACTGGGGGGTCCGCAACGCCATGGTGGTGTGCCAGCAGCTTGGCTGCGGCAGTGCGGTCTCCGCCCACACCAACTCCTACTTCGGCTACGGCACCGGGCTCATTCTCCTCGACAATGTCAACTGCTATGGCAACGAACAGGAGCTGATGAGGTGCAAGAGCCTGGGCTGGGGAAAGCACAACTGTGGACACCATGAGGACGCCGGGGTCACCTGCACTGGTACTATGCTCTAAGTTATGCTGGGATGGGACAGTAAGGTTATTCAGGGTGGCGGGTAATTTACAGTCATGCAGTCTTTGAAATGTTTTCATTGGTCTGATGTAATATTCTAATCTTCAATGTTGTGCTTCCATTTAGGGCTGAAATGATTAATCAGATTCATCATGATTAATATGTTACTGAAATAATCATCAGCTGATTTAGTAATCGATTACTCATTAACTGGGGTATATAGACTTCAAAAAGGCCATTTGCAGAAAGGACAACATATTCAGAGCATTAATGAAACCAATACTGTACAAACACATATTCATTTTGCATTAAAAAAAAAAACCTGCCTGCAAATACATTACCTAGTTGTGGCTTCACCTGGTTCAAATTCTGTAAAATGGGAAAAAATAAAAAATACCTCATTACACATCTTTTATTAATTAGTTAATACGAGAAATAGTCAGACCACACTGATGTTAAGTCAGACAGAAAGGGGTAAGCTTTTCACATGCTAATAGAAGTACTTTATCAGCTGCAGATGCTGCAAATGATCAAGCGTGCATTAAAGAAATGCTGCGTTAAACAATAAAATGTTTATTTTCTACATTAAAAACAGAATTCAATTGCTTGTTTAGTTGTTTCATTTAAAATCCCCAAAATGTGCCAATTTTTGCATCCATTTAATTGTCAGAATAGTCAATAAAATAACTACTAAAATTTGCCATTGTAGTCGAATCCTTACAATTACAATATTTCCTGGTTCAGTAAATACTTTATGTAATTCTGTCTGTAAAGTAATTTCGTTTTTGTTATCTACATATTTCAGGATCAACTACTGTTCCGCCAGCAGTTACAGACGTAAGAACAATCATCTTGGGAAGAACAGGCACCACAGGTAAATATAGCAAGCACTGTCAGCAAACCACCACCAGAGGGAGCCCTTTGTCCCTCTTGACTGTAAACACAAATCATGACTCGGCTCACAAGAGTTCACACTCACACATATGACTGTACATGCAACAGCGAGAATCCATATGCTTCAATTTAAATTCATGATTATTAGCCATTATTCAAAGTACATATGAAATATAGAATAAGTTTAAAACTTCAGAGTAGTTTCACTCGTTAGGACCAGTGCAAAAACAAAAGCAACAACATAAAAAAAAAACATAAAAAAACAAAACAAAAAAACACACACACACACAAACACAAAACAAAGAAAAACAAAAGAATAGACTGATCCAGAATAAATTTTTTTTCTATCTTTCCTTCAGTCACAGAGAAAATTTCAACGACCACCCCTACAACAACTACAACAACAACTGTAACCACGCCTACCCAAGCCAAAGGTAATTTTCCATTTTATGTTCATTGTCTAGGAATAATATTCACACCTCATGAATTTATTTCCCCATTAGTTCGCATTGTAAAACCTGCAGGTCATTTTATTGGGTCAATAGTCTATGATACAACATCAGTTTAGTGATAGTTATAGTGGTTCCAAATATTTTTGTTTTTTTTGGAGAAATATGTCACTATACAACATGGTAATGCCTGCATCATGCTGTCAGGACTGTTTTCTTAAGAGTTGGTCAGAGTTAATGGGGAGAAGGATGGAGTTTATTCATCTAATAGAATGTCCCAGTCAAAGTCCAGACCAATGTCAGAGAAGGAATCTGGGAAAAGACAAGAAAACTGCTCTTTGCAGATGTTCTTCATTCAATTGGACTTGTTAAAAAGTTTAAGAGTGTAAATGACACTTGCTGGAAAATTGCAGGGCGTGAATCAGGGCCGGATTTACGAGGATGTGGGCCGATGGGCTAGAACTCGTTTTGGTGCCCTAATCACTAAAGAAAAAATATTTTTCTAATAGAAATTATAGTGCATTAATAAGTAGCTCTAAAGTATGACCTGCTGACTGATGATGGTAGGCTTAACTCATCCCTTGGCCAGTAACTCTGTTTTGTTCTCCCCCAAAAATGAATCATAACTTCATAATTTTCACATTTCTTTTATTGTTTATATTCATAAAAGTCCCAAATTATTATTACGGCTCACCAGACATGGACATATGATGCTTCTGTATAGTACAATGTGTCCAGAACCCCCAACATATTTAAAAACATTTGTGGGGCCCCTCAAAAATTGGAGCCCTGAGTAGCTGCCCCAGTCAGCCCTTTCTGAACTCTGACCAAGGTGTGAATACTCTTGCACTACTTTACACAGATCTGTCCGTCTGTCTGTCCGCCTCCAGGCAAACCGACCGTCCGTGTGATGAACGGCAACAGCAGCTGCCAGGGTCGCGTGGAAGTCCTCTACAAAACCATCTGGGGGACGGTGTGTGACGACGACTGGGACATGCCCAACGCCAACGTGGTGTGCAGAGCGCTCGGATGTGGTCCGGCTATCGCGGCCAAGACCCTGGCCTACTTCGGCTACGGTTCAGGGCCCATCCTGCTGGACAACGTGGACTGCATTGGGACAGAAAACGACCTGTCCCAGTGCTTCCACCTGGGCTGGGGTCAACACAACTGTGGTCATCACGAGGACGCCGGCGTCATCTGTGCACGTAAGACCTGATCATTCTTGGAATTTCTATCAGGTTTCGGTAAATCTGGGGACTGTCTTTTTCGTCTTTATTGTGAAATTAGAACCAAAGTTGAGCAATAATTTCCACTGAAAGTGCATATTTCCCATTGACACAGTCATTTCTGCCTGCCTTGCTGAGCTGTTCCCCTGTGCTGCATGACTGTAGTCCTCTAGAGACGGCACGGAAAGCATTAAAAAAAAATAAAGTGAATGAGTCAAGGCAAATCAGCCTCGCTGCAGGCCAAACATAGCAGCTTTACAGCACAACCAGAAGCACACAGGCTCTTCTTCACATTCTAAACAATCCCTGGCACTCTATCTGCAAGGTATCACATTTAAGACTTTTAAAGATCTTTCTAGCGCCATCTTGAATTAAATTTAAGACCGAAAAAAAAAACTATAAACACAGGGGATGGTTGGGGAAACTTTGTGTGCCATATAAATAAATCTGATGCGATTTGAAACAAAGTCTATTTTTTGTTTTTGAAAAAGGCAGCCGTTTAATCTGGTTCTTCTCTCAGCGAGCAAATTGAATAGACACATGCCTCAAACTCATTACAGAAACACTTTTCTTCAGAGGAATTACTTCATGCAAGAGGATCTTTGCATCATAACGGTAAAAGCAACCCAAGAGGCAAACAGTTTTCCACTATTGATCTGGGCAGTAATTAGAGGAGAGCGCCTTGGTAATGCTTGTGTGACCTGATATTCCTGTGTACGTCCAGCGGGTAAGAGAATCATTCTCCTTTCTCCGCTTTTCTCTTCAGCTCCCCCACAGTTGAACCCCTTGTTTTCAATCCCAATCGCGCGTGACTTCCAGGTGACGGAAAGAACACCGGCGACCACGACACCTGCTGAAGGTAGGTCCATCTCCAGGTACCTCAAAACGAGCATGTAGTACAGCTTCAGCGGCGGATCTGAATCGTCCATATCGAACCGTAGGAGCGCTGAGGCTGGTGGGCGGCCAGCACCGGTGCGAGGGTCGAGTGGAGCTGTACCTAACCTCGCAGTGGGGCACGGTGTGCGACGACGCCTGGGACCTTCCCGACGCCCAGGTCGTGTGTCGTTCGGTGGGCTGCGGGGAAGCCACGCACGCTTGGGGACAGGCTCACTTTGGACCTGGCACAGGAACGATCCTGCTGGACAATCTGAAGTGCAGCGGCACGGAGGCCTCCCTGCAGCGGTGCTCCCATATATCTTGGAACGTGCACAACTGTGATCACTCCGAGGACGCCGGCGTGACCTGCTCCCTGTCGTGATCGCAGCGTGACCTCGCTGCCATCTCCATCCGCGCTAGGACTTGTACACATTATGTAAATAACCAACTTCCACGTCGTCGAAGGAGTACCCCATGCAATAATATAATATACACAGTAAAGTTATAAATATTAAGCACTTTATAAAGATATTAAAACTAAATGTACACATTTCAGCGAAGCTTTTAACTTGTTTTTTTTTTTGTGCTAATATTTACTGTATGTGATCCAAGTACTCAAGGAAGTCCATCACTTAAGTCTGTTGAAGACACTGAGGGAAGAATAGAGGTGTGACAAATATATGATAAAAGTACAAATGGACTGTACTGTATGCTGTAAACCAGAAGAATGCAAAACTCTGTCTTGTGAATTTATGACATTTATATGCAATCTTTGTGTTCTGTGCACCCTCATAAATAAATGTAACTAATAATCATTTATATATATATATAACAAAAATAAATGTTCTTATTTTTTGGTATGTATATTTGGTCTATTTGTCAATCTTTCAAACACCTGTTACATATGTTCATTGTTGATCAAATGGACAGAGAACCATGAACTCCATCTTTCCAATCTGGCAACTACAAGTCTGAGCGACTCGTACTTTACAGCAGTTTGCTAGTAGGACTGTTATCAGGTCACAACCACAACCTTCTGTTATTTTATTAGCATTTCAGGTGTTGGAACAACAAAAAGTAGAAGTGAATGGACAATGACGTGTGGTTGCCCAAAGGTTCGTCCACGCTGGGGAGAAATCTCAGAGTATGATGCTGCCATCATCACAGCACAACATGTTTCTCGTGTTCTTGTGAAAAATTGCAGACAGGATTTCTTATAGTTTTCTGTTCATAATGGCCGCCTTCTTGCCAGTTGCAGAACGCATTGTTGATGGTTTCTAAGCCGAACCCGTGGATCTCTGCAGCTCCTCTCCTTTACTTCTCTGATCGATGTTCTGCTCGTCAGGCCTGCCTATTTTGTATCACGAACGTTTTTGGTAGATTTGCTGATGTACCAGTAATTTGATCATCAATTAGATTATCGATTGAACCATTACTTGAGGTCTTCAAAGTTCAGGATATTTATCTATAACCTAACTCACCCGAGCATTCACAGCAAAGAGGGGCAGCCCCTGCTGCCACCCTGGGCAAACACCTCAATCAGCCAGCCCCTCCCCCAACCAATCAGAAGCTAGTCATTTCTTTTAGGGTGACAAATTTTACAGACAAAGTCTTAAAATACTTTTTAAAAAAGTACAAATTTCTTGTAAATTAATCATGTTTTGCGTCCGTCTAAATTTAACAGTACAACAGGATCACACTGGATGAAAGCTATAAAAAAAAAATTAACCCTCCAGACGCTCAAAGAAAAAAAACTTTCAGGAACCCGAATGCCTCGCTCTTTTTATGCTACGAGCCTAAGATGAATTTAATTGTTTTTGTTTGACAAACAATAGTGCATGATTTGGTTTATTGTTTGAGAAGATGCATTCATATGACAGCTATTTCATTTTTGCCTTTAAGAGGAAAAGTGCCTCTCTAGTGCATTCAGCTTGATTATTTTAGTCCTCGTTGGCATCAGCTCGGGCTGTATAGAAATGCGTGCAACACTTTGTAGATTATTGGTCATAAAAAACAGGAAAACTACATGATGATTTTCCTTCAACTTCACAACTATGCATTACTTTACATTAGTCTGAAATTTTTTTTTACCTGACTAGATCTATAAAATTTTCAAATTGTATAAATACTTTTACAAGGCTTTAACTACCAGATGTTGTACAGTATGCTGACCGGAAACTGATTTGTACAGATACAAAGTGTCTAAGTCTAAAACAAAACAATTTCAAGCTGGAGCCATCCAGGTGATTCTTCGCATGGCAGCCATAATAAATTTAGAGGCAAGCGTTTCTTCTACTTTAGAAGGGGCCGTTCCTGTTGACAAGTCTGACATGGAAATCTGAAATTATAAACACAGTTGGGAATCCAACTAGACATACTGGAGTTTTCCATTTAAAACTATGACTTTAGAGGCTTTTTGGGTTTGAGGCGTTTTTTAAGCTTCGAACTTAGAAATTCCAACTTCTGGGTAAAAATGACAGACTATTAGCACAGCATTATTGCTGTGCTAATAGCAGTAATGCTATTAGCACAGCTATTAGCTATTAGTTTATTATTGTAAACTGGGAACCAAGCTGACCGGTACAGTTCTGCTAATGTGATTCTTGGCACGGTTCTTGTCCTGGCTTGAGATTACAGTACAGACTTTACTGCAACGTAACAAAGACATGTTAATTCATTTTAAACTTTTGAAGCTCACTGCGGTTTTCTAAAATGCCGCAGACACATTTATTTATTTATTTATTTTATTTTTTTGCAGCTTGTGAAATCGGCAGTACAATAAAACATTAATGATCAATTGTTACAAAAAAATGTTACAGTTACTTTTGGATGCACTTAAAATATCCAGTTTACTTTACAGCGTTTAAACAAACCACAATCGCCGACAACTACAGCAGTTAAAAGTAAAATCTGAAGATTTCAGCCTGAGACTTAGGTGAACACTTTGAAATAAAGTGACTTTATTGTTCAAACTTTTCCACATTTTCCATGGATTTTTATGTGGAAGACCAGCGTAGTTTGAGTGAATAGTTATGCAAAAAAAAAAATTAGACATGCTTTAAAAACTATATATACTTTTCCACAAAAGTCCACAAGGTGTGACTACACTGATGCCCTTAAATGAAAGTTCAACTGTTTGCCTTTACAAGTCAATGTGACTTAATCTCAGTAGAAATCCAGATGTTTTGTGAAGGCCTCAAAGGTTTGTTAGAGAACATTGGTGGAAAAAAAAAACTGCATCAAGGAACACAGCAGAGGTTACAGGAAGGAGGGTGAGGAAGTCTAACACAGAGTTAGCATGGGCACCAATGATGGAGCTTTTTTCCTGTAAAATAAATTTCTCAGCCATTTGCATATTGCTGTGAGTACACGAGGATGATTGACAGCAGTAATAACCTTCCTCCTGGCTCGGATTGGTAGTTTTTGGTGAGGTGCATCAGCAGCTTTTAGTAAAAAAAATTTAAAAAAATCAGAAGTATTCCTTTAAAATGGGGCTGGTCATTATTCCTACCAGAGTTAAATCTAATGCCCCATTTCTTTATGAGGGTTTTAGGGATATTTTGATGTCATTAACTTTTATTCATTCATTCATTCATTCATTCATTCATTCCACCACGACTATTCATCTTCTCCTTCATATTGCAACAGGGGCGTTTATGAGACGAAACCAGGCTTTTACATTCCTACAACAACAAAACATGTGCAAGTCGGTTGGTGTGAACCGTGGAGGTTCTGCACCCCGCTCCTTCGGGGTTCGGGTTCGGGCTGCCTGGGTCGTTACGTCACTCCGGGTGGACACGCCTTTTTGGGTGGCGACACGAGCCAGGGAAAGTGCTCGTGTAGGGGGAGGGGTGTCCCGTCGGCGCAGGCATCGCACAGACAGACAGCAGGCAGCAGCTGCGGCGACAGCACCCGGCACCGTTACACTGCGTCCAGACATCCGCGTTACAGCTCCCAGCGACGACTGAAACGCACGGCGGGCAGCACCACAACCGGCCTCTAAGATGGTAGACCGCGAGCAATTGGTGCAGAAAGCCAGGCTGGCCGAGCAGGCGGAGAGGTATGACGATATGGCAGCTGCCATGAAGTCGGTAAGTAGCCCCTCTCCGCAGTAATGACCTTTCTTCTCTCAGGCTCACTTTGTGCGGCAATTACCGGACCACGTCCGAGCCTGTGTGTGTGTGTGTGTGTGTGTGTGTGTGTGTGTGTGTGTGTGTGTGTGTGTGTGTGTGTGTGTGTGTGAGTGAGAAAGCTGCGGGGCTGACCGGGGAACGCAGCCCGCCGCGCTCCGCTCTGGCGCGCGTTCGCCTTACCGGAGCAGCCAATCAAAATTGGTGTATGAAACATCTGATTGAAGAGCGCATTTATGAGAAAGACTTGCCGCAGAGAGCGGTAAATCACAGCTCAAATCAGATCTGGGAACACATCATATTGAACGGGGCTATAAAGGCCCGTCCCCCCCCACCCAGCCCACCTTAGCCAGCCCACCCTCTCTCTCTGCATATCACTGATCTGATCCGCTATAATGAGATCAAAATCAGCGAGTTACTGTAAATCTGCGGCTTTTTGTTGGCGCTGAGCTGCGATGGATTGTCGCTGTCTGAATGCGGACTGTTTGATCTTGGGGCGGTGCCTTTTCCAACAGGATCCTTCACACACACACACACACACACACACACACACACACACACACACACACACACACACACACACACACACACACACACACACACACACACACACACACACACGGCCAGGCTGGTGTGATTTAAGCGCACTGAAGGAGGGGAAAAAAAATGCTCACACTAAGACATTCAAGTGATCCGATCGCTGTCTGTCCTAATACATATATATAAAGATGTTTATTACACTGAAAGGAAACCAGAAGGATCCTGCCGAGAGGTGTTGCAGGAGAGGGCGAGCTATAGGTGGTACCGCGATTTCACGATGATGTGACATCGCAGGATTCGCTGATGGTCGTGTTCCGGTTTCCACGCGACATAATGAGCCGTCCGTTTAGCTGGGAAAAGCCACCGTTGTCTTAGCTGCACGGGGTCGGGGCAATCCGTGGCCGCTGCGCATTTTGCGCATGGGGGGGGGGGGCAATGCAGGCTGAAGGTTGTTCGCAATCGATTTGCGCAGAACGCATAGAAACCCGTCAGACGTGGGTGTCGGTGGACCGACGCCTTTTTCGCCAGATTTATCTCAGTGCAGCCTCCCCCTCCCCCCCCCCCCACCACCGATCATAAACGCTGTTTTTTTTTTTTGTTGTTGTTTTTTTTTTTTTTCTTTTAAGGATGCTGTGCGGCAGCCGCATCCCTGCGTCCCGGACCTCCTCCTCCAGCAGGTTCCCACACAGAGGCGTGCCGCAGCATCTGCCAGGGTGCAGCAGCACAGGCCCGCCCGTAGTGCACCATTTCACATGCAGCTTTTTTATCCCGGCTGCACAAAGGCTGCTGCTCACCCGTAATTTTTTTTCCCCCTCTCAGCATGTATGGACACTGAGTTCACATGGGAGTGGACAAAAATTAGGAAACTCTGTGCCAAAGCTCTTTAAAAGAAAAAAAAAAAAATGTAATAGTCACAACTGAGTTCTGCGGGATCCCCAGTCTTTATTTGTAGGGAGTGTAGATCATGTTGGAGCATCTAGAGATGGGAATCCTTCTCACCTTTACACCACGAGAGACTAATTTAGAAAACAAGACCACTTAAGATCAAAGAATGAACAAATGTCAGCCGAGGCTTCCAGAAGTCAGACATGAGCCGAGAATGGCAGAAGTCCATGTTGCTCATAGGACCGGCCTCTAGTGGTAACCAGCAGGGACCCCAGCTCCACCCCTCCCCATTTATGCCGAGTCAGAGGGACAGAGCTGCCCCTCACCCAGCCAGTCGCTCTGCAGCACAGAGCAACGGGGCCTCGCCCATCACTTGAAGGGAATCCCTTGCCACTGCAGCCATGGCAAAAAGCCTCAGTGGCGAATGAACCAAATAACCAGGTTGGTGGAACATGCTGCACCCTCTGTGCTCTCTGAAGTACAAGGGATCAGGACCAAGCCCTACTAAAGTGGGTGAGGATGGGTTGATGTCAGGGCTGAATTTTAACCACTGGCTTTACAAGATCTGGGTGAATTAGATCTTGAGATTTTTTTTTTTTCCTGCATTGGTAATTGTTCTTGCCAACATTATTGGATTTGGAGGGCTGTTATTTCTTGCAGCAGTCAGTTTCACAAAGTTAAAAGCTAAAAATTCAGAAGGCACCCTTAAAGGAACAGCAAAAAAAAAGTTACGAGTTTAATGTCTTACATACAGCAGATATTTATTTAGTGAAATCGTATATTCTGTTTGTATCAGAAAGTTACTTTTTACCAGTTTGAACTCAAACGATAATGGCCATGACTCTGGAATTACAATTAGGAATAAACAGTCTGTAAAACTGGGACAACCTCGTCCACAGAGAACCCGTTCTAGAAATGTTTTTACCACAGAGAACAAAATACTATTTCCCCCTCCAGCCGCATGCAAGTGATTGTTAGCATGGACTGTGCGCCCAAATGTTAGCTGTAGACGCGCTAAGACAACGAATATGTCAAACAACAAAATGCAAATGGAATCGTTTGTGTGGAATGACAATAAAGCTGAGCTAATAAACTAATAAACTACAAGACAAACATGTTTTGTAGTTTATTTGGGGTTGTATGTCAGGTTAGTGGTCGCGCTAATATGTCAGCGCTTTCATAAAAATGCCGTTGTTGCCGTCTTAGTTGGCTCTGTTGACACAGGGCACAAATTGATTGAAAAACCTTCCGCTTCAGGAAACATTCCCACATGGGTCTATTTTGCTGCTAGCATTTAGCAGCGCAACCTTTAGCGAATGCTTGCAATACGTGCAGTATTGGGGTGACGGCTTTCTCAAATCTGAGCTCTGATTCAGACAGATTAGCTGTTTCGCTCCAAGAGGCTAAAGCTAACAACCAAGACCAAAGTAAACCGCTGCTATCTTGCAGCAGTTCAAAGTCTAAAAGGCCAGAGGTTTATCTGAACACTATTTTACAAATGTTTAAACTGTCGTCATTTAAACTGCATCTTTCTCAGTATATTTCACACAGGAAGATCATTAATTGCCTCCTACTTTCATTTCCCAAGTGAAATAATTACTGTCTTCTTTGTAGATAACCACCCAGTACAAATGTGATGATGGTTACAGATTATTATATATCTGCATAAACTGCAATGATAAACTGTTTTATTAGTTTATCATGCTTGGTCTTGAGTCCTCTTGAGCTATCTGCTAGCATAATAAGTTAGCAACAGCAATAAGGTAATAACTCATTTTAAGCTTTTGACAGAAACTCCCTTTAAATCCCACTTTCTGTTAATGAGATTTGGTTTTAACATTCAAAATGTCACTGTATCACCTTAAATTATAAAATCAATAAGCCCTGAGATGCATCAATGACATGACCAACGACTACAATATAATCGGTATAGTGACAACATGTATTATACCTCATACTAACCACACATCTGACTGTTTTTTAGGCACATCCTGGTGCTGCTGTTTGTTATAGTTGTATTGTCGTGATGCGGGGCTCAGGTTATCCTGACTGGTACAGATTTCATTTTCCATTTCAACTCCAATTTTTACAGATTAAGATCATTTTATTCTAGAACTAAAACATGGTATTATTATTATTATTATTATTAAGCTTTAAAGAGTACGACTAATTGATTCCTGAAAAACTGGCCAGTTTTGATCTCTGATTTCTTGACTGGTGCAGCTCAGTTTCTGCAAATGCGACAAAATCCGCTCTCCATTTCATTCCAGCCTTCCTGAGTCCATTTGACAGTTAATTTATATAAAAAGCTTTCAATGCCACAGTAGGCTAAGAAGCCATTACATCATACTACCCACATGGGCAAAGAGCAGGAGCCCTTTCATGCAAAATAAGCTTGTCAGAGTTTTAAAGGATTGTCTTCAAGTTGTGCTAAAAGCCTGTCCCTGTGTTTGCATCATGTGGCCCCCTCTGTTCATTTAAAGGCTCTTATCAGTTTCCTGTTATTGATCAGTAGTTGAGTACATCACAAGTAGTCAAATCTAGCATAAAAAACACACAGTACGTTTAGGCAGCTACCGGTGATAAGATTCTGTTTATCTGACAATTACCAGCCCGATCCCAGTATCCCTCCAGTGTTTAACCAACAGTGCTTGAACGGCGTCTTAATGCGCCGACTCCATTAGTTTGAATTTATGCTCACGCGCTTGCTCTCACACACACGCCGTCCCAGATAGCCAGGACTTCCATCATACCTAATGAGCTACACGCATTCCTCTATTCAAGCTAATTTTTTTTTTCCTGGTGCATTAGAAGATTTACTGAGCTGCATGAATTATACAAACTGATATTTAATGCAAGATGAGCTCAGCATGTTGATTAGGTTTCAGATAAATACACCCATAGAACGGCGCACAGTCAGGCATATTAAGGCCGTAAATCAAGGACAAATGTATGTTTTATTGACGCTTTCATTTGTTGCCACATATAAAATCATACCGTCAGCATTTATAAATATAGCTCTGCAGCAGCAGATGTGACTGATCTTCCCAAGTCGACACGTATGTTGCAGATGCTAAAAATACGTCCTTCGCAGCAAGCGGGTGTGAATGTTCAGCATTGTTCAGCATTACAGTATAATCCATACAATAGGAGATGACATCAGCTCAGAGAGAACCGAGGGTCATGACCCTGTGGCATTTTATCTTCACTCTTAATTCTAAAAGATAGTAGCTATTTAACTTCAACAAAGCATAATTTTGAAAACAAAATATTTTTTGAGAAAATAACCGATTGTGGTTTTACCAGTTGATACGAAATAGAGTTTTTTTCTTTAGGGTTCCGAATCCGTTTCCATTTCTAAGGAAAACAAAAAACAAATTGTTTTATCCAACAAACAGAACAAAGCTTGATCACTAGTAGACATGAATACTGCAGCGGTCCTGGTTCCAAGTCCAACAGAATCTGAAGTAATCACACCATCTACATTTATGCATCAAAACATGTGTCGTTTTTTAAACCATAGCAAAGAACTTGGCGTTTTGCTTGTGTTTTCACAGAAAAAAAAATAATAAAATGTTTTCAGTTTTGATGCATCAAATGCAACAAAAATATAAAATTATGCAGCATTAAAAATCTTTTTCAGATGCACTGAACAGATTTTTTCCAGCTGACACCAAATATTTTCTTTCCTCCTCAGAACTATAATATAAAAAAGAAACAAATGTTCTTCTGGTTCTTTAATTGAGGCTCTAATTTAGAACATGAAAATAATTGCAAGATTTGCCTTTTTATACTTTCATACTTCAAGCATTTTTTCCAAAGCTCTGACTAATTAATACAGGTATAAACTTGCAGCACGATAGATATATCAATATACCCTCATCTAAAGTCTGACAAAAGTGCAACATTCTAGAAATGAATTTGTCATTTTAATGACTTTTAAATAAAATATGACTTTCATAAATTATCCCCCCCAATTCTTCCAAAGAATGTTAAGTTAAAAGCATGTCGGCGTTCAGGAAATATCCACTATAATGCCAAAACGTTTTTCCAGTGAATAAAAGTGTAGTTAATGTTAGCTTTACCCTGTTGTCATGAATACATGATCACAATATAAAAACTATAAAACCAAAACGTCATGAAATAAATATTAAATGAGAGATTCATTTCTTTTCACAGCTTTCACAGCTGTCTTGATTTTCTCAGTATAAATGGCCTGTAATTTCTCTGCACTGGTGCCTTGCAACACAGAAATCTCATTTGGTCTCTGATTGCTTAACTAGCTGGGAGAAGCTAGTCCCCCCCACTCCCTATTTTGCACTTTTCACAATTTCATTTCAGTTTTTCCTTCTTTTTCTCCTTCTGATTCCTTCCTTCAGTCTGAGGGATGGATGTGCCAGACTTGGAATTCCTCCTTGCAAGACAGAACTGCTAAATCTCAGTCTGGTTATAAAAACACCCAGTTTCGTCGCAGGAAGTTTCAGAGTGACACAGGGATTAGTTTTGACTCATTGGTGAGTCACAAAGTACTATGAAAACACCCACTGTTTCCACCTACATACACACCATCATCAAGTTTATTTGACAAGATCTAATGTCCTAACTTCCATAGGAAGCGGTTTAGCAGCTGCTTATTTTCTCTATTTTTTTTTTTTCTTTCCTCATACACAAACTCAATCACCAGGAGACGGAGTGGAAACAATTGTGGCATCCTCAAGCTTTTCCCTGACACACCTACCCAAACCAATCACATGAGTAGTAACTATAAATATCCCAGTTAATATATTTTCTTCATGCTCGTACATGGAAACTGAAGTGCATCTTTTAGGCACTTGGCCTGACAATTCAACACTCAATTGTCAGACCCTGAATTTGCAGCAATCCCTACTCCAGTGAGATTAGATGGTGACGGTACTCTGCAGCAATCGGTCATATTGATCAAGCTTGTGGATTAGAAAGAAATAATTTCCTTTTAACAGAAAAAAACCACATTCTTTCTCAGTACCTTTCAAACACACAGAGCTGAACGTATGTGTAGAGGTGTGTTTGTGTTAAGTGGGTGTATGCGTGTGAATTTGCTACCTGGAGGTGCAAAGTTGTTTGGAAGGGTGAGAACAGTAGAAAGCCTGCACTAGTGAGCACCTAATATCAGCAAAGGATTGTCTGCTGCTCTAGAAGGCAGCAGACAGACATAAGGTACAACCCAGAACAGCCATATGCTCCATATAGAGATATGTTATCAGTGAAGCCAAGGAGCAGCAACTCCTGGGTCAAAGAGACCCCGAATAAGAAAACCCGAGCGCCAAAACAATCTTGTACAGTCGCCCTCTTCCAGAAACCTGTCCCCATGCAAGGCACCAGCCCCTGTAACGGTAGCCAGAAGTCAGAAGGACCATGGGAGGGGGCACATTACCACCCCATATGGTGAGCTAACACCAGGGAGATCAATAGGGAGGGATTTCTACCAGAGCCCAGCTTTATCCCCGTGTCTTTCTCAACAGCTCCTGGAGGCGTAGGCCCCCCAACAGGAATCCACCACTTCTAGACATGGTCAGAGAAACGCCACACCAAGGAAGTGCTCCACTTTAAAAAAAAAAAAAAAAAAATCTTATATATGATCTGAAACCCTGAATTTCTACCTTCAAAGCAACACATGCAAAACAAAAAAACAGATGTGAACATAGCTGGGTCGCACACTCTCCAGCAAACGGGAACAAATATCTCGCCTTCCTCTTCATCAGTCCAGAGGCCTACCGAGGCATCCTTCCTTTAATGAACAAGCCCTTTTTGTGTCTTATGGTTTTACTCAAACATTAGCTGTAATCACAGGAATAACTACCGTTGCATGTGGTATCATAGCAACAAGGAGCGAGAGAACGCTCTTCCTACCACCGAGCTCTTTGTGGCTGATTCGGCTAACCCTATTCACGCCGTCCGTGACGTCAGGTCGTCCCTGGCGCCTTTGTGCTCTGCTGCTTGAAAAGGGGTTTGCAGAGAGGGTTGTCACATCAGGTTAGAGTAGAACAGGGTGCAGACGCAATTGAGCAGGAAAAAAAAAAAAAAGGGGATCTGTGGGATTGTGGCACGCCTTCATTATGTGGAGAGAAACGTATTTAATGAAAATATAAGGAGGTATGCTTTTAGTGTTACCCCACTTTGGCACTACAGGGTCATGCAGAGATTTGTCATAGAGGAAGCTATTGATTGTCCCGCCTGGCCTTTGTTTGCATTAGCATGCAGATGTTTGGAAGTTTGACTGGCCGGTGTCGGGATGAGTCACGGCAGAGCAGGCGCGATTGATGATTTGCATGGCTGAACAGAGCTCTATTGTCATTCCCGCACCGCAGCTTCCGTTGGGGCCTTCTGCTTGCCCTGCAGCCCTCTGGAACAAAGGCAGCCATGTTTGTACTGATCAGTTGTTCGGGCATTGTTTGCCTGACCTCTGATTCTCCAGAGCCGACCCAAACCTGCTGGTTACATTTGCTGCAGGGAAAATAATCAATGGCTCTAACTGCATTTTGATGGGTTGAGGTAAAGGAGTGCTGATAAGGCGTTTTAAGGTAGAACAAATGAAGGGGGTTGAGGAGGACTTTCTCCTTAGTGTTACGCAATATGTACCTTCTTATTGTTTGCATTTCCTCACACTTCATGAACAAAGGTCGGCAGTTTTACGACAGCTGTAATTTTTACAATATCTTAAGAAATAACAGTCTTTAGACAAACTAATATAACCCTCTAGAGCTCTGCATGCATCTCTGTCCGGCAGGCTGTGTAAAAGATTCTTGGAGCAACTTCTAAATGTCATTAAAACGGCTTATTTCACCCAGTGTCTTCTAGCATGTATTGACACAATTTTAGGGCTTTACGCTTACAAAGTAGTTTGTTTCTCTCCAACCCGGTTGGTCTTGTAATGGAGAATGAATGGTCGATTCATTCTCCACTGTTTGCTTTGGCAGATTTAAAAAGGATTACTAGAAAAGATGCGAGTAGAAATGACTAATTAGTGGTTTTTAGCTAAAAGTAGTGACCAGGCAATCAGAAACTAAAAAAAATCTTAACTTTTTCAAATTAGTAAATGAATCTTATAACAGCAGAATGATGCAAGCTTGGAAACCATCCAGGGGTCGGAAGGGCCTTCAGTTCTGCTCATGAATGCATCGATTCCCTCCAATTGTTCTGGTTTTCTCCTGCAAATTACCTTCATCTGATACTCCAAACTGCTTCAGGGTATGCTTTTATGATTGCATGCGTCTTTGGTGGACTGGTCATTGTCCATTTCCGTACTGAATTTTTGAGAACTGCTTCTCAAGTCATTTTAGCTGCGGCTGTTTCGGATCTGCAAGCAACACAGAGTCATAAGTCGGATAAACAGCTAAATGCAGCAAAAAACTTAAATGTAACATTTATTACCGTTACAGAAGGATGTCGGAGGCGTGTACCGTTTTTGTTAGCGTTTAAAGACGGTTTGATTTTATGATCGACAAAAATGCATAGTCATGCAGCACTTCTGCTTGTATTCATCATCAGTTTAAAATTTTCAATCATCATTCTAGTGATTTAAGTTAAGCTACCAAACTTTTCCATTAGTGCTCGTAATAAAACATATTGGAATGGAATAATGTATGGGACTGCATTACAGATTAGATATGTTCCTGCAATACAGCAAGAACATATACTATTCGATGTGTTCAGTTATAAAATCATTAATTTATTTTGCTGTAACACTGCAGTTAAAAGAGCTTTTCTACTGTGAAAACATCACTAGGGATAATTCAGCCCTATAGCTAAACGGATACATAGATCATTCTTTTAAAACAAATATTGGATTACATACTGAACATCATAGACCTCTTGCAGTTTTTTGTATATGAAATTACAACTTTTATAGTTCGTCAGATTCCCTTTAAACATTTATTTGATTACTTAATTCTGGTTGGAGCCACAGTTGATACATTTCAACCAAGGCCTGAAGGCAATAAGTGGCCCCATCACAGAACCAGCATAAGATCAACTGTTTACGCCTACATTCACACCTAACCGTGATTTACAATCGCCAGCTGACTTAACAGGCATGTTTGCGTTCTGAGGGAGGAAACCAGGACACCCAGAAAAAACCCAGGCATGCGTGGGAAGAACAATCTAATCCGATCTCCAAATAGCGTCAACCTGTGCTCTGCCATCGCAACCTTTTGAACACTAGAAACTTTGAATCGTATTCTCTAAAAAAAAAAAAAGTTTATTGGGTTTTTGAATTTGTAAGGAGGACTGGTTAAGTTGGATAAATTGGAAAACTGTTCTGGTCACCAGCTGGTTGGAGGAAAAAAAATGATAAACAGAAATATGGGCTCACCATCTGGCAAGTATTATTAACATACAAAAGACAGAAATAGAGTTAATTAGAATGATGGTTCTGTGCTCTAAAACTGCAGAACTTTGATATGCATGATCCTCACAAATGCACATTTACATTCTGCTGTTGGCAAGTCAACATTTTGTTCGTCGTCGATGGACTATGCCTCCAAGTCGTTTTTCCAAAGTGTGCTCTTTTGTTTAAGGAGTGGTCATTGAAAGTTGCTCCTTTCTACAATAAGGCAGAGACTTCTTGGGTTCCTTAATGTGACTGGAAAGACGGTGACCGAGTGGAAAAGGTTGCTTGTGGTTTCACCATTCTCACTGATCCCCACCCACCATGCTGCAGCCTTCACCGCATCATCATCATCATCATCTGCTCTCTCTGCAAGCAGCTTGTGGCCACTATCTCCTTCAGAGATAGAGAGGCTCTCGGAAACAAAGCAGATTTCTGCAGTTACCATGGAAACTAGATTGCATCACAGCTTGCTCTTTACCCCTCCCTCCCTCTTATAATTTAAGCAGAACTCAGACTGACAGCTTCTTTATGCATCAAAGAGTCAAAAGAAAAGCAGAGGTTGATGAAGGTAAAAGCTTTTGTTCAGCAGATGAGGACATGATTAGTCACATCCGTTTATATCAACAGTGACTGCTGTAGCTGATAGAACAAGGATTAACAGATGCTGCGAGTCTTTCACAGCTCCTGCTTCCTGAGGAACTCGTGCCCATAAAATGTCATCGCCGATTCCAGTTGTTCACATCTTCTGTCAAACTCCAGTCCTCGAGGGCCGCCGTCCTGCAGGTTTTAGATGTGCCACAGGTAGAAAACACTGGAATGAAATGGCTTAATTACCTCCTCCTTGTGTAGTTAAAGTCTCCAGAGCCTTGGTAGCGACCTAATTATTCCAGTCGGGTGTGGTGCAGCAGAGGCTCATCTAAAAGTTGCAGGACAGCGGCTCTGGAGGACTGGAGTTTGAGACCCCTGCTCTAGAAAGATGCCACAGCTCCACCATGTGTTCAAAACAATGTGTGTGGCTTGAAATAGTAATAGAAATACAAAACTTCTAATTTTCTAATGTTGGTCAATGTTGCGCCACTCATGGAGTCGTCACTTTGGAGCAGCTGTTTCGTTAGTTCTGATTGGTTCATAGCCGTTATGATTGAGACACTGGATCAATTGTTCCCACTGGCCATCCATACTGCAAGGATTTTTTGCTCCGAGTTTTTTTTACTTTCAGAGGGTTGCACAACTACGGTAATAAGGTGCTTTTACAACTGGAAGCAGCTGATTAGAATCTCAAAAGGTCAGATAACGCCTGACCTATGACCCCGTAGCCCATAGATGATGAAGAGGAGGGTCCACGGATGCAGAGGAGGACCAAAGAGTAGAGAGAGAAGCACTAAGTTTAAACCACCTCATCTATCAGTTAACTTTTTACAACAAGATTATAGATTTTTTTCACCTCTGCTTGTCATAAATTTGAGCTTCTTCACTTTTTAAAAATACATAACCATTTCCAATTCTTTAAATCTATATTGTGAACAGTGAATGTTCTAGTGAAAGCATTGTGAGGACAAGTTTCATGTGACTAAAACAAGAAGAAAAACACTTTATGCTCAGAAAGGGTCTAGAATGATGCCTCTGCTGTTCATCCCCAAGGGCGTAAAAAGAATTAAATCCTCTCGGCCGACCAGCAGCAAATAGTCAATCAGGTGTTTCCATAAAGGATGATGTCAGATGCAGAGATTTGGCCAAAACAATGTAGTTCATAATTGTGATGTGGAAGGGCAAAATAGATTTTTTTTTTCTTCTTACAAATAAAAACCATACATACAAACATTCGCTCTCAAACAATATCTTAAACTTGAAAACAAACAAGGTGCTGTTCAACCCATTAATAGTCACACACTTAAAAAGCTGGCCAATAAAAGCAACATTCAGAAAAGCATCCATGGTAGCTTCGGAGGAGCTGCAGAGTCGCACACCATTGTTAAAAGAAAGTCTGGGAAAGATGAGACCCTTGTATATTCTCATCCATCTCAGTCATGTCTCCTGCAACAAGCTTAAATCAAAGGCGACTGGACTTTCACTCACCTCTAGGTGTCAAAACGTCTTCAGGAAAACTGAGGAAAAATCTGGTTGCCTTTGATTTAAACCTCTTTAAGTATGTGTGAGGAAGAGCTCAGTCTTTTTTAACTGGCGTACAAAATATTGTTTTGTAGATTTAACAACCCCACATCACCCTGAACACACCATCCCTACGATTAAAGATGGTGGCGGCAACATGTGGAAACTCTTCTTTGAAACAGACAGCAAATGGTTTAAATCAAAGCACATAATGTGAGAATAAGTCAAATACAGCAATTTGAATCACTGGTAACTAACTTTTATGTGTAGAGATTATAACAGATTGGTTTAGTAATCAATTAATCTAAAAAAAATTCAGCACATTCTACAGATTTTTCACATAAAATATCCACTTAATTCCTTATTTGCATGCATGTTTTAATCGGTTTCCAATACTGTATGAAAAGCCTTTATTCTTTTTTTTTTTTTTTTTGCCTGAAATGCAACAACATAGAAGTCATTTAGTGAGTTGGGTAAAACCTTATCAAACAAAGGTGTAAAATGTATATTTTGTATAGTTTTGGCTTAATTACGGCTCTGAATATTTGTCAGCAAATGTCTATTTTTTTTACACAGCAATTAAAAATTGATTGATTGCTTCAATAATTGATTCATCACAATTATTTCAGCTCTGTTACAGATATTTTTTTTGTCACGTTACTCAACAAAGGTTAACTTCTACATGTTTGTCGTGCTTTTCCTTTCAGGTCACAGAGCTGAACGAGCCGCTCTCCAACGAGGAGAGGAACCTCCTGTCCGTGGCCTACAAGAACGTGGTCGGGGCGAGACGCTCGTCCTGGCGCGTCATCTCCAGCATCGAGCAGAAGACGTCGGCTGACGGCAACGAGAAGAAGATCGAGATGGTGCGGGCATACCGGGAAAAGATCGAGAAGGAGCTGGAGACGGTCTGCCAGGACGTGCTCAACCTCCTCGACAACTTCCTGATCAAGAACTGCAACGAGACGCAGCACGAGAGCAAAGTCTTCTACCTGAAGATGAAGGGCGACTACTACCGCTACCTGGCCGAGGTCGCCACGGGCGAGAAGAGGGCCGCGGTGGTGGAGTCCTCCGAGAAGTCCTACAGCGAGGCCCACGAGATCAGCAAGGAGCACATGCAGCCCACCCACCCCATCCGCCTGGGCCTGGCCCTCAACTACTCCGTCTTCTACTACGAGATCCAGAACGCCCCCGAGCAGGCGTGCCACCTGGCCAAGACCGCCTTCGACGACGCCATCGCCGAGCTGGACACCCTCAACGAGGACTCCTACAAAGACTCCACTCTCATCATGCAGCTGCTTCGAGACAACTTGACGCTGTGGACGAGCGACCAGCAGGACGATGAGGGAGGCGAGGGCAACAACTAAAGAGTCCAAAACCTCATTCTGCCAAATCAACACAAGACGCGCGCTCACAAATGACGACAAAAATAGTAATTGTTAAAAAGTTCTTAATTTAAACAAAAAAAAAACAAAACAACAAAAAACAACAAAAAACAAAACGAAACAAAAAAAAAAAAGACGGGAGGGCGGGGGAACGCCGGCTACCGTTTTAGCCGACGGTACCGACGTGGTTGCTGTTCTTTATTTTTCCACAATTAAAAGCGAAAAGATGGTCGGAGGGAAGACGTGTTTAGTTTGAGAAATACGCTATGATTAGTTAAAAAATAAAAAAAAGAGAGAGAGAGAAACACCGAAGAATGAAACTCCCTCCACGACAGCCTCTGCAGCATTTGCTAGAGTACCGACTTGGGTCACAAAGAGGTTCGTCGTCCATCGCGGTGTGAATAACCGTCACACTCACAACCGCCAGAGACCGACTAATCATGCAAATGAAGCGGAGCTGTTTTAATGTATCCGAGCGAGAGGGAGGAGCTTTCAGAAATTCACTCCTCGATGCTTGAGCAGTAAGAAAAAAAAATAAAAATAGCGCAAACCTTGAATGTCATGGCCTTGCTTAGGGAGAGAGAGACGGCGAGCGAGAGAGTCGACGGGTTCTGGCCTCGTTAGGGATGTTAAGAGTTCGTGGTGTGACGTCAAAGAAAACATACCGGCATCTTTAGTTGCACCGCATCCACGGTGGTCGAGTGAAAAGCAGGTTATTTCTGCGGTTGAAGACATAGAAAAAAAAGAAAAGAAAAAAAGAGGTTTTTGTTTGTTTGCTTTGTGTCAGGTATGTGTCCAGCTCAGTCACATGGTCAGTCATACTGTAACTAAAACTGCAAACTTATACAATGAAAAAAAAACAAAAAAAAACAAACAAACAAAAAAAAACATAGTGCAGCTTGTCCCTCTCATGTGCTGATGTGCTTTCTTAAATAAACGACCCGTTTTTGGACACCTAACTCTTATTGTCAGTATTGTCATTACTGTAACATCTCCGATTGGCTCCTTGTGTTCGTGGGGAAACAATTCGATCCAGATGAGCAAATCAAAAGAACACTGACTCAAATGTCTGTCTGCAGGTAAACGCCGTCTTTTCCCACGAATCGACAGGATCTCTGAACCACAGACCCAAATAACGAACCAATTTGCGAGCAGAGCACACGCATTGTTAAAGCGGACGCTGTACGAGCAGATTTGAGGTTTGTGGATTAAACTTTGCTTTCGGTTTCTCCTTGGTCAAGAAAATGCACTTGCCTACTATACTGTCTCTTCAGTGTGAGATGATAACCGCTCCAATATTCTCCATAAGAAACAATATTGTGCATGCTGGTGATGTATTTATACAGTAGCTTCGATTTATTAACTTATACTGTAGATGTTATGTATTCATATGAACATGGAATTATTAGACATTAAGCAGATTATTTTCTATTTATTTCTCTTTTTGTTGCTATTGTTAGCTAGACCTTCTTTTAATCTGTGTTTTCTTTACTCCATTCGCTGAAGTGCGCTATACCAAAACAGTGATTGTTAACAATAAATTGATCTGTTATGGACATCGCCATGGTGACATGCATTTCTTGGTAAAAAGGGGGAATAATAGTTATTACTTAGAATCATTTCAGAGTATATTTTCAGCTATTTCTGTGCATTATGGACTGGCAGCTTGTTGTAAATGACGATGGGGCAGATGTTGGTAGCACCCTGCATCCACGATGCATCCAGAAGTATTTGCAGTAGAAATTCAGAAATAATAGTTTTGGTTCGTAAATAAAAATATGCTTCAGAATGAATGTGACATACAGAGCAAAACACTAAAGTTGCTTGTAATTTCACTCATAAAAGGAAGAAACTATTTCTAGGAACTCACCCAAAAGTGCAAAACTATGATCGTCTCGATCAGTGATGGTTTTTAAAATGGAGGATATGACTCACCACCCAGAGCTGTATGGGCCAGAGGGGCAGCACAGGGCTAAAATGAAGAGAAATAATAATAATAAAAAAAAGTTTAGGCAGTTGCACCCAGAATGAACTTTTGATTGCATATTTGCATTACCAGTCAGTGGAGAGTGGGAAGCTCCCCAGTGTTGTACACACTGAAAGGAAGCGTTTTATGCTGTAGCTGCTGGTTTGCAACTTTCTGATCTGCTCTAAACCAAAGAGCTGTTTTCATCTCATTTTACAGTGGAGTCCAATCTGCATCTGGTATCTTTGTTCTGAATAAACCCAAGCCAGAACAACAGTCTTGCAAAACCTGTGTCCTCTAATGTGTTTCCAGTGTGTATACTGTGTTCTACTAGAATATTAGTACCTTAATAGAGTATTGGTACTTTCTACCAATATTTTTGTTCAAAAACAGTCAAACTCACCAAACCAGTTGACTGGTAGTTTAGGTGGTGTATGATTGTTGCACAGTAGATTATAAATCTTCCATTTATTTACAAAAACTCTTTGCATTACCTTTATTTTCTCCTCCAGTTTACTTATAATAAATCTTTAAAAAAAAACAACAACAACCACATGCATACTCGCGAGGAATATAATCAATTCAATAACATAAAGTTATTGAATACAGTCATGTGTTTTGGGGTGACTTTGTCCTTTTACTCGATCAATTTGGTTTATTCTTCCTGTTCAGAAGTTTTGTTTGCTTTTACTGACACCAATTTTGTTCCGTAGAAGACAAAAATTCTATTAGAGAATCCACAAAAGTGCACGTTTTGCAGTCCTGTCAGGATTTCTTTCTAACAGGAAGCATTTTCATTAAACGGTGTCAATTTTTTATGTCAGTACAGTGAGCAGTTAAAAATCACTGTGGAAGAACAAAAACAACAACAACAAAAAAAAAAAAGCCAAACATCTTAACTGACGGCGAAAGGTTAGTTTGGCTATTGTTGTACAATAAAAAATTTTTTAAATCTAATTTTAACGTCGTGACGTGATTTGTTGAGGCTCGGCGGACGAGCGGAGTAAATGGTGATATTTATGAAAAATACAGCAATAAAACGGTCACTTACAAAAAAAAGCCAGAAGAACACAAACAGAAAGCGACACCAGGGAACATGCTGGCGGCCGTCCTATAATATTTATAATATTTATAGCTATAAATATTAGGAGGAGCTAACGACCGGGGCTGATTAGCTAATGGGTTGCAGGTGTGAGGGCAAAGAGCGCGAGGATGCCACAAGGGGGCGCGAGAGAGCACCTACCTGTACCTAAACACAAAGAATAATTAAACATAACCTACTACATGAGAAATGACTGAACTGAAGCAACTCAAAGGACTGATCTAATAAAAATAAATAAATAAGAATAAGGATAACCGCTATATGAGATTCGTGTTGCTCACAGTGTTACAACAAATTTGAGTCTCGTGAAGGGATTGGTCAGAGTTGCCGTAATTTTCTTGATTTTTTTTTTTTTTTTGGTAAAATCCTTTTTTTGCACCACCGTCTCCAGAACAACCCTGTTCTGCTGAAGCTCGCTTTCCACTTTCTATGAGCATCTTCTGCTTTGCACACTCTTTAATGACTCATTAGTGCTCCCCCTGGTGGCTGGGTTCTTCCTGTTCAGTACCTCAAGTTTATATGTGTGGAAAGGCCAAAAAAAAGCCTAATTTCAATAAGAAACAGTTCCACAAATAAAATACGGAGGTTTGTCGCTCTGCAAATATGTCTTTTAAAGAACATTTAGACCACCAGCTTAGTTTTATTTCTTATGTCAGAGAACAAGGATCTGTGTTTTAGCAGCTTTCTTTTTTTTTTTTTTTAGGTCGTTTCCCACCAGAACTATTTCTGTGTTTAAGTGTAATGTAACTTTCTTCTTTTATTTCATTTTATGGAATAAGTACAAAGCAAATCCATCCATTCTGGTCCTTAGACTATGAAGTTATTCAGTTGATTTAAACTTTTGCTGGACTCCAACAATGTTACTGATTCAGAGTTTCTTGGAAAAGTGAGCTGTTTGAGATAATGTTTGATAAGACATATTTTTTAAAAGTATTTTTTTAGACTCTGTTCCTTAACCCATTATCTAAATCCATACATACATATTTTCCATATTTTTGTCATCCATCCATCTGGATTTTACCGCCTTGCATCATATTCATGGTGAAATTTTGTATTTACGCTATAAAACTGGGCAACTTGAGTCTGAGAAAGTATGAAAATTTAATTCTAAAATGTGTAAGTTGGTTGTGATTCTGCTGAATTGCTTTGTCTGTGCGAGTGTGTGTTGGCGTTCTGGTAGGAATAACATTAATGTCGGCTTTAGATCGCTCCATCACTTCCTGTGTTGGACTCAGCCAGGCACTGGAAGGAGGATTCACACACTTAATGCTTCAGCTTTTGCTTGACTTAATTTTTTCTCCTCACCAAGTACAAAAAGCAGTCACAAAAATCTGAGGAGAATAAAAAATAATCTCCAAAACTTTAAATATCCCTGAATTAATTTCAGGATGACAAAAAGCATTAGGCTGCTGGGTATTAAGCTCTGTCTAGCAAGCTTCATAGTGGAAGTTCCTCCTTGTAGACAAACTATAATTACTGTTCAATCACAATAACAAAATTACAATCAAAACATACAGCAATATCCAAACCCATTAGTACAACTATAATCAAATTGTCACAATTTGAACATTCGATCAGCTTGTCTGTATATACCAAGATTACTATAAGATTACTAAAATTACTCAAGACTACTATAAGAGTGCAATGACAACTTCTCCAGCACAAAAAATGATAAATAAAATTAAGGTTTTGAAATGGCCTAGTCAAATCCTGGGTTCAAATTATACTCAAATGCTGCCTTGAATTGGCTTTTTCTACATGAAATGGCTGAAATAAATGAATTTTGACAAGAAGTGTGGCCTGATATTCCTCTGCAGATCGATGGCAGACGTTTCTGTGACTCGTTCACAGGTGCGAACCAAAACAGGAGCCATATGAAAGCTGTGCTGTTTGCACACTACGCTCTCTGTTGTTACAGAATAACATTTTATGAAGGCACTTCTGGTTCGGCCGAGTGCAGGAAGTTAGGTTCTGAGACGAATCCAATTAGCAACCTTGGATCCACCTGTTTTTTTTTTTTTTTTTTTTTTTTTTTTTACACAAAGCACTGGCCCGGTTTATGGCCTGGGAGGGTTCTGGATGGATGGGGAACGCCATGAATAATGCAGGCCTCCATTAAAAGCAGGGGGGAAGTTGTGATTCACAGAGGAGGAAAGGTTGACATGCAAAGTGGTTTAGAGATGAGTGCTTTGTAGGCCAGAGTCTGTTTGGTATTCATGAACTCAGCATAAATCATAAAGTCAGATATAATACGATTCTCCACTGGTAGGTTGATATTTCTTATTGGTAATACAGTCGCATGTTGTGAAAACAGCTGGGATTAGTCTGATCGTAGCAGACCTATTGCTCTCTACAGGTCAAGAGGCAAAAACAAGCGATAAAATTGTATTTATTTTTTTCTGTGATCTACTCTTTGTAACCCCCCAACATGCTGGAAGCTCAGTGCATAGCAGGGCGCTCTATAAATAGACACCCCCCTCCAGCTTTGGAGTCAGGACTCGAGTTAGTGAGTGCATTAGCGAACAGGCATGCAAAGCGAATAACTACAAGTGGAGGAAGAACAAGAAGTGATGGAAACGACCGATCTGGCGATGACATCACAGGCTGCAGGTTTCATTTCACTCAGCGCTGTGAGACGCACGCACACAGAATGACACGCGCAGCTGGCTCCACTCATGCAGCTCCGCGTGCGATTGACTGCAACGCACAGATCTATGGGATGGTAGCTGGTTCTGTGTCGGTATGTGAGGCCAAAGTGTACCGGGGTTTTTCTCTCATGCACACCTAAAGAACTGCTGACCTAAAGTCACCGGATGCCTCAGCATAAACGGGCACTGAAAGGCTCCCACTGCTGTTGATCAGAACCTCAACAGTTCACTCAGGTTCTGCTTGTTGGTTTGCTGAAGATTAAACAAGATAAACTGGGCCAATAAATTAGTGGAAATCGATGGAGCCACAATTGGCAGTGCAACCGATTGCAAATTCCTGCCATTCTTTCGCTTGAACTTGGTCACAATTTGTTGCACCGAAACCACAAACTGAAGTGTATTTCACTAGGATCTAATCTGGCAGATCAACACAAAACATCCTTGTTCCTAGCTCCTAGTTCTGAGTTTAGTAAGATTGTATGCAATTAGGAGTATCGGGAAAATATTTTTGCTGGACATGTCCTTAAGAAGTTGCATTTTGCTAACAGGGAGCTGTGGAGATTTTTTTTTGTTTGTTTTGCAGTAAATGCAAAACCTTTGTTAACAAGAACATTTTTCTGCAGTTAAAAAAAAAAGAATATAAAACAAAACTTTGCTTTATGTCATATTCATCTACCAGGGAAATAGTCATGAATTCCTAACTGGGACATTAGAATCGCTCTCTGATCACCGTGAAGAACAAGAAGGTAATTCAAAAATACTTGATGCAATAATGTAAAAGTAAAACAAAGACAAAACGTAGTTATTCTTTCAACAAATGTGCTAAAGCAGATTGTTCATAAGAACAGAATGAGGTTATGCTTCTGCAGTAACAGAAACAGTTTCTTTAAGGCTTTTTACGCATCATCAGTGGCATGAGAAAGCAGGGCGCTGAGCCTGAGTCAGTTTTTAATGTTCTTCTCAGAACCGTGACGTCCTGAACCAAAGTGAAGTTTGTATTCGTCATGTTATTTCTCTCCAGCTGCATCCATTGTTGGTAAAGTTATTTTAAACAGAAAGCAATTGTCCATCAATTATCTATCTATCTATCTATCTATCTATCTATCTATCTATCTATCTATCTATCTATCTATCTATCTATCTATCTATCTATCTATCTATCGACCAGGGTACACGCAGACTGGTTGCCATAGCAACTGACAACAACAACGCCCCCAAAACACACTGTAATATTTCCCACACAAAGAGCAAAACATTCATTTTGCGATTAGCAATAAGTGATTGCTGTGGTACGAGGAGAAAACCATAAATATATCGCTCAACTTGACTTTCTGTATTTCTAGCTTGCTGTTACTGTCTCTTACTCTGCTGTTGTGGAGTCACAATGTCTGGGATCATGAGCGCCCCCTGCCATGAGGCAAGAGAACTGCCTGCCTCACCTCGAATCTGTTCTCTGCCGTTTCTGATCGCTTCTCAGAAACGGCAGAGGCCCGGAGAAGGCACTCTACCCTTTTCCGGCTCAAGACCATGGCCTCAGACTTGGAGGCACTGATCTTCATCCCAGCCGCTTCACACTCGGCTGAGAACCGCTCCAGCAAGAGCTGCAGATCACGTCCCGATGAAGCCAATAGGACCACATCATCCGCAAAAAGCAGAGATGCAATCCTGAGGCCATCAAAACGGATCCCCTCAGCACCTTGGCTGCGCCTAGAAATTCTGTCCATGAAACTAATGAACAGAATCGGTGACAAAGGGCAGCCCTGGCGGAGTCCAACCCTCACTGGGAACGAGCCCGACTTATTGCCAGCAATGCGGACCAGACTCTGACACCGGTCATACAGGGACCTGACAGCCCGTATAAAAGGGCCCGGTACCCCATACTCCCGGAGAACCCCCCACAGGGCACCCCGAGGGACACGGTCGAACGCCTCTCCAAGTCCACAAAACACAAGTGGACCGGTTGGGCGAACTCCCATGCACCCTCCAGGACCCTGCTGAGTGTGTAGAGCTGGTCCAGTGTTCCACGACCAGGACGAAAACCACACTGCTCTTCCAAAATCCGAGGTTCGACTATCCGACGGACCCTCCTCTCCAGTACCTGTGAATAGACCTTGCCAGGGAGGCTTAACAGTGTAACTCCTCTATTATTGGAGCACACCCTCCGGTCTCCCTTTTTGAACAAGGGGACCACCACCCCAGTCTGCCAATCCAGGGATACTGCCCCCGATGTTCATGCGATATTGCAGAGTTGCGTCAACCAACACAACCCGACAACATCGAGAACCTTAAGGAACTTCGGCCGTATCTCATCCACCCCTGGGGCCCGGCCACCGAGGAGCTTTTTAACCACCTCGGCGACCTCGTCCCCAGAGATTGGAGAGCCCAACCCAGAGTCCCCAAGCTCAGCTTCCTCAATGGAAGTTATGTTGGTGGGATTGAGGAGGTCAACGAAGTACTCTGCCCACCGGCCCACAACGTCCCGAGTCGAGGTTAGCAGCTTTCCTGGATGCTGATGACAGAGTGCAGAGGGTGGCTGGCATTGTCCATAATAGTCCAGAGTTTCTGTAACCTTCTCTTCTCTGCCATTGTTGCCAGAGAGTCCAGACTCGTACCGACCACTGAGCCCATCTGATTTGTTTCTCCAGGCTGGAAAGGTCTGCCTTAGAGATGCTTCCACCCAACACACCACAGTGTATGAAGACGCTATTGACAGCAGACTGGTAAAACAAGCCCAGCAGCTTTCCACAGATGTTAAAGGATCTCAGCCTCCTCAGTAAGTACATTCTGATTTGGGCCAACTGCTTGATGTTATCCAATCCAGTCAAGTTTGTCAGATATTTATTGGTCCGCATGACCTCCGCCTCCACCCCTCCTATCAGAACCGGTTGTGGACTGCCTCTGACCCTCCTGAAGTCAATGACCAGTTCCTTTGCCTCGGATGTGTTTGGCTGCAGGTTCTTTCTATGGCACCAGACAATAAAGTCTCTCGCCAGGCTCCTGTACTCTTCTTCGTTTTTCTTTGATGCAGCCCGTGATGGCAGTGTCATCAACATACTTCTGAATATGGCATGAATATATATACACAGACATTATTCTTACGCTACTGTTTTACTTTAATGTTTACATCTTTCATGCATTCACAAAGTATCTGAAAACATTGTTTTCCTGTTGATTTTTGTTTCTCATATGGAGGTTTTGTTCCAGCAAAAGACATTAATCTGAAAGTGGTTTGAGAGAATAAGTATCTTTCCTGCGAATACTTCACCGATGCGCGATCATCTGAAGCAGCCTTACTTGTTAAGTCTTTAAAACAACCATCAGGATGCATTTTGCTAGGCCTGAGTCACTCACAGGGCCCGGCTTGCTTCATTGCTCTCTTTTGCATGACTGACCATTGCATGAAAAACTCGGTGAGAGGAAACTACAACATCCAGAGGCTTGATGTTTCTGCTACTATTAAACACAGCTCAGTGTGACTGATTAAACGTCTCAGTGAGGACAGAGACAGCCGATGCAGAGGAGACCTTGTAGGTTTCAATTTTCTTTATTTTCTGGTTCAGTGGCTTAAAAAACAAACAAACACATTTTCAGATAAAAATCGGTTGCTTTCCAACCCAGTGACACAGCGTTGCTGGCAAGGAACACTACCAGGTGGGTCTGAAGATGCAATAAATAACAGCTAAAATAATCTGTGAATGGGACAAAGCTGAGATGAGGAGTGTAGTCACAGCTCAATGGACTGACACATGGCAGTGGTGTAGATGTGTTTACGCGATGTGCTCGGCTCAATGCTGTGGACGGATGGCGGAGGAAAGCAGGGGCAAGCCATAGGGCCAATTTGGAAGAAACAGTTAGATATCCCCCATTTATATTTACAATTACCAGTAGATAAAACTCTTCTATAAAAGTGCGTGTGTGTGTTTGTGTATGTCGCTGAGTCACTGGGATGATGACTGAGAGAGAGGTCAAGCCCGGCACGTCTTTCTACTTCTTGGCCACGGCTCCTGAGCTCTGCACGTTTACAGGAATGGTGGTCTCAGAGTACTCCAGGGCTGGCTTGTTGATTGGAACCTCCACAGTCAGGACGCCCTCTGGAGACAGGGAGGATGTCACCTTCTCGATGTTGGCAGTAGGGGGCAGTCTGGAGGGGGGCGAAAAGGACACAATCAGGTTTTGGGGTCTCAAAAGTACAGAATCTTTTCACATTTTGCCCCCTTACGTCCCAATCTTCAAGGTGTTTTATTTTTGACACATGAAAATCTTAGCGTGTCATCCCACTTTATTATGTTGCTGCTAAATAAAATGCAGAACCATTAAATACTCTCCGAGGTCAACAACATACAATATTATGCAAACAGATATCTTTGTCGGAAAACTAACTTCGCAGCACACTGAACTGTAATTGAAATGGGACACCAATAAAGGGCTACGGATACTTCTGCACGGTACCTATTTCAGTCATTTATAATGAAATGCAGAGACCTTTGACGCAAGAACAGCAACAGTCAACACTTCACTATGCAATATATTAAAAGCAGTACTGCATTTCAGCCTGCAGGTGGCAGCAGAGCTCTGATAAACTATATCTACTATGTCCGCCAGGAGGCCTGAAATCTAATGAATCAGTTATAAACTCAAACAGATCTAAAAGTAGACAGACTAAGATTTGATTTGGTTGCTGGCTTATTGCTTTATATTTTAATTATGTTATTATTTTAGATTACAAAGTAAAAAAAATAAAAAAATAAAAATAAAAACAAAACCGGTTAGTGTTGAATTACCCGATTCTTAATTAATGATAGTTAAAAGTGACTTACGTGTATTTTCTGGTGAAGCTTCTTGACACAAAGCCATGTTCGTCCTTCCTTTCTTCATGCTTCCCTGTGAAAACGACAGTGCAATTAGCATTTCCTTAGTTCAATTGTCTGTTTTCACCGTGCAGTTAATGAGATTCAAATGGTAAATTCTGTTTAATTTTGCTGTTCAGATGGCTCTTTTAGTATCGAATGAAATCTACAAAACATGGGTCTGAAGACATGATTAAGGAAATCAGCTTAAGCTGTGAATTTATGAGATTAGTGCGACAGCTCTTTTATGTAGCTCTTTTAGTAATATATAACCTTTAACCTTTGGACGACTCAGGCATTTTCTGGAGTATTCAGGCTGAAGCTAATGGATAACCAATAATTCATTAGCAAATTCTATCTAAAAAAAACAAACAAACAAGCTACTAGGGGATATTTTAGCTCGAAAAAAAGGAATAGAAGGAGAAAAAAACGACCCTGTAGGGTTTTCTCCATTACAGTGGAGAACATTTTGCTAAAACAGGAGCAGACAGAAAGCAGAGCAATATTTGCGTCAAGGCACAAGCTAATCACTAGCAAAATAGGCTAGTAAATGTGCATTTAAAAAAAAAATTATATGTTGAAGCTATGAAACTCACCAGTGCAATCTGTTGAGAAGATTTTATCAGGCCAGAAGTGAAAGTAACTTATTACAGCAGCTTTTGCCATGTTTTTAAATGTGTGGCAGCCATATTGGATTGTCAGGTCAGCCCAGGTGAGAAACGTTTGACTTTCTTTTGGAAATTCACTTGGGAGGAACTTCCTGTTTTATTTGTGAAATATGAAACATGGAGATGAAATGCAGAATTACACCAAGACAACATTAGAATGACCTTCTACTGACAGTGGATGAGAGGACGTTTTATTTTATTTCTGTCAAAACAAATAATTACAAAATTAATACAAGGTCTGTGATGAACTGGTTTAGTCCTTAGCATTCTAAGAAATATTAAATATGACTATTTTTTATCTCATCTTGTTCATGAAGGCCTTTGATTTATGATGATGATTATTATTATGATCATTATTAGAAGAAGAAGAAGTGGTGTTGGCATTGCATGTCTGTCTGTGCTGCTTAAACGACGCTCCTCTATCACATCTTCTCAACAGGACCAAACGGCTTGATATAAACACACAACTTCAGCTCAGCTTCTTTAGCAGGCATTAGTTGTGAACAGGCCTATAGCAGCTGAGGAGATGATATGTTAAGAGTGTGGAAAAACAATTCTAATGAAGCTGATGATGTGAACGTTTAGACATGAAGTGCCAAATTCCCCTCGCATTGAATCACACGCTTTGTTTATCTCTGTTTTCCCGACCAGGTCCAGTGTCTTCACGCCGGCGAGGCTGGCAGTGAGGCAGTGGGACAAGATCCAGCTGCCCTTTTAAAGTAGCAGATAGCCGCTGTGACTCACAGTTAAGTCGCTTTGCTGTGAGGATGGTCCTTTCGGTCATGCCACACAGGCGGCGGAGGGTGCGAGGCTTTGGAGATCCAGGTTATTACGGGATCTTACATCAGCTTTCAGTTTGCTTTAGTGTTTTAGGATGATGGAAGGGGAGTGAAAATAGCTTTTTCCATAGCTGACCTGCTTCACTGTCTCCCACAAACTGCATATTGTCTATCTATGGGCTTCTGTCCCTCATGTCGGGGTGGAGGGGCAGAATACATCTTGAGACGATATCCTGAGGTGAAACCATGACAGGTTTGGTTAAATATTACAATTTTGCTCTGCATGTCTGTTAGAGGTCGCGAAGGTTTCCTCCCACAAGTTGAACTGTGTGTTGTGATTTGTTTGGAAGGAAATTGGCCAAAAATACCCCTCCCTTCCATTAGGGTGGGGTGTCTTGAGATAATATCCTGAGTTCTCCTTATCCTGCAACTGGAGTCTTATCACAAGTCTTAAGGGAAAGTGTTGCCCTCCTGCAGTTTAACTTCTTGTAATTCTTGCTTTTCCAACTCCTCACATCTCTCTCTGTGAAGGAAACTTTTAAAACAAGCATGCTAAAAAGGAAGGAAGGAAGTAAAAGTGCTCACCAGAAATTTCCACAACGCCATCCTTGGTTTTCACCACCAGCTCCTCCGGTGAGAAATGGGGGACGTCCAGGGAGATCTTCCAGTTGTCCTGCGTCTGCTTGATCTCAGACATCCCGCTGCTCATCTGCCGGGACAGGGCTCTGGCCTGGTGGGCCATCATGTGGCCCGGGTGGTACATCATGGGGCCCTGGTGCATCATAATATCTGGGGTCATGAGCGACGGCCTCATGTACCCGGGCCAGTGGGTGGTGGGGAACCCAGAGAAGTCCTCGAAGACGGGCGGGAGGCCGAACGCCTGGTCGAAGATGCGACTGGTTTGGTGCAGGTCCCGGAACGGGTCCCAGCTCGGGGTGCGCTGCAAGGTGAAGGGAATGCGTCTCTCGGCCATGCTGGCTGCGGTCAGTCAAGAGGAGGTGTGTCTGCAGAAGAAAAGCTCCAAACATGCTCCCTGCCTCTCAGCACAGCACCTTTATACGCTTTGAGACTCCAGCCCAAAACACCCCACCCCCTCGAGCCCCACCGGCACGCCTCCCTCAAGAGGTCTTGGAAAGTGCTGGAACCTCTATTTGTGGCAGATGCAGCATGTAAATAGAATCCAACAGGAGGGCGGTGCGTAGCGTCAGCTGCTCTGTGGAAATCCAATGAGGAAGCCCCTCCCCTCTCTGTTCTTCTGAAAGAAACTAGAGAAAGCTGGAGGGACGCGGGATTGTTCTGGGAGGAACGAGATAAGTTTGCATTTTTGACTGAGGGAGGGAATTCACCTGCATCCACTGTGAATAAATAACAACAATGAGGCTTTTTTAAAGCTGAGAATGTGAAAAATATCAATGGAAAGGAAAAGGAGGGATGCATTGGATTCATTTCCAGTGCATTGCTCTACAGACTCAATGCATTTTATTCAAATGTTATAAACCAATTCAAACCAATTCAAATTAGTGCGTACCTGAATTTTTTTTTTTATCTGTAAAACATTTTCAAACAGTTTTATCCTGGCATATATTTTTCATATCTACCGTACGAATCCCACCAATGAGCAAGAGACAATCAGTACCGCGTTACGACTTTAGAAGTGTCAAACAAAAGAGAAAATGCATAACGCGAGAGCTTGATTAATTCCTCATTTGTTTATTACCATGGAGCTTAGTTTGTACAATACAAAGAATGATCTGAACAAAAGGGGCTATGATATACTCGACACACCGGCTGGGTTAGGTCTGCTTACACTAAGAGTTGTACGTTTGAGTGGAAAAAGACTCCGTGAATGGAAAGGAAGACTTAAGTGATTGTGTCACCGGTTTTACTTGCTGTCCTACATGACGATGCCGTGATTGTTTTTGTCGTGGTACATCTTCAGTTGGCGGACGTAACTAGCTGACCTTCGGTACGAGTTGTGGGGTTTTCTGTCGGGGAGAAAAAGATGTTGTAAAAACAATATGGGATGTTTGAGCTTTTTCCCTCAGGTGAGGCAAAAAAAAAAGGAAAGATGGGGCCAGAGTCTGGACAGGCTGGTCGTAGAATAATTCAATGATTTACTTTACTTTTGGTCAGCCACTTGCATGTAAATCGAAACTATCTCGTTTGATCATATCCTAATGCACGATCTGTCTGCATCGGTGACAAAATGTAGAATAAATTAAACATCAAATAAATAAATAATCCAATAAATAAACATATAAATAGGATAAACTCGAGGTGAAAACACACGTGTGCCGGGACATAATTTTGCAGTTTTCCTGCTGACACTCGCTGATCTTTGAAGACGAGCTTTCCACACACGCACACACACGCACACACACACACACGCACACACACGCACACGCACACACACACACGCACACGCACACGCACACACACGCACACGCACACACACGGATTAGTAGACACACGCACACACACGGATTAGTAGAAAGAACATGGTTACGGGAGGAGAGTAAAAGTACGTAATACACGGCACCCGCCCCCCCTCCCTTCACGCACTCAATGGCACCCTTCTCAGTTTGTAAATCCTCTTCCAGAAGTAACATGCTAAACACGCCTGTTAAGCTAAATGGAATATACAGTGCATAGTTTACAAAGCCAGAACTTATCAGAGTTTAAATCTATACAGGCAATATCGATACAATAAAAGTTATAATCATTAAAAAAGCTGTTTTTTTTTTGTTTTGTTTTTTTCTTTGTTCCCTCCATCTGTCAAGTTCTCCTTTGTTCTAACTTTTTGTTGATCTCTGCTATTGGATAAGAAGACGGGTTTGAAGGGATGAGCACATGATGGCAGGAAAAAAAAAAAAAAAACATCTGGAAGGTTTCCTTTCGGTAGGCTTTGTTTTCTATTTAGCTCCTGTTTGTTTTATTTTGTAGAATACATATATGTTTCTGTATATTCACGAAGCATGTATTTGTTTACCAACTCCCTTCTGGTGGTGGAGGATGAGACGGAAAAGTGCGAGCTGATGGTGCGGTTTGTTCCTTGGGCTCAGTCAATTGATGTGTTTTTTTTTTCTTTTTTCTTCTTTTGACAGGTGGGAATTGTTTTGCCTGTGTGACGCATGATCAGAGACGGTTAGATCCAAACGAATGTGCCGTAATAAAATACAGAGTGTCTTTGTTCAGGCTCTTTTCTGGAGACGGTGTTGTCCCTGATGGAGGAGCCCGGACTCCGGGAAGGGAAGACGCGCGACATCCTCCAACCTTGCCGGCGTTCAGAAGCCTGGGCTGTCGTAGCTGCTGCGGCTGTAGTAGCTGTGGTGGCTGCGGGAGCGGCTCCTGCTCCGGCTCCAGCTCCGGCTGCGGCTTTTGCTGCGACTCCGGCTCCAGTTCCGGCTGCGGCTGCGGCTCCTGCTGTGGCTCTGGCTTCTGGTGCGGCTGTAGCTGTAGCTGCTGTAGCTGCGGCTGCGGCTGGACCGGGACGGGCTGCTGTCGTAGCTCGACGACGACGGACTGGGCCGGTAGTACGGGATCGGCCGCTTCCGAGCGCTGAGGGGGAGGGGCAGGGACAGAAGACGGCGGAGAGAGACAGCAGTGTGACAAGTTAGGATGAGGGAGGTGTTAAGACATTCAGGTGATCAGGCTTGTTATCTGCAACGTGATGCTTTAGAGACAAGACCAGCAAGTCAAAGTTAGGTCCCAGAAACAGTAAACGAGTGCAATTTCTAAAAGAGATGAGCTTTGTGGGTTATAAAAAGCTGATCATCCACACACTCAGCAGCAGGAAAATGCATTTTGTTAGTTGAAGCTTGAACAGATCGAGTTGTTAATAGCAACTGTGGAATTGCTTCCTGTAAGGTAATCAGCTGTTAGCTCCACCAAAGAACCGCCTTCCTTCCTTTCTCTCAGTAGAGGTCATCACCCATACAAATCAACACCAGGGGACGGAGAAATGCTACCAAGGAGACGCACAACATGTCTGCCCCTCCTTCTCATCCCAGCAGAACCGAGGAGTTTTTAACATTTTAGTCACGGGTGCGGTATTCACTCAAAAATCTGACTCAAGTGACCCGATCGCAAACCAGAAATGCTGGCAATGCTTTTCAGTGTGGAAGTTCTTACTGAAGGTGGACGACTTAAAGCCATCTGTTTTTAAATATCAGGTTGTTTAAGACGTTTTTAGAGTCGTAATTAGGTTGTCGATAGGCTGTTATGTTGAAACAAGGATGAACATAAATTTGCTGTTTGTTTTTTTTATTCCAGCTTCAAATATGTTTTGACAGAAAATGCTGACAGCGTTCAGCTAAAGATTTGTATTATTTGGGAAGTTCACACACATTCCAATTAGTGAAGCTAATTGCGCTAATTGTGCTAACAGATACTAAAGCAGCTTATAATGTCAGTTTAGTCTTTTTTAAAATTTTTTTTTTTTTACAAAAAATAAAATCTGTTCGCTGCACAGGTATGTAATATTTCAATAAAATATTTGACTAATTATTGTACTGTCTATTGTAACTAAAATAATTACATTTTCAATTAAAGCCAAGTTGTTGTTTTTGTTTGTTGTTTTTATTTTTTGTTTATTATATTGCAAATTTAGCTTCTCACAAATATTCCAGAAGATTTAAAAATGTTTAATTGTGCACAAAATCTTTGGTTGGTGGATATCTGGAATAAGTTTATTCATGTCAGAATATTGCAACAAACAGCGAACAGAATGAAGTCAGAAATATTTTCAACTGTTTTTAATTGCCTGTCATTTTATACGAACTCCTGAGTTTGACTTTATGGGAAAAAGTCCAGGCAGTTCTGTGGCTTGAAGGAGTTTATGTCGGGTCAGAAGGTTGTTTTTTTTAGGTTTTTTTTAGAGGAATCATGAAATAAATGATCAGCGGAACCTTCATCTGATGTTCTGCCAATAACCGAGTAAATAGACCTTGGTAGCATTTTAATGTTTGCGTCCCTGCGCTGCAGCATTAGTGCGCGATGTCAGTGGGGTGTAGCTTTAAGAACTGAACGGTGAGTTTCAGAGGTGTGATGAAGAAAGAGGGAAAGGACAAAGAAAAAGAAAAATACAAGATGAGTCCAGGTTTACTCAGGGGAGCTCTGATGGTTTGATGTTCAGCTGAGCTTCAGGGGTCAGACTAGCAGGGCTCTGCTGCACGGCAACTGTTACCAGGGTAACAAGCCTGCAGCATGTGAATTCAGCAGCATCCCGTTGTCTCCGTGCGAGGACCTTTAGGACTGAAGCAAACACGACAAGGTACACGCATTTCACTCTTTAAGTCCGTCAACACGTCACATGAACAGGGAGAGAAACGGCAAAGTGGATTTAACAGGAGTGGGGGAATCTTCCTTTCCTCCTGCTCGTGTAACCGATTACAAGAAACAATACGACAAGTTGGACTGATGAGAATGAAAAACTAATCATTTAACGTGAAGAAGAAACCAAACATATATGGCAGATAAAAATGATGCCTAACATGTTTTTTTTCCCAGTAAAGATACTTCTAATATTCACGGCAAATCTCTGAAAAACACACAAAGAAAACAAATCGAACCCAGAACTCAACATTGATCCATAAATGAAGTGTGATAAATTGTAACCGCATGGGAAAAATTACAGTACAAATGAAGAAAAGGCATAGGAAGCCAAGAAATCAGCTGAAAGATGTCTGACCCATACAGTCCACACAACTGAAATATTATATTAAAAAGTCCAAGTTTCCTCCTTCTAATGCCGTTTTGTATGGCATCTCTTGAAGCTGCTGAACACAGGACATTTTCACACATGAGCAGGACATTTTATTGAAAGGCTGTGGATGTTCTACGATAGAAACCAGGATGTTTACTCTGGCGATAAAGAGGCGTTACCTGGTGATCCTCCGAGCCTCCATGAAGCTGGGGGAATCCCTTCTTCTCTTCCTGATGGGCGAGTAGCTGCGCGAGCGGCGCCGAGCTCGGCTGTCGGTGTCCGAGCGGTTGGCGCTGTCCTTCTCTCTGCGTGACAGACAGTCGGCCGTCAGAGCGGCAGCAGCAAAAAACGAATCTCGGTGGCGAGCCCTCTGTCCCGCTGGGCCTCACCTGGAGACGTTCTGTCTGCTGTGCGGGGACTTGACCTTGCCGGTGCCCTTGTCTCTGGAGGCCGAGCGCGAGGACGAGCGGCCGCTGCTCCAGGAGCTGCTGCGCTGCCGGAGGTTGGCTTTGCTCCGAGACTTGTCGTTCTTCCTACCTGACACGTGTGAGTGGCGTCCCGGAGACGCCGACGGGCTCTTGTGATGCGCCTGGCCTCGATTAGAGCGGCTGTGACGCTTGGAGGAGTGGCCGCCTTTTGTCCTGGGGGGAAAACGCAGCAATTTAACTGATCCATTTGTTTTGTTTAGTAATGTAGGTGCGTCTTCTGTTGTTTCCAATCAGCAGATCAATCCAAAAATGTAAATTGACAGAACAAAAAAAAAAAGAAACGATTAAGAAAAATAGAAATATTTAATATTGTCTCCATGTTTTTTCTCCTTTATAATGCGTACATTGTTTTATTGTAAAAAGCAATATAAAAAAAAAAACAGGCAAAAAAGGTACATTACTATTTACCATCAAAAATACAAATAAGAAATTTTTCAAAGAAAGTTAAATTCTTGTACTTTATGCAGACCCTCATTTATCTGAAAAAATATAAATATAAATATAAATATACATTTTCGGGCATATTTCTCCCACTTGTCCCAGTATTTAACAAAAACGTCCATCTGTAGGTTCACAGAAAAAGCCATTTTTCAGCCCTTTCATGATGTACGTTCATCATTTTCCCCTCACAGATCTAACCTGGATACGTCGTTTTAAAATCAAGAGCAACAGGACGGGATGAAAACGCATAACTTTGTTGACCTCTTTCCAGAAGGTCCAGCACCGGCTTACTTTCGCTGATGACGGGACGTCCTCCCTCTGTGCGTGGGGTTGTGCTGGGAGTGGGCTGAGTCGCTGCTGTGGTCGGGGGAGTGGGAGCTCCTTCTCTGGCCCCGCTGGCTGCTTCTAGTCCCGGACGTCTGAGTTAAGGAGCTCCCTACAGCCGCGATCTTGCCATCCACACTCCCAGTCTCTTCGGCTTGGCTCCTGCTGGGGGCGCTGTGGAGCTTTTGCTCTTTTAGTAAAGCGGACTGGATGCCTGCAGAGCTTGCATTCAGCAGACGCAGCTTCTGCAGAAAAATTATGACCAACAAAGGAAAAGAACAAAAAGAAAAAAAAAAAAAAAAAAAAAGAAATAGGACAAAAATAGCATCAGAATGTTTTCAGGATGGTGATAAAGAGCTACGGTTTACTTGCCAAAAGAAGGTAAACATCTAAAAGAAAAAAAGATCTAGGTTTTCTCCATATGGCTTATAGATAGTCCTCTATGGTGCAGCGCATGCAATACTTTGACATGCAAAACCATAATGAGTTGAGAGAAATAAAAATAAGAATCGCAAAAACAAACAAAAGAACTAGGAAGAGAGAGGGAATAAAGAAAAAGTGAACCAAATAAGTTTTAGAGCAGAGGCAGAAAGTACAGAGCTACAGATTCTGGAGAATAGAAAGAGGACTTCTTCAGTATTTGTTTTTTTTTTTTTTTTTTTTTTTTAGTAATGGCTAAAAATAATAGAAATGAAACAAAACAGGAAGAGAAGACAACTTGACGAAACATCACAGAAATGGAAGGAACAAAATAAAGATCACAATTATTGAATCAGTTGAATCAGAAAACAAACTGACTGCTACTCAATTTTCTCTGTGTGTTTCCTGAGAACATTTGCTGAGATGTGAACAGCGACCCATTTTCTTTTTTTTTTTTTTTTCTTTTTTTTTTTTTTTAATGGTTACTCTTGTTTAACTCCCTTCTGTTTAACATCCACTTACCAATAAAGTGGTATTCCCTCCTTTAGTAGGTAAGGTATGAAGAAAAGGGAAAAGTGGGGCAACATAAGTGCATCATTAGATTCACAAAATGCAAGAGAAAAAGACACAAAACCCTTCCCTGCCAGTGACTCATGAGACAATGCATGGAAATCAAGAGAAAAGAACTGAAAAGCAAAGAGGAGAACCCACAATGTGCAGGGAATCCCTCACACAGAGCGTAAATCCTCCGGACCCGGGCGCTTTCCTAAAAAAAATTAATAAATCACGCAGCAGCTGCCTGGTTCAAAGGTGAAATAAGACTTCCTCTCTGTCTACAGAGGACCTGAAGTGTTTGGACGTTACCGACTTCAGCGTCTGGGCTCATGGAGCCCCTTAAATGCAGGACATTAACTCTTAACAAAAACAGCCTCGTTTATTTCCAGAGAGCTGCTCCAACAGGAACATTTCATCCTCACTGACGCTGTCCAAGATTGCTGGAGCTGGCAAACCTCCATTGTACTGATAGAAATCGTAACCTTTTCATTGAGCTGAAGTGAAAAGCAGTTCTTAAAAAAAAAAAAGAAATTCAGTTACAATAATAGACCACCGTTTACAAGGGTAAGGCTGATTTTATCACGTAAAGCTCTGCAAAAAGTATCCAAAGTCCTTTCCACATCGTGTCACGTCACAAACAAACAGTTTATATTTGGGTTTTATGCACATGGAATGATTTTAGTCGGCTGATCGGCTCAACATGTTTATGGTGTTTCCTGCATGACTTATAGTAAATTGCTGGTCTATTTCTCTCCTTGCCCTGTTTTTGAAGATGAGCATGTCTGAGCAAGCTTGCCGTGCAGTTCGGCATATTTCTTTAAAATGTTTCAAATGTGGAAACAAGCGTAACAGTTGAGCAACAGTCGTCTTCATGGTTAGCATTAGCTTCTACTCGTTTTGTATATGTTGAGCAGATTAGCTTTGGCAGAGCTATGATCCTATTTGGTTAGCTGTGACCACCAGAAGTGATATCAACTACTTATTTTAGTGCAAATACATAATATTCTTCACCAGAACCATAAATCGAACAAGAGCAATAAAATATATTTAATTTCTATGGTTCAAAATGTGCAAAAAAGTTTGATTTGACACCAAACACTTTCATCTAATTCCAGCACAACCATGGTGTCCATCTTGGAAAGTTGTCTAGCAACCAAAATATCAACATAATTATTTTTTTATGGGTCCAGTTCTGCATAATTTGACACTGAAAGTATTTATCTGTGATAACTGTGGCGACCATTTTGAATCTTTCAGTGGCTAATTGTTTTCCTTGCTTGCTTTTCCTTCTACTTTACAGTCACACACCATCGTTCTTTGATAGACCAAAACATTCATATGATACAATACGCTGAAGTTTGTGGCTGTAATATGACAAAATGTGGAAAAGCTTAATATTTTTTATATATATATATGTATTTTTTAAGTGAACAAACCCATTGAAAGGACCAAAACGAAAAAGTAATTTGTGATGTTACAACAGTTTAAAAGATGGATACCGTATCCTGTATTTAGATACAGATTTTTTCCTCTATTCAATATTATTTCACAAGTAAAACATTGATGTTCATATAATTTACTTAATAATCAGACTGAAACCAACTTTTATTCATTTTCAAAGTTTGACAAAAACAAAATAACTCTTCTTTAAGTAGCCAGCGTCCTGAAAAAGCCTGTTTCGAACGGGAAGGTTTCGTTCAGGGACAGTATTTGTGTCACAGCCAGTAGATTTTCTTTTTTTATCTTAATTTTGATTGACGTCGCAGTAGTACCACAAAATATCGCAATAAAATCCTACCTCATGTGAAGATTGATCGGAAACAATATTATGAGTTTTTAAAAGCTTTTTTCTTTCTTAAACAACAAAAAAAAAAACACAAACGTTATAAAATGTACTTTGTAGGAAGAAATATTTTACCAACAAAGACTAATATGGCTTTGAAATAAAAAAAATAAAAAAAAAGAAAGAAAGAAAAGTGGAGCTTCTTTAAGGGCCAAATGAATCCCAGGCTCCATCGGGACCAATTGATCAACACAAACAGTAGCTTTGGTCTTTTCAAAGGATTTGTTCGTAGGAGGAAACAACGCGGCGATGTCGACATTATCCTTTAAACAGTGTCTCGTATTGTAAGCTTTCAGCGACAATAAGGCCTAGATTAGACATTCACAAGGGCGCTGAGGAACTACAACTCTTAATGCACTCTGCTAGAAAACAAAAGACAGAAAGAGAGCAAAACCTCCAAAATGTGTTTCAGAAAAAGCAAAATTTAGCAGGATCGTCAGCATGCATTATCAACGGGCTGAACAGCTCGGTCAAACTAAAGATAGGACAAAAAGCACCAACTGGTTGCTGCAGAAAGAGAAGCCGTTCTCCACGGGAGAGAAGACAACTAAGCGGCGTAGTCAGAAAACATACAACCACTGGTGATTGTGATGGCGGTCAGAAACTGTCGGAAATAAAAAATAAATAAAAAATATGGAGGAACTCAAAAGACGAATGTGCTAACTCACCAACAAACAGAGAAATGCCGGACAAACAGAATGCATTTTTTAAATTTTTTTTTTTTTTTAACCAAAAACAGAAAGAAAAGTAAAGTAAAGTAATGGGACCTGGAAGATAAGAGCGGGATAGTGGACTTCTGAATGAGGTTAAGGAGTAAAGAGAAAAACCAGAGCTCTATGTAATCCAATCTCTCACCAGTCAAATCATAATTGATGAAGTCAGACTGATTTAGTTAAAGATCATTGGTCAACAACAGAAAGAGAGGAAGAGAAAGAGAGAGAGAAACATTGACGTCACTCAGGCTAGGGTGCTTGTCACATTCTCATCTGCATAAAGATCACGTGCGTAGGCAAAGCGTTACCTACCTTCCATTTCAACCAGTGACACGTATGCAATATCAACAAAAAAAGGAAAGAAAGAAAAAAAGAAAAAACAAAAAAAAAAAAGGAGAAAGGAATGTTCTCCGCAGCGAAATGGGAAAAAGACAATGACCTCTTTTAGTATCACAGCTACATATTTTGAGTCCAGAGACTGAGGAGGAATAAACAAAACAAAAAGTCAAAAGAAAACAGAGGGAAAAAATAAATAAATAAAAAAAAAGAAGAAGAAGAATCCAGATGGAATTCAAAAGCCAACTAAAACCAGAAACAAAGAATGAAACTAGAGACTACATGATTTGCTGTCTTTTTCGCTTGTACAAATGCAGCCATATTTGTATCAAAACAGGGGAGGGAGGATAGAGGGACAGAGTTAATTAGATTAGTGGAGCGAGGGAGGAGGAGGAGGAAGAGGGAGAGGAGGAGGAGGGCATGCATAGCTGGCTGATGTGAAAGAGATGTGGGAAGAAAAATAACAAGAGTGAGACGTGAGTCATACTGGGCGCAGATGAACAGGTAGCAGAGGAGGAGGAGGAGGAGGAGGGAGGAGGAGGAAGTCACTGCTAAGATGGACAAACTAAAAAAGAGTCAGCACATTTCAAAGGGACCCCAGTCACATTTTGGCCCCGGAGGCTTCTCCAAGCAGCAGTGAACCAGCGCTTCACTCTGGACTTTTAGATGCTGGCCCAGCTCTATTACAAAAACCCCTTTTTTCATTTAACATGTTTAAAACTATAAGCAGAACTGCAGCAACAAAGAGCAATCTGCCCTCCAAGGCTTTACTCCTCAAATGGCTTGGGTCCCTTTTTAACGTTATCACTCGTGTTAATAAGGGTGTTAGATGTCAACGTTATTTGAGGCTGTGTTCATTTATTTATTTATCTGTTTATTGGATACTCCTTCACAATTAATGGAAACAAGAGTGGCTCCTATTCAGACCCGCTGGTCCACCGTGCAGGAGGCAGACCGCCGTGGGGAAACTGGGAGAAGCAGTAGCAAACGGGTTGCTGGTCCCTTCAAACACGGTGTCATAAAGTACTTTTTAGAAATGAACCCTCCAGCGCCCTCCTGTGGCTGGGAAGGTGTCACACATCCAGCTTCTGTAAGAGGACAACGTGAGGCTCACATTTCCTCCACCAAGCTAAAACGATGATAAGAAAAAACAATCTGCTTGGATGTTTCCTGTAACGTCACACTGGTTAGGTCGTCCTTAATATTATATTTCACCAAATTATGGGCTGCATGTCTGCCTGAACCGCCGGCTCTGGAGTTTTATAGGAAACAAAAAGAATCCATTTCACCGATCATTCATTTTATTTCCACTTTGCAAGCATTTAAAAAACGTTGCAAGAATAAATCTTTTGATTTGCCATCTTTCGACCTTCCTGTGGCGCCTGTATGTAACCAGCTTTGCACACACAGACTCCAGCGTAGACTTGTGCCGGTGTTACAACATCTGTGGTTAAACCACAAATTCTCAGCTGTGTTTCGGTCTGGACTCACAGTACAAGGCAATGTATCTATCTTACTTTTGCAAGTGCCTTGTGTTGGTTTTTATTTTAAGTCTGCCAGCTATATTTATTTATTAAAAATGCTAAGTTTTTGTTTTCAAAACACTATTTAAAATGTGCGTCTCCATTTAGATGCTGAAGATAAAAATGGCTCTTTGCACTGCAAAGGTTGGGATTTTCTGTTATTGGACCAAATTCTAATAAAATGCATGAGACGTTTGTGGTTGTAATGTGACAAAATATGAGAAATCTTCAAATGTATTTCTTATTGTTTCCTGTACCAGCGAAATCTCTTATTTGAACTTGCTTTAGGTTTCTCATAAAGGGAAGCTTGAAGAAGGAGGAGTGACTGATTAGCGGTTTTATCTGTTAGCTGCTACTTCAGGTTCTCCTGGGAGTTTTCTGCCTCCTCCATGGTGGAGAGACGGTTCCAAAGGGACCTACTGCAGGAACACAAACTGTGCTGATAAAGAACCAAAGAATCACACAGCTTCATAAATTAAAAAAAATAAAATCAAACATCGGTTAGATCAAGAATCTGTCGTTTCAGTGAGACGCGGTGGCTTTTTAAAAACTCTTCTAACTCTCGGTGGCGTTGCATCGTGGCAGCATCAGATTATCTATTAAAAAAAAAACGCTGCCAGAAAAATTATGACCAAATCACATGCTCCTCTTTTACTCCATCCCCACTTCTTTAGAGGTTTTTCAGTCTTCTTGAACGCATGAATTAGAAAACGACCGGCTCCTGCCGCCTTTTGGAGACGTGTACACTGAAGTGGTGTAGCAGTAAGGAGGAGCATGTGTTTGACGCCTGGTGGAGTTGTTGGATGCCTGGAAGAGAAGAGGAACTATCTCCTTTAGAAGAAAGACAAGAAGACACTATGACACATACCCAGTTAACCTACTTGATCCAGTTCCAAAGCATATGAGCGCTTTTTACATGGACAAGACAAGAGAGATTTGGGCATTTATTCACGGGCAAATATTATGTAAACCAATAAGGGGGAAGAAAAACATAAACACAGCAATGAATGAAATAAGCAGAGAGAGGAAAAGGGGGGGGGAAACAGGGATCAGATGAGATCTTTTCGACACATGCAAGCTGGAGTAGAAAAACGGGGATTTCAGTTCTCAGGAGGAAGTGTTTACAGTGTGCGCAGCCAAGTTTAGAGACATATTCATCAAAGAAATGGTATTTCACAATCAGCTGCTGTTAGATCCCCCTGTGACTGAGGCCTTTTAAATTCATTCCAACGTCTCCCGGGAGCCTGCTGCAGTATTAATAATCCATTTATAGGAGGGAGGTCGTTTTCAGAAATCAACACAGGAGTTTAGAGCTCATTGGAGGAAACGAGGGCTGTCTGTCTGACTCGTGACTCTTTAAGCTTTAGGAGCATATATGTTTCATTATAAAGAACAAAAAAAATAGCACAAAGGACCCATAAACACAAGTTCGTTTCGTACAAGCTTTGCATTTACTGCGTCATATTTGAATAGAGCAGAAATAACGGCAATGAAAAACGTATTTTCCCCCCTGCAGATTTCTGCTGTTTCATCATCAAACAAACGAGGTTTGATATCAAAAATAAAAGATAAACTCAGTTACAAAGTAACCACGTCTTAACATTAGCAACTACTGCAAACGTTCACCGTGACGCTTCAGCAAAGAGAGCGTCACATCGTCTCTGTCACATCAATTTCTTTTTGCACACTCTCCTTAGTTTTTGAGATCTGCGCGTTTTATTTAGCTTTTATCTGGGCTTGTGTCCCACAGCAGAACAAAACCCCTCACTGATGTGTTTGCTCCTCCCCATAGTAAAAACTTTGCCATCTTTTACATGGCAACCAATTTAAGATAAAACAGATATTAAACAGTCACTCGTGGTTGTTAGTGATGCATGTAAAATGTTGTGATATCTGGAGTTCCAGCCGGTTGCCTTTCATTAACTCAGCTACACAAAGTGCTGAACATCCTCTGATATTGAACTTCAAGTGTTTAAATGATGGGAAACACAAAGGCCTCCGCTTGTTCTGCTAATTGTAGTTTATCAGATCACTAATTTTTTGGCTGTGATGTTTTTCCCAGATGCCAATTCCTACCCCTAAAAAAAAAAAAAAAAAGAAATGAATCATTACTTTTACAAAGGTCAGACGGTATTTAAAAAAGCTGAACCATTCTCTATAACCAATAAGCTTTTTAAAACAGAAGGAAGACCAAAATGAATGGTTTTACTTTTAATGCTTATTAATCACTTTTATCCCAGTCCACAGCCGAAACGATTCATTTACGAGAGGAAAAAAAACTGATGTAAATAAAAAAATATAAACCATAAAAATAATAAATAGTAAAAATTATTTACTGCCTTATCTGTCCTTTTTGGAAATAGCGTCACATTTTCAGCCATTAAAATATGACACAGCAAATGCTTGACTTGTTTATTTTCCTCCAACATTTTTAAGACAGCAGCTGCTTAATTTGGAGATTATTAGTCAGCTGTTTATTTAGTACGACTTGTGTGTGTTTAAATTTACCATCCGGGGTGTCGTACGCTAGTGTACTGACGAAAAGCACAGGAATCTTCCATCTCTTAGCTCCCTTACTGTGTCACTGGCAGAACACCGACATAGAAACAAACACACACACACACACACAAAAAGAAACACCCCAAAAACTACCAAAGAGACAAAAATAAAAAAACAAAATAAAAAAACAACATGATGGCAGAGGAGTGAAAGAAACAGAGCCAGAAACAAAGCAGCAGGAGCAGCAAGTTTCACACATAGGGCCTTCTACATGTCAAAAATATTTCTGTTAATAATCTTCAGACCTTGTTTACATCCCAGAGAAACCTGAGAAAAGTTCACAACTAAATCTTTCTAATCCTTGCGTCTAGCCGACGAGAGCTGATGTAAAACCAACACGGGAGAGCAAGTTAAGAGCTTTGCAGAGACTGTGGCAGAGACCACTGAAGGTGTGGTGGGTGGAGGGCGGGGGGTGTGGGAGGGGTGGGGTCAAAGTAGAGGAGAGTACATACATCATTCCCTTTCTCGCCCTCGGCCTGTGTGAATCTGGCCGCCTTGCCGTTGCGGCTCCGTCGGGTGTGGTCCCCGTTGTGCCACTTGGCGGGATTGTTTGGAGCCAGAGGCGGAGATGCGGCCGACGCCTTCTGTCCGTCCGTCTTGTGCTTGGAGTTCAGTCTGGAAGAGACACAAAGCGCAGACTGGTTTACGGACCGTGAAAACAAAACATTAACTTTTTCACCACAGGACAATTATAAATGAATTAAAGCATATAAAATATTCGGATGGGGTAAGTCTAGTAGATCCGTTTCGATTAGGGACCAAACTTGCAACATTTGTTACATTTTCAGTTCACTTTCTCTCTGCGTTACGTCAAAGAAACCGAACCCTTTGAATGAACCACGGAAGGAAAGACACAAAAACTTCAGAAGAAGAGACGATCCCAACTTCCTTCTTCACAAAATGTCATGACTCAGATTTTAGCTGCTTTATTTTTGTTTTTGTCTTTGACAAAAGACATTTCTTCACTGGTGTCAGACATATGTGATCATTTTGGTTGCATTTACCCAGAATGCCATGTGCTACAGTTTGCTTCCTGCTTTTGGAGCGGTTTCTGGTCCACTTGGCATTCACACATGCAGCAGAGTGCACTTCAACCGAAGTGAGACCTGCGTTTTTAGGCAGACCACAATTTGCTTTTTTGGGTCCAAACCAGACTCCAGACAAACGAACTAGAGTTTGATTAAAGCGAACCAAACAAGGATGGTGTGAACTTAATTTAAAAAATGCTCATTTCACAAGGCTGCATAGTGAGGCACAAACTTTCCTAGTGAAAGGCATAGAAGGCATTTCAATTATTTTGGGAGCATTAACAAAAATGCACGGGAGGTGCAAAAATACATGCAGAAGGGAATACAGCTTGTCCAAGAGAGGCACAAAGATCTAGCATGCGCAAATCCCATCAGTGCATTGAACAGAACTCTAATTAATTAACTTTGTACATTTTTCCAGTAAATGTAACTGAGTAAATGCAGCCAGTCAGGACAGAGTGGGATGTGGTGCAGCCCCAGACAAACTGAGGGTCCTGTTTGCATCAATTCACGTGAAAATAACAGGATGTAATGACGGCCCATGTTTCAAACGAGTCAGCGCCGAGCATCCAGAGTTTGAAGTGTTCTTGCCAGAGGTGCGCGGATTTTGCCACAGCGCAAGATCAATTATCGAGCGGATTTTAAAAGGCTTTTTGTCGAAATCAAAGAAGTGATCTATTTCAGCTTAAAGCTGGACTTGGAGGCAGTCAGAGGGGTTGTTACTGGAAATGAAGGATGGTGAAAATGCCCTCAGAAGAGGACCGTTAGAACAATTCTGCTAATGTTTCTGGAACATCACAGTGGAATTATTTTACCTGAATCATATTTATGTGGCGTTCAGCTCCAGAACTTCTTGTAATCACAATTATGCAGCTTATCAGTGTTAAATTACAGCAGTATTTATAAAGAAACGGGCATAACTATCGTCCGCACACAGACACTATAAAGATCTTAACTATAAAAGCCTGCTGGCAGACATCAGCTGCTCCGCAAGCTTTTAATGCGCCTATTGTGCTGCACGTTTAAAAGCTTTTGAGCTGACATTTTAAAACCAGAGAACAAGGAGATCTGAAAACAACGAAAACAAATGATAGACGGAGAAAACCCGCACATCGTCAAGCTAAAAACGTCCTTAACCTTTAACCGGACTCTTTGTTTGTCAGATAAAGGATAACTCCAACAAACTTCAGTATAGACAGAAAAAAGCAGAGGCAAAACCTACTGTGTCACTAAGAGCAGAACATATTTGAATGAACTTTTGTGAAGGAAATTAAAGAAAGTAACTGTCAGAACCTGAGAAAATGAAGACATTTTTAATTGGAATACGGCCAAAGAAGAGAGTGAACGACTCCGTCCAACATGGGCCGAGCAGCAATGTGACCGACGATGAATGGTTTTTCATCAAGCAGAAATGCGGAGCCAGATATTGCGACCATTCACGGCGCGTTATTAAAAGACGCGTTGAGGAGCCCAATTTGCTTCCTAATCTTTCCCCCGAGGGCGAAGAGTAAACGAGAAAGAGAGAGGCACCATCGGTCACCAGGGCAACCGCCCAGTCAGACCGATTTGAGAGAGCAAACGAGCGGAGCGTGCGCTCGTGTGTCAAAGAGTCGTCTACCTGGACGGCGATTTGGAGGCGCTCCGGGTGGAGGACAGGGAGACGCTTCGAGAGCTGCAGCAGCTGCCCTGACGCTGCGAGCCCCTGCTGGGGGTCTCACCTGGGGACCTGATGGGATGACAGCAGATGGACAAACACACCACACACACGCACACACATGCAACGGAACATGTATGCATCATGGAGACACACACAACAACGCGCACTCAGTCATCAAATTCAGAGCTTCTGAAATGCTTCACGCAGAGCTAAACATGTCCAATGTTTTACTCAGAGGGCGGAATGAAAAGATATGAATATATACTTTATATTTGGGTTTGAATCTTTAATTACGAGTGAAAAGGGCAGCGATAAATTCATGCATGTCCCTGCAATTACAGCTGTTTACGTCTCTACACATGAAATCTGTTATTATTATTATTAATAAGATTTTAAAAAATTGGAACATTCTGCAGATTTGTTATTTAACCACTTTTAATACAATATTACATTGAATAATGCAAATAAACAATTAAATTCCTTTTTAAATAAGTAAAAAATAATAATTATATCGCCTACAACGCATTTCTGTGAATTTGAATCAGGTAAAGGTAAAACTAAGGAGTTCTGGGTGGGACACATTTACAGACAAAAGTGTTTTCATCTTAAATACAAAATGTGTAAATATATGTAAACATATTTTTGGCTGAATTGCTGCTGAAAATGTCGTTTTTTTTTTCAGAAAGTTGTCTTTTTTTGAGTCTGAATTCTCCAGGTGACAATTAATAGATGACTAAATTAGTTACCACTCATTCTGCTTCAGTGTTCATTTGTGTGCAAAATTATGAGGAGCAGGAGAAAACAAGGTGTTGAGTGAGTAAAAGTCCCTGTGTGGCTCACCTCTTTTTCTGTTTGTTCTTATCTTTGTGCTTGTTCTTCTGGCTGCCTGACCTGAAACAAAAGTCAGACAGACAAACAAAACAATACATCACTTCCCTTTCATTACCATGTAAACAAATGGTAATTAATGAGAGCAATGGCATCAGAAGAAGACTGCACTGATGAATGCTAATGCAGCAGACTGACGAGTTGGCCAGGTGTTTTTTGTTTTTTTACTGTACCTGTATCTTCTCTTTTTCCTGGAGTCAGATGGTGACCTGTGAAAACAAAATTATTATGTTAGATTCCAATAAAGGCGAAATGTGACACAGGCTCCAGGTGGTTCAGGGGATTACAAGCCCGTCTTTTGGAATCGGTTCCAGGATAAAAGTTAAAAGTTAGACGTTGAAAGATGGTTATCAAACTGCAGCAACTCCAAAGAGCATTTTTAATTTCTAAATGTTTTGCAAACCCAAAAAAATCTGCAAAGCTTGGCGTGCATTTATATCCAGCCGCTTCTAATGTAATACATTTCAAATTCCCATGACTTCAAATTCAGCAGGTGGTGATGGTTGTGGGCAGGAAGGATCTTCTGTAGCAGTCTGTAAAACGGCGGCTTTGAAGAAGCCTCTGACTGGAGACACTCAGTTTTTCTAAGACAGTCTCATGGTGGTCAGGGTTGTCCATCGTTTTCTTGAGTTTTGTGAAAAGTGAAGACTGAACTTTTCAGTTCACATCACTCTGCCCAAACTATCGCCATGGCGACAGTGCTTGCCATTGAGATATTTTGCAAGGAAGGAGATAGACAAATTGCTGTTTGTAGACATGCTTAACTATTAGACTATTATAGACAGTGAGAAAAAGATTTTAATTTGAACAAACACTGAAAAGCTTAATGCATATGAAAGCAAATATATATCCACTTGGACGTCTGAATGTCTAAACTCCTGCGTCAAATGTTTTTTTAGGAAGGAAATTCTTTTATTACAGAGTATTTTCCTTGCAAACTGGGACAGAAACCCATCCAGGTGTTTGGTGTGTTTAGCCTCAGATGTTCTTTTAACACCACAGCTGCTGCAGTTCATTCCTTCGCATTTTAGCCACAGTCGGGTGTGAACTGTTCAAATAAAGCCGAGGCTCACCGATCTTCTGTCCTCAGCATTAAGACTGACACGCCACCCTCACATCAGCATCACCTTCATTGCAGTTACCATGGTGATTAGTCGGGCAGGTCCCGTTTAGCATCGCCCGGCTCACCTCCAGCATGCGGCATGAAGAGTGTTGACTTGCTGAAAGGGCAGTAATAAAGCTGTCATAGTAACATATGTGGCTGGTATGAAACTCCGAGGACCAGACCGGCTTTCCTCGTTGGAAGAAATCAGTTTCTTCCTCAAACTGAAACACTGAATGGTGTGAGAGTGAAGCTGTTGCTCATTGAGGTAAGAAAGCAGCAGGTCAGGACTCTGAGGTCCTCTCCTCATGCATATCTGATAGCCTCAAAATAGGAAGCCTGATAGTGGGGGGGAGAGAGGAGTACCGTTTGTTCGATACATTATTCATACGTCAACATCACCTGCAATGCAGAGCATCCTTGGAGCGAGGACGAAAGAGAGGAGAGGGAATGAGGACAACGGCGGGGACGGGGGGGCTTTGGGGGAAGGGGTGTACGGATGGATGAGAGGTGGGAAAGCGCAGCGGAGCAGCTCAGCAATTTATAGAAAGGCTCATTTTTCTTGTGTTGTGCACACCCCCGTACAGGCTGGGTTATTAGAGCAACACATTTAGCCTCACTGCCCCCCCTGAGTCAGGCGGGGAATGAAGCTGGGTGGAGGAGGCCTCTCTACAATTGCTTATTGCTGTTCCCATGTCCCAAGGCATTGCACAAGTTGCTCTTGATGAGCTCTTGCTCTTCTTCAGTTCCTTCTTTCCCTCGGTCTCCGTCTCTTAATGTCTTTACGAACGCCTCCCCTATTCTTCTTCCTCCCAGCCTCCTACCTTTGATCCCGTTTTTCCACATTTGTCTCCCGACTTCAAGCTGCCGTCTTTCCGTTTTTTAGGGTATCTGCAGCTTTCAGTAAGGCAAATTTAAGACTCTTCAAGAGCTTTTTAACGCAGCGGTTGGGGGATATTGCTGTATTACAATTCAGCCAAGCAAAAATGTGAAATTTCTGGGGTCTGTCTGTGTTGTTGTTATTCTCGTGTGTTTGGTTTCACTCTTGAGTTGCAGTGACTTTCGTCTCTCACTGTCGCTCGTCGAGTGTCGAGTTCATCAACCATGATGGAAGCAAAAGAGCGAACTAGCTATGCAGCTCGGGTTTATTAGCAGCTAGCGCACGTCTGGGCGCAGCTCAAATGTTTGCCTGAAGTCCTGTGAGGAAAAACCCAACAAAAAACCCAACAATGGGATGAATAGTTCTCTCAGGGAAAAATTCAAGACATTAACGTATTTAAGGCTAACTTGCATTTTGTAATGAACTGAACAGTTCATGAATTCAAGACTTTTGAAGATTTTAAGGATTAGTGGACACCCTGTTTTACAAGCTGTCTGCAGTTCACTCTGTGAGAGAGCAGCACTTTCAGCAGGTAACAGGAAGGCTGTATATACTTCAGAAAAGCTTTAAACCATTGTTTATTATGGAACATGTTGGATTTGGAAATATTTCCAAAATTGGGGGAATTAGACATTTTGGGAGTTAAGGTGAAGATGCACATTCTGTAATTTTACATCTCAAAATCAGCAGCGGCTGATCAAATTATTACTAAAACGTAGATCAGAAATCATTGTGGTTTTAATATTTCATTTTGTCTTTTCCATCTCTTTTCTTTTATGTTCCATCTCCCTCTCTCCTCTGTTTTTGTATTACTGATTATTCTAACATGCTGCCTGTGTTTTAAACCAAACCTTTTTTTTCCTCTGTGCTTTTATTTTTTTTTGTCCATTTAATTTCTCTGTCTTACTCCCTTCCTCTCTCTCGCCTTCCTCAGTAATAATTGATAATAGTTGCACACTGATCCAAAATACATAAAAGATGGAAGAGAAAAGTAAAAAGAAGAGAGAATTATTTAGACGCGTCTCTGTGAGAATAATTTAGGTTTCTGAGCCAAATTTCTGCAGCTCACGTCGTTGCAGGGGTAAAAATGTGGTGCAGCCTGGAGTCTTTTCTCTGAAATCCCTTTGTGTGTGTTCCTGTGTTTTTGAATGTAATTGGTGTCGATTGTACATGGAGTGACTGCATTTTCCTTCCTCTTCTTCCATCTAAGCATCTGTTGTTTTCTGTCGAATAAATTTAATTTCTAAGTACTTTCGATGACGGTTTCCTTTCATGCGTTATGTTCCGTGAGCCAAACCGTAAGAAATTTGTTGCCAGAGCTCTGAATGTGCGACGCCTCGGTGTGTATCCCGGATGGGTCTCTAATTTGTCAGAGCTTAAAAAACCCTGAGGATTGTTTTACAAAATGACATCCATTTATCAAAAGCCATTGGGAACCCAAAAAATACATATATTAAAAATAGAAACTTATTCTTCCCAAGAGGCATAACCTGGAGGAAGATGTCCCTGAAGTATCCGGTTCCGACCAACACCAGCAACTCAAACACAAGCTTCAGGGAAAAAAGACATGCAGCCGTGCCGCCTTGTGAATCCAGGCTTTCTTGTTTGTTTGAGTTATGACTGATGACACCTTGTACACACTCACCTGTCTCGCTTGTGCTTCTTCCCACTCTTCTTCTTCTTCTCTCTGCGAGTGGGCGAGGAGCTGCCAAACCTGTTGATGAAGAGAAGGTGAGGGAGGCAGGTATGACACCGGAGTATTGCTGATGAATTCTTCTTTCCTCTCTTTCCTTTTGGCTGACATTGTCAAAAAAAAAAAAAAAAGGGAGATATGCGCATACTCGTCCCATCACTCCCTACCTCCACGGTTATGGTATCTGATGACTCATTTGGAATATTCACAGAGAAACGATTAGGATTTCATTCCACAAAACCATAGAGAGTAATTGCACCATGAGTAATTATCCTATCAGCAAGCCTGGAAAAGAAAAAGGAAGAGGAAGCTTCTTTAGGAGGGGCTGTTTCCGCTCACCGACTCCTTCGGCGGCCAGACTTCTTCTTCTTCCTTTTCTTTGGGCGGGGGGATGGAGAGCTGGTTGATTTCCTTTTCATTCTGAATCGGCCGGAGAACGGGAGAAAAAAAACGAAAGGAGGCAGAGTCAGCCGGTGCAAAAGCATTTACTAGTGATTGTTATTATAACCGTTTTCAGTTTTCAGTATCAGATTATAGTTATTTGGTGTTGTTTTGGCGCCGAGGCAATGACATAACGAATGTAAATTTTTCCCATTTCCTCAGTCCATTCGGCCAAATTGCAATAACAATGCATTACGTCTCTGCAATGAAAGCAAATTGCGTATAAGAAAATGAACTAGTTATTTTCTGAGTGCAGGCTGATAGCAGCAACATTTGCAGGGTTACTCTGCGTGGATGTTTCTGCTGGGTTTTCCATTTTATTTTCACCAAAGAAATTCTCGTAAATCTTTCGCAGGACCAATTTAATTGCTATCCCCTCTTCAGCCCACCTGTCATCGCTGTGGTAGGCCTGTTCGTAGTCGCCGTCTTCGTAGCCGACGGCGTCTGGGTCGTCTTCGTACTCGTCGGGCTGATAATGGAAGTGGTTCACCCTGGAAGAACAGCAGTCAAGGATCACGACACAAAGCAAGCTTTCCAAAAACCGTCTCACGCCTTCAAATTGATGCTGACGTTTCACGGCAACTGTGGACACCGCAGAAGGGGAAACAATAGAAAAGCTAATTTTACTCATGACTCACATGTTTGTCAGCGGAGAGCAGCCTGAATGATGAAGGAAAGTGCAGCAACATGCAAACTGTGATAATCCTCCCAGAAACCAATGCAAAGTTAGCAGGCGGAGTACACTATAATTATCATAACATATTGCTCACTGCTTATGCTAAAGTCTAGAGAAGTTAACTAGGGGTCAGGTAATACCAGCGTGTATGGTTGCTGCCTCAGACTTTTAACACTCAGGTTAAAAACACATGGAAAGACACTTTCCAGCTACTTACTTATACCACAATAATGCAAATTGAACTTTATCCTAATTTATTCAATAGTTTATTTTAAGTTTGTTCCCATTCATACCCTCATTTTATCGGCTTTATGTGTGATGGAGAACAAAGACTGCACTGGTCAAACCTTCCTCCAGGTGAAACATGGTGGAGGCAGCGGCATGCTGGGGGCAAATGTTGTGGGTAAGACAAGCTGAATGGATTTAACAACAGGACAGAGCTAGAAGGAAACCTGTTGGTCTGCAAAAGAGTAGTTTTCCTTTTTTTAAAACAAACCATGAACACATTTTGAATGATGCCAACTTTGTATTAAAAGTGTCGTGATTTATCGAACGACACTTTATGACAACAGTCATAAATATTCATGAAGACTCACCGCTGTTCATGCAGGTGTCACGTCACGTTTACGACGACGTCATGACCGTCTTATTCACAACCCGTCAGATAACGTGTTACCTAACATATTAATTTAAATTTGATTTCTTTCACTGTGGATGAAGTTTTGTTAGGACGTTTCTAATTTCCCCACACCTGAGAACGCCGCTTTCCAATTTGTGGCTCAGCTTGTGGAATTAATATGTTCCAACTCTTCTGACAAACTGCATTGTGTTTTCTGACAGATGGCTGCAAACTCCTTCCTAATCCTTCCTGCCTCAATTGCCCCGTTTCCCCTTTAATGCCCGGGTGTAACTGACCCAACCTGACCTCACCGTGTCAATGCAGCCGTAAAAAAGAAAAAGGAGAAAACACTCACCCATCTCTCTGACACTGTCTTGTCCCATTGTAATAAAAAAAAAGACACATAATTGACTTTTTTGTGATATGGATATGTGTTCAGTGGCTTAATGTGTGCAGGTCATCTAGATCAGAGGGATGAGGACACAAACATCACCTTGATGAATCGTCGTGCCGCCCCAACCAGTGGGGGAGAGAATAAAACAAGAGTGGAGTAATGAAGAGAAGAAGCTGAAGCGACACACCGCAACAATTTAATAAAGCAAAGGACAGCAATTCCTAAGTGACAACCTCAAACGTACACGCGAGCTCTAAAAGACAAACCTCTACATCGGATCTGAATGGAAAGCAAAGAAATCGAGATAACATGTGATGCTGGATATCTAGAGGGGGAAAGCAGAGCGGTTTGTTAGGAAGACACGAGGCAGCAGAGCCCTTAATTGGCTGAGCGCGGATGGGCCCAGCAGGGATGCTGTGAATCAGCTAAAAGAACCACTTATTTTACCACGACAGTCCGGCTCAAATCTCGCTAATGGGAAATGAGAACGAAACCTACAGAGTGAGTCAGACGGCCGAGAGACGCAACCAGCTGTAGGAAATATGGATGCTTCACAGTTTATGTGATTGAGTTTAAATGAATGTAGATTTAAAGCTGGGGTATGTAAGTTTTATGAAAAAACAAACAAACCATGTTTTGACATACTTGTTAAAAGTGTCACTATGTTGTGACACTTTAATAGGAAATTCTGTGAAGAAAAAAAAAAAATCATCCTTCTCTACATCCTTCCTGAGCTATTATTGTCGTCTGTAGAAATGCCCCACTGCCAGCCCGAAAACAACCAATCAGAGCCAGAGGAAAGGTCTCAGGGCTGTCAATCAAGCTTGTGTATGCGCTGGTAAAAAAAAAACGCTAATGGTGGAGAAATTGCTTACCATTTCAGGAAAACTGATCATCACATGCTAACTAGCGAGAGTACTCATGACAATCTCTGTTGGGGTGAACAAGATGTAGCATGGCAGAGAGAAAAGGGGCGGTATGAGCAGTGTGTGAACAAGCTTGATTGACAACGCTAAAACCAACCTTCAGGCTCTGATTGGCTGTTTCTTATCGAGTGGTTAGTTAGCAGTGGGAGAACTGGGAGAACGCAGACAAAGTTGATTTTTTTTCACCAAAATTATAGCATAGAGAATTTACTGTCATGTTAGAAAAAAAACATTTGAGATGAACTGAGGTTTACAGCATGGAGCATCGCACTGAGACATAACGGTCAGCAGATGGCTAAACTGCGGTCGTAAAAGGATTGACATGGACAGCAACAAAAATAAGGTAAGAATTGGAGTTTAAACAATCCTCAGCTGGCACTAAGGGGTCCAAAGTGTTCAAAAAATATCACCAATCCTCCATCTGAGCCAGGAAGAGTCAATGACTCCATATTTCTAAATTTTGACCTCACCATCTGAATATCACAGCAGAAACAGACTCAGTGTTTCCCACCGTGGATATCTGAGCTACTTTTCCCATTCGATCATCTCAAACAAGCTTGCCAATTCTCCTCCAACCTCTGACAGCCGGCAGACATTTTTATTCACAGGACTGCTTCTCACTGGATATTTTCTCTTTTCCAACCATCCTCTGCAGTCCTGAGAGCAGGCTGTAGGTGAAACTCCCAGCAGATCAGCAGTTTCTGGAACACTCAGATCAGCCTGTCTGGCACCTTCACATTCACAGTCGGTTGGTTCTTTCCCGTTCTGATGCCCGATCTGAACTCCACTGAGTGCAGACGCCTTAATGCCTTCTGTTGCTGCCAAGTAATTTGCTGATTCGCAACTTGAGATTGAACCACTGAGCATGTTATATTGACAGGCGGGTGTCTGTTTCCAGCGGAGCGGATATGCAGGGGGAAGTGCGTCAACAATGATCGTCCTGAGTGAAACGTATGCAGAGACCAGAGCATGTCGAGTTCTTCCTTCCATTGACTACAGAGTAGAAAGGTAAAGGAACAGTAAGAATCAATAAAACAATGTTCATTTAAACCGCCGTATTGTTTTTGAGTTACACGTCTCTTTAATTTTTATTTTTTTTTTTCACCAGATCATTACTCTGATTAGAAATGCTTTACATGGTTTGTTTGCAGAAAAGATTTTACACAAGAGATTTGTTAATGGAGCAGCTCTCCTTTGCCATGGAGTTGTTTTTTTTTTAAAGCGGTAATCGACTTTGGGCTTCACTCTATTGGACTGGTCCTTAACACCATCCTCCATGACCAGCTAATCTGCATTTATACTAAATTCAGGATTCGTACACTTTTCCCACAATAAAATCCAAGCACTTTTCAAGATATTTTTGAGATAAAAACAATACAAATCAATTAAGAAAGAGAAACTCAATTTACTGCTTTATGTTATAGAATGTAAATAAAATCATCTAGTCTTGGGACAAGGGAAGCTAAAATATGACAAATTTTATGTTTTGACATGAGGACAAAACACTAACTGAATTTTTTTTTTAAATATTCCATTTTCAGTAACTTTGTTTAACATATAAAATATAAGCAACACTTAATTTCAGTTGCATAGATTAATAAGTATTCATTACTTCAGTAAATATTCATCAACACAGTCCAAGCAAATCATGTGAGGTAAATGATTTTTCTGCTCAGATTAAATGCTTAAACATAATATACAGGGTTAATTAAAACAAAACAAAAAAAGAATCTCTAAAAATATTTACATTTTCTGGCTTTTACCAAATGGAAATAATTTTGGCAATTCTAACGAACCTAAAACGAGAAATGTTCAGTGTGATTTAACTTCAGGCACTGATAAAAAAATAAATAAATTAATGTTTCTAGGTGTATGAAAATATCTGGTTTCAACTGTAAATAATGTTCTTCAAATTTAGGCTTTAACCCAAACATTGGGCTGCACTTTAAAAGCACCTGGCAGAAATCAAACACTTTCCAACCCTTAGAAATTGAAATGCAAGCATTTTCAGTAAATTAGGATGCTAAGAGAGTATTTCTTTTTTTTTTACTGCATGCAGGATATTAACTTTTGAAAATCTTTGGTAACACTTTATTTGACGCATAAGACAGACATGACACTGTCAGGAACATGACATGAACACGAAGGCGTCTTTATGAATGTCTATGCCTGTTGTCATGTCATTCGGTAAATATTGACACTTTTAATGTAAAGTGATTTTAAAAGTTGCATTAAAAGTCCCAACTTGCGTGATTTTGTAAATAATGACACTTAAATTCAAAGTTGTCACTTTTATTGGACTTTCAATGCAACTTTTAGAGCAGCTTTGCATGAAAAGTGTCATTATTTACCAAATGACACGTCATGACAACAGGATAGACATTCATAAAGACGCCTTCATGTTCATGATAGGTGTTACGTCATGCTGGTGACAGTGTCATGTCAGTCGTATGCACACCCCGTCAAAATAAAGTGTTAATCTTTTAACAGAACCTATTTTAAAAAGCTTAAAGCACCTGTTCAAGGACATGTCAGATAAAGTATGGACTATATATGGTCTGTCTCTCTGTTCAGGCAAGAAGGAGCTCTAAAAGGCACTATTTGCAGCAAGATGAATTAACATCCACAATATGTCATTGTGTCCTTCTACAAACTGAAATAAACCGTCTGTGTGGCTTCCCGCTTTAGGCCAGGGAGGCAGCACTGAAACACACTGCCAAAAAAAGCAATTAACAACATTTTAAACTATCCAGTGCCCCCTGCGTTCAGTCATTAGTGATGACTCAACTAATTCCCCACCCTGTTCTTAATCTCCTAATTGGTGCCAGGCTCCAATATGCGAGAGACATCTGTCTAGCCAGACAGCCGCCCTGTTAGGCAGATGAACGAGTGTCCTCCACGCTCAGTGCTGCAGAGGAGCGGCGAGAGGTTTCCCCACTTCAGCCTTTGTCCCTGGGACCTGGCAGTGATGGACTGTGACCGGGGCCCTGCTCAGGGCTGCAGCACAAAGTGGCGCAGCTCATTCATGTCCGCGCTCAGACAGCCGCTCGGCCGCTGAGGGATCAGTCCCTGTTCTCGTTGCTGCCCAGAGTTATAGCGTGTTATTTTGCGGTGGAAGTTGGATTCATTATTCCTCAACATTCGAGCGGTGCTACATCTTGTTCCTGTGGTTTGAAGCTCATGTGCTTCACTACATCTGAAGTACTGCGCTAGGTCAGCTAGCAGGGACTATGCAAAACAGCTGAACTGTCGAGTCAGATCTATTACGCCATGTTTCTGTCTGGTCTCTCTCTAGTATTTCATCCGACAGTAGGGCATTCTGCGAAGCCAGTGCTGGGTCAGCTTCTACATTAATCCTGCACTGATTTCATGCGTAACTCGGAGTTACTCCACGGCATTCGTTCTCTCGCTTCCCATCCAGTCTTCAGAAAAATCAATGCAGACAGTAGTAAGTATGAACATCTATCCCTACTGCAGGGCTTTTTATGAGCCGCTGTGTAACAGTAGTAAACTGCTCTGCAGGGCCTTTGCCTCCTTCCAGTTGCATAAGTCACTGAAAAAGTTATGGGCTCAACATGACTGCTACTACTCAGCAGAAGTACACTCAAACCAAGAGTATATTCAGTGGTGAGGTTGTCAGGATTTGTTATTTATGAAGTTTGCATACAAATATTTTAATGTACAGTTTTATTTTTTTTCTGTATGAACTAAATTATCGGCCATCTGGGAACCTCTCTAAGGGTCACGGTGAAACAAGCTGGTGTTGGCTGTGCAAAGAAACCTTGTGGCGCGAGATCTTGGACCATTAAAACGCTGCAGTGTCTTTTGTTTAAGTGAAATCTGTCAGCATGTTGCTACCTCTGGTGAGCTCGGTCTTAGCGATGGCGGTGACGTGTTACATCTGTCTTTTGAAGCATTTATTTTGAAGCAAAAAATGAAGTGACAAAAAACTGATTTTTTAAAAAATGACTATTGTCTCTACTTCAAAATCTGCTTTTTAAAGTTTAAACTTAAATTTGTTTGACAGCGAACAAACTCTTTAAACACAGTTCTGAGATTAATGAAACATTTACTTTCTTTAGGGAAACATAACAATGTCTCTTTGGCTTCTGGGTCATCTTAGAGATCGGCATAAAATTATATGAACACTCCTGGACTTGAATATTCTGTGCTGGTAAATTCTTCGGAACCCTATTAGCGATTTGCAAAGTCTCTAAGCTGATTTTGTATTGGCTCATCTCATGAAATGAGCCATGCATTTTCTTAAGTTTGTTCTGAGTGTGTTTGCAGATGAGCCATTTCTGGATGTGGCCTCCTACAACTCATCATCAACTCATCTAATTGGCAGAATGCCACATACCTTTGTCAGTCTTTGACTTTTGCTTTGGCTGGGCCATAAATGTCAATGTATACACCGTTGTGTAACTTTGCATGCAGCATGAGCCGCTCCATCAGCAGTGCTCCACATCTCAACATCTTCTAGGTAAATGTCAGACACCAGATGAGGGAGGAATCATTAGCCGTGTCTGAGAGACAGGAGGCATGAACTTCATCAGCAGTCATAAGGTCACAAACAGTAGGTCAGGTCGGCTCCACTCCGCCGCCTCTGAATGTGTGATGGACTGGCTCAGAAGGCCACCATGCCTACGCCCCTGCTGTTCCCATTGCTCATGATTCAGACAAGCTTTTTCCTTCAGTATGTTCAGACGACGCACACGCAATGACTGTCTTCGTCTAAAATCCTTTTCTCCAGATGAGACCAGCTCCCTCTCAGCTTTCTGCACAAAGCTTGAGTTCTAAAACACGAAAATTAAATTAGCTTTACCATTTTTAATGAGAAATATTCAGATATCCAATCAGAGACTTCTACCAGAAGCTTGCTAATCAATATAAAAAAGTGCCAGGTGGCTCATTAACTTACTAGCGATACAAGAGGTTTAAATCAGTTGATACTGATTATTAGACAGGTTGATTGTTTTGATTATCTGAAGTACTGCGAAACTGTCGGTGGGATCTTTCCTGTTTTATCAAGAGTATTCACTCCACAGCATTGTTTTTTGAAGCATTTATGAGGCACGGTGGAGAAACCTGAAACTGCTGCTGCGCATTTTTCTCAACTTGCTGTTGCTAGGTAACCAAAGAGTGAATGAGTGAGTGAGTTGATGCCACCGAATTTAGCTCATCATGAGACGCTGAGCAGCTAAAGCCTCTCTTCTGCCTACATCCCCCAGAATGCTGTGGGGCTCTGGATTGGAGTTCAGTGAAATTATTCAGCAGATATTTTCTACTAGAATAAAATAATCAGTTCAGTTCAAATAAAGATTCATGCCATACAATTCTTTCACACTGAACAAAAATGACTCAAATGTATCATTAAAAGGCCACATTTGACATTCATATCCACAATCAGCGTGAAAAACGTCCGTCTCACTATAAAGAGCGCTGACGTTCCCTCTGATTAAATAACACGTCTCAATCAATTTGCTGATTTTTCTGCGCTTATTCTTTTGTAATGTCCAACATTCTCCTTCGTCTTCACAAGGAAAATGTGCAACTGATAAAGGGAAAAGAAATAAAAAGACACATTTTCAGAATGAGCCAGATGTAATGTAACTTACACAGGTTGTGTGTGAGAGCCCTCTCTGGTGATAACGCCCTCCTTGTCCATCAGCATTTGTCTGAATGTGCTCACTTTCTGTCGGATCTCCTCCTCAGTGTACCTAAAGGTATGAAAAACAGAAGTTGAAAAAAAATACATATTTATCTGTTATTTACAGTTTTTAATGAGGAGCTCATAAGCAACGACTTTTACCAAAAGTAACGACAGCAGCTCAAGCATCGGGAAATATCGTCCAACGTATTTGCCAGATGCTTCCATGGTAGTCGTCACATCTCCTGCTGCCACACAGATTTCTGTTTTGATGGACCCAAAACTGAGTTCTGGTAAATAATGTCGATGAGTCACTGCTGTCCCCTTCTGTCCCTGGCCTGCACAGCGTGTCAGTCATGTTTTATTCTGAGAGGAGTTCTCCACAATTCACACAGAATAATGAAAACCACTGCAGACGAGCGCAAGAAGATTTTTATCTATAGTCTCAAAAATGTAAGGCGCGTTGTCGGTGTCATGAAATTCAAAAATGCTTATTTATATTGCAGTCCCATTGAGTAAAAAGAATAACAAAAAAAATAGTTATTGGTAAATACAATCCATCTATGCAACCTTGAGCTACATTTTTATTTTCTAAGACTGTGTGTGTTTTATCACAGCAACCTGTTCAGAGCTTATAAGATTAAATCGTCAACAGGACCATAAATCAGCTTGAAGTGTTGCATTTTGGACATTTTAGGTCATTATTCTTCTCCCTAAAAAGTTCTATATAACCAAGCATCAGTGTGTATTAAACACTTATTTGCCCAAAAGTACACGCAAACCTTTGGGCAAATGAAAGTTTATTTTTGGGCATATGAGATAAAATTGGCTATTGGTAAGCATATCAATAGCCAATTTCAATATGGCTATTGACATTTCTAAAATTTTCAGTAGCCATGTACAATCACTGAGAACTGACTCTTCAAGCTTTTTTTGTTTTTAGAAAAGCTTGAAAGAAGCACATTGATCCTGTGTCTTCACTACACATGATATTATATTATACACCTTTTTTTAGGGGTTCATGTAATGGGAAAAGTATAAATCAACTCGGTCATCCTGGGAGCTGTGAAGTTTGAAGCAGGCTCATGAATGATTCAGATGTAAGCTGTGTGAGCTGAACTTTGAAGTCGTGCTGAAAGAGTTGCACATCATTGCCTTGCGCAGGTATTGGATTTGTGTTTGTCCTGTTCTCTGGTTGAAGCAGACAGGATTCTGGTTCCTTTAGATGCCTGTTGCGTTGGATGGCAGTTCGCCTCTGAAACGTTCATTCAGGCCAGAACACGCCGCTGCCATCGAGCAGAGGTCCAAGGAAACCTTTTTTTCCCCACCCAATGTAAAATTTTAAAGATAATCTCCATGACGTCCAGATATAAATGTCAAAAGTATTCATACCCCCAGGACTTCTTCATATCGTGTCACTTAAAATCTCTCTTGTAACATTAATTTCGGAAATAGACCAACATAATGTAGCATTTGATTGAGAAGTAGAAGGAAGTGGATAGATTTTTTTTTTAATGCCAAATTATTTTTTTTTAAAGTGTGACATCTTTTTCATTCAGTTCACCTCCATCCTTGACTTTTTTACTTTTGTTGTAATTACACCCACAAGGTTTTGGAGCACGCCTCCGCTAGCTTTGCACATCAAGAGACTGAACTCTTGTCTCTTTAATATTTCCTTTTCTTCACAGCTCGATTTTCAAGTCTTGCCACAGATTGTAAATGGCTTTATAATTTGCAAAACTCAAAATCCTACAGAGTATTTGTGGTCTAGTTTCTAGTGCAAGAAAACTAATTGACTTACAAGAAACCTTTCAACAAGATACAGGAGTTTGTTTTGAGAAAATAATTAATTCCTTATTTTTGATTTCAGAAAGTACTAGTTCTACTGGCAGATTATTTTACTTATAACATGACAGTTTCCAATGTTATAATTGAAATAATCTCCAAGCTTACCTGGTATGTTTTCATCAAGATTAAGTCATCATTGACTTAAAACAAGATCCTACTTCTTGCTGAAAAGTTACTTATCAGTTAGCATTGCCTTATTTCCAGTAGCACTAGACACTGGATAAAGTCCAGTACCGTGTTTTTACAGTTTTAACACATGAAGAATCCCTCAAATGTCAAATCTGTGACACCTTTCAGCCTCCATCCATCTTCACATCAACCTCCCTGTCACTGAGTCACAGCCAGTGTCAGTTCTTAACCAGACGTAGCGTTTTACATACATTTCATAATACTATATAATCCTAACAAAACTCATTGGAGGCTGGGATTTTCACTAGCTAACATTTTTGCACAGGAAAGATGTGCTAAAGTGCGATAAGTATAATACACTGGAAATAATTTCACAGATATATTGGGGCCATCAGAAATAGCCGAGAGATATTTCAGCCGAGGGGAAGCGGGACGCTGTGACGGCTCCGTCCGGTCCAGCTGTGTAACAATCTCTCAGCTCAGCAGCTGTCGGCTCAGCACAACAGAGGGCCCAGACCAACACTTTATATTCATGGCTTTCTGTTCACAGTGCAGGAGCCATCACCATACATTAGCTGAAGCTCTGCAGCAGTCGCCTTGCTCCGTCAGATGTTTCTCTGTGGATCGAAGAAGGGTACACAATGCTGAATATTCAACTCATTGGTTCTGGCCAAACACTTAACATGCGTGTGAGATTTCTGCCTTTACGTCATCAGACGAAGAATTTGCGACGAGCACCACCGTTGGCAACAGCCCATCAGCCGCGAAGATAGGGTTTGTGGAGTTTGTTGACATGCAGTCAACAGAATCCATTTCCTCTTATCCTCCTCTCTCCTGCTCAAGGGCTTCTAAACAATGACATTCAGCAAACGTGGGTTGTGTGCAACAAACAGAAAGTTTATGCATTTACGCTAGCAAAACCTACCGGATTTAAACGGAGGACCCAACAGCTGATAGCATTTAAACACATGTATAAAAAGAGAAATACAAATTTCTCTCTGACTGTCGGACATTTGATTAGACTCCTGTTCTAACTCAGGAGGGGCAGAGTTGGGTAATAACTAGTTATGTTGATTTGACTGATTTCTGAATGGTGTTTCACAACAAAATGCCATATTCATATCCTGGTTCAACCTTGGATATGAACATGACTATCATGCCATCATGCTGTTCAGGAAGGAAACGGGTTTAGTGGCTTAGAGACAAACATGCCTCGATGCAAAATGCTTGGGAGCAAGAGCGAACGTTAACATTCATCACAAAGTGGCTCAAGGTCAACAAAGTCAATGTTTTGGAGTGCGTGTCCATCCTAAAGGCCTGATCTAATGCCATAGAGAATTGATGGGGTATGTGATCAAGACGGCCTACGAAACTGACTCAGATTCACCGTTTCTGTCTGAACTGATATGAAAAACTTGTAGAACGATACCTAAAATGTTCGACCCATATTGTATCGTTTAAATGGAGAAAAATAGATTATATGTCTGTCTATACGGGGTCTTCAAACATCTTCTTTCCCCTGTATTGGCCGGCAGGATCCTGAGCTGAGTATCTTGGGAGTATTTCAATTAAAGGTAAGACAGAAATACACATTGAGCTCTAAATTAACTTGAGTAAATGGCTACATATGGATGTTTGTCAGATGCTATTAGGATATGCTCCCTGAATCAACACATCTCTCCAGTGCATGTTTAATTAGCACTTCTTTTAGCAATAAAGGTATCCGCTTCCCCCCCAAATGTGCCATCTGTTCTGCTCTGAAAATGAGCAATCGTTCCCAACAAAATCACATTCTGTGAATCAGTAAAATATCAAACTGCTTGAGTCACCTGTGTACTTTTAAAATTGTGTAAGTACCTCAAAGGAATTAAGTAATTTTACAGAGGCCAAATAAACGATTCGTGTCTCCAGGAATTTGGAAGGACGTTGATCTGAGAGAGGTCTTCTGTGCCTCTGTAGCCATGAAGAATTACCACGATTAAAGAACTTGATTAGTGTAATTAGACATCTTAGAGCGCCCACAGATTTCCCCCATTAACTCCCAATCCAGAAAAATGAATAGTCGAGGCCTCCAGACCGTTCTTATGATAATGGGCATCGATTCGGGGAGTGTGGGGCAAGCTTGTGCTCATCCAAACTGCCAGTGCCTGTCTGCGATTGAAGTCTGATGAGCTATTCTCTGCAAGCTGTCCCCAGACGTAGCTGTGCACCTGTGAGATTCTGAAAGCATCAGCTGTAGTTAGCGAGGCTGAGGAGCTCTGGGAACACGGGAAGCCAAATCCAACCACCCCCGTATTTCTATTTCATGGATAGAATTAAAACGACCTGCCGAGCGCTACAGTGAAACGGTTTAACTCTCGAGTGGAGAGGATTTTCAATTGATGCTCTCCACACTCATAGATTTTCTAGTAAGATAACAGACCCTGGGCAGACCTGACAGAGAAGGTAGCAAAGAAGGAGCTAATCTTTCTCTCCTTTTAGAAAGCTGCCATCTTCACCTTGCCAACAGTGCAAGCTGATCAATAGCTTGGGCTCCACTGTCTACAGATTCCCTGTTCATCTTTCCTAAGACCCCCTTTAACAAAAGAACTGACAACCGTTTTGTCTAGCATTGCCCCTTTTTTTTATTGTCCAGGGGACAGTTAGTGGGGACAAAATGGTTCTTTCTTTTTTGAGAAGAACTCCAGTAAAACCTTCAGTCTTTTGAGAAAACTAGCTCCTCAGTTTCTGACGCAGGCTATAGTGTGGAAGAAAAACCTCCATTAGGGCAGAGACAGCTATTTGCTCTGGCATCAAAGACTCTGAAAGCAGCCTTCTTAATAAGATCTGGGCTTCTCACTTGTCAATTGTTGCAGTTCAAAAGCACCTTCTCACATGTCTCTAAAGCAATATTCAGCTATGCTGTTATATATCTGCCTGTATGGATAGACTATCTCTCCAGTGTATCATAATGTATCTGTCCTATGCAAAGTAATGTGCATAGGACACCTCAATACAGCGATGAGGTGTCTTGTTTAGGGCACACACCAATAGACCATAACTCGGTTCAATCCATCAGTCAAAAATGCAAATGCACGATGACAAACCTGATAATGCGTAGGTGTCCCTTAACCCACGGTGGCACATGGTGTTGGTGGCTGTATTTTTAGTGGGGACAAGGAAGCTGGTCAGAGTTACTACAGAGGATTTAACACTTGAATTCAGTGGGACAATGTTTAGTTGGAGCACAGCATAGAGCTCATCAAAGAGCTGGGGAAACGGTTGGCACACTGCAGGAGTTCAAACCATGAACATTCATTAAGTCTCAATCGGCAGATAAAAAAAAAAAAAAACACCCTTTAAATAATCTGGCCCTGCACATGAGGGGGAACTGCTGAGTTAGTGAGCCATGTCTTCAACACAAAAACGCCACGCTTTATTTACCGCCTCGTAGTCAGCCTGTTGCCGTGTCCTGGGGACGAACGCGACAGTATGTCCCTGGGTTATGTCCCTCCTTGCACAGATCGCATCATGCTCCTCCAACCACACGTCTTTTATAAATGGCCCGATGTATGCAACCTTCAGTCATATTTAATATGCATTAATGGCAGGATTGCCAGCAGCCGTGAAGCACTCAGTGCACAAATGAATGAGGGATGCTGCCAGGCTTTAGATAGCTAAATGAACAGACTCCCTTAATCGCAGAGCCAGTTTAATTGGCTCCCATGGTGAGGCCATCACTCATGACAGGACCATTTATCCTGGTCGTCTCACAAGAGAGAAGCTGATTGAGGGTCCGCGAGGAGGAGGAGTGTGTCTTAAAGAATGTGGCAGGCGTCCAACTCGTCTCCAAACCCAGATCTTCACCAGGACCTCCATCAAAAGAAATTAGGCCGAGTCCTCTGTCTCAACCCCTCAACAACTGAAAACAAAACACAGCCTCCATTTTCATTATGCCTGACGCCTGGCACTGTTCTCCCTCTCTATCCCCATGTTTCATCCTTCTCTCTATCCCTTAATCCTGTGCACACACACTTTTTATTTAAATAGGCACATTAAAAACTGGAGAGGCAGGGGTGTCCTTGCCGAGCCAAGCTGGCAAATGAGCGTCCCCCTTTTCACTTCAGCCTAACAAGACGAGCCGAGTCCGTCCAGAGCTCGAACACTCTGCTAAGTAGTTGGAGTCCTTTCTGTGTGAGGCTGTGGAGCTGGTCAGCCAGGGTGTCTGGTCAGCTTGTATTCTGTCATCATTAGCCAAGCCGCTCTCTGCCACTGCAATGTTTCACCAGACAGCATGGCTCTTTTACATCGCTCTGAACCCAGGAGCCGGAAAGGAGTGGACCTTGACAGATGGGGGAAGCTCAAGTCTCCCTCTCAGGCATTCTCCCCCTCCCCCTTCTCAGGCAGCCTTAATGAGGCCCCATTGCCTGACGAGAGCATTCATGTTCAAGGAGGAGGAGGACAATTGAAATCAATGGACAAAAACTAAATTGAATCCACCCTTCTGTCGCTTCCCGTATCTGTGCGTGCCCTGTAAAAATGACTAATTAGCTTGACATTTATTCAATTATTAATTAATTCTCTCTTAATATATAGTAGGATTAGGCAGTATTCTATACTTGACAAATGTGATGGAAGGAAAATGTCCCAAGGCATCTGGGGGAAAGCAACCCTTTTCTACTAAGACAGGATCACAGGGCTCCTCATTAATTATGGGCTATGTCAGCATGTAGTTCAACTCCGAGCTGCGGTTATTTAAGCGGCACAGTGTGTGTGTGTGTGCGCGTGTGTGTGAGTAAAGTGCTGAAATGGTGGATTACGGCTGACTGCAGTCTCAAACATTTCCATGGTTGTTTCTCAGTTTGAGTTGGATGCCGGTCGGCCATCGCTCCTCACCGACTGTCTCCAATGGCAACATCGCTGACTAACGTTTGAAAATGTGGATGGTATTGTAATTCTCAAGAGTTGACAGTACGGCATCATCCTACATATTAAAAAGGTCAAATGCAGAGCAAAACAGGCATGTTTTTTTTTTTTTAACCATAAGACATTTCAGCATGTTTTTCTCTTTCTAGGATCATAGTGGAGACTAAGATGTCATGAACGCTGAGCATTGCAAGAATCCCTGATGTTCAATGCCTATAAAACATTTTCACCCTCTCAGATGTTTTACCCCTTCATTCTTTTTACAAATCAATCAAGATCAACAAACTAGTTTGGGTCATTGTCTTGCTGGAAAATAAATGTTCTCTGAAGTGGTCGTTCTCTTGCAGACAGAAACAAATCGTCCTACCGGGTTTTCTTATATTTCGTTTTACCTCCACTTATTTAGATTGTGAGAACGAACTGATACAGGCAGGTTTACACATGAGTCATGTTCCTTCATTTCTTGATGATGAATTTAACTGAACTCCAGTGATGTTTGGTACCTTAAGAGATTTTTTTGTATCCATCCCCTGACTTGTACTTTTCAACATTTTCTCTGACTTCTTTTGGGGTGTCTTTTTTTTTCCAGACCCTTCCAGACTCAGCCGTCTTTATACTAGAATCACTTAAGACACGCTCACTGCACTCAGGTCATCTCCATTGTGAGACTGCTTGCACTAACTGGCCGGACCCCTGCTGAGTTAGGTCAGTGATGTTAAAGGGGGTGGATATTAATGCAACCGCAGAGATCCACATCTCATCTGCAGAAATTAGGCATTAATTAGCCGATTCCTCCACAAATTTTTGGCCTTTGTGGAAGAAGCCACCTTTTAAATTGAGCTAAAAATCTGTATCAAGATCTGATGTGGCAACTCATATCGATCACATTCATTTCTAATACAAGATGTTGAGGTTTGAAGCTGGTATGTGACATTATGTGACTTTCTAAAGAAGTAGAAGAGGAGGTGAGGTTATCAGGACGTACTCTGTGACTGCTGCTGATTGCGAACACTGCCAGCTACGTTAACCGTGGCCCTCTGGCCAAACAGGAAGCAGCACCATCTCTGCCAGCAAAGGTCCCAGAAGCACCTCAACAGATTTCCAATGCCAGTAAAATAACCGTTATGCCTAAGTTTCAGGCAGACTCCCACAAGAAATAGTAGTTTCATTGCCAGCCATGTGTGGAATGTGTAAAAAGATTAAAGGAAAAAAAAAAAAACTTTTGATAACATTTTTATAGGAGGCACTTATAAATAAACACATGATAAAAAAAATAGATGCAATGCACCATTTCCTTATAAACACACTGTCCCTTGTGTTTACTTCACTCTACTGCAGTAATTTGCTTTTTTTTTTTTTAAACTTTCCTTCCTCTGTGAAGATGAAAATGAGTTTTGGCAGGTAACAGGTTCTGGATTTAATATTTTCTTGCTGCTCCTCGCGAATTCACCAGCTGCAAAGAAATAGACCTGTCAGTGTCGGGTTCTCTGCTACGGCTTTCATTGCCTCGCACTCTTGTAACAACAGAGATGCGGAGGGAAGAGAAAACAACTAATTCTCTGAAAACACAAATGTCACTTAGAATCCAAAGCTCCCTGCAAAACACACCGACACTGCAGGGAACAATATGCAACGCGAACAGAGCGGCAGAAGGAACAGTTTATTCTTCATAAGAAAATAAGAGTCCAGTTGAGTCCCTGCATACATGACCTTTATCGATCTGCCCTTCATAACATTCTCCCTGCTGTTTTGCTTTAACTAAGCCGTCTAAAACCTTTTAGACTGTAATCCACTAAGTCGTGTGGGGAAATAGAAATAAAACATAATGCTAAGACTTAGATTATAAACAGATATTAAGACCAGCTAAGCTCATATTGGTAGTTTAGCAGGTGGTTAGCCTGAACTAAACAGGGGCAAACTGGGCACACACCCAGGGGACCCATTGTCTTGATTAAATCCAGGACAACTGCATAGCGTTGCAGCCCCAAGTTCTTTGCCAAGAATATTGACCTAATCTAAATCTTAAAAAAAAAATAAAATAAAAATAATTCCCTACTGTTTTTGAATAAATAAATCTCAAAATGGATTCTGTCCTTTTTTTATAACTGACATAACGGGAACAGATCGATCATAATTCCATGTCATGAATAACTGATCACTAGCAGATAAAAGCAAATTATTTGCACTGATTCAAAATCAGCTTTTCCAGTCAGTTTCCCTGTATTGATCAAAAGAAAACGTCTGCAGAAAAGTTCGCAAATGCACAAAATCCTCCTTGGAGCTCCTTTCAAAAATATTTGTGACTGAGAACCTTTGTGCTGGAGGAGGGAGAGCATTAAGATACCAGAGAGATCCTGGAGGTTTCAGCTCACATCATCAGCTAAAAGACTTAAATGAGGAGATTTGCAGAACTGGAGAATTTCTACAACAATATTCCTGCTTGGTGCATTTCTCCCGTGGCATGTGCATCTCTGGAGGGTGACAGACTCAGTCGTGCATGAGCGAAACGTTTTTTAGAGCCTACTGAATGATGCTGTGTTTTTTTTTTAATCTCTCACACTCTTGGATTCTCTCTTTCTTTTTTCTCTCTCTCTCTCAAAAATATGATAAATAAGAGCAGAACTCTGAGCATAAATTTATTCATTTTACTTTGGCTTAGTTGGATTTAGGACTAATTTTTGTTCATTACAAACTAACACGACACTCATAGTGTCATTTGTCAAACTTGTAATTGTGAAAATAAATTTCAAAAGTTTCTTATAAATAAAAAAATATGGGTAGCTTGTAATGTAGAGGCTTTTTTTAAAATTTGTTTAAAAGATCAGGTTATTTGACCATTGATAAACATAACAGTAATTATCTTCTGGTACATTTGGCCCATAATGGCTTCCTTAGTTATTTACATACTTAAGAAAATAGAGTCATAGTTAAAAATGCTCCATTATACATTGCATAAAGCAGCAGTCTCTTGTTTTCAACTCAATTTATGAACACCATTTGCAACATGGTTTATGAGCATTGCCATGCATTTATAGATCATTGCCTGATGTTCATAAATTCAGCGCAAAACAATTACGTAAATTTGCATTGCAGCTAGGATCATAAAAACTATTTAGTTACGAGAAATGACTAAGAACCTGAAGGTTGCTGGTTAGCAATCTAAACTAAATCCCACAATACTGTCTTTGGATGGCAATTTTTAACACAGATAAATTAGAGGGTGTTATTCAAATGAGAGAATTATGTCACTACAGTTGCTTCACCTTTTTTTTTTTTGGTTTGTTTTGCAGACCTCCTGCAGCACCAGTTCTGCATAAAACTGACAGAAATCTCCGCTGTTAACAGCGTCGGCAACTTCTAAAGGTCGTTTGGGATGCATCTACTCACCCCTGCTCCTCCATCATTTCTTGGAGCTCCATACATTTCAGCTCCACCCTCCTCTTCCTCTCGTGGTCCAGAATCTCTCTGTGTGGCTTCTTTACCAGGACAGGCTCCAGTTTGAGCTCATCGTCCTCCTCTGTTCCCGCCTGGCCCTCCTCGGCTTTGGCCTGCAGCACCGCCGTGGCGACCGGCCCTCCTGAACCTGCGGCCGTTCCAGGCTCAGTTCCAGGGACCGCAGGTTGGGCCACGGCGTTTAAACCATCCTTAGGTGACGGCACCCTTGTCGCGTCGTACATGACTGCTTAAATCTGTGGAGACAGTGAGAAAAGCGAAGACATAAGTCCAGTGAAGTTTCGAAGTCTCATGTTGTGCTGATGATCTGATCTTTATGAGAAATATCAGTTTGACCAAACAACCTATTAAGCAATATTTTATACATTTACAGTTTGTCTGCACAACAAAGACTACATGGGAAACAGCAACCTACAAATGTTTGGAGACTGTACTGGTGAAGAGGCTGGGATTTGATTCAAATGTCTTTGGACAGGCTGCAGAGCTTCTGCTTGAACTGAGCAGTGCACTCTGCAAACTTTGCACATGTCAGCTTCGAAATGATACCAAGAAATGCATGTCCAGAAAGAATGGGGGCATCAACTCGCGCTGCATGAGTCAACAACCCTGGAGCGCAGGAAGACAGGTCAGGAAGGAAAGAGCATAATGAAATACGGTGTAAGACAAACGACAGCAGGAAAAAAGGGGGAAAGAACTATGGGACATTGAACCTGCAAGAAATAAACAAGTGACAGACGTTTATTTTGGCGTGACAGAATGAATGACTCTTTTTCAAATATACATTTTTGTATTCTTTCACCAATCCCTTTCTGGCTCGTTTGCTCATGAAGTGATGATGGAAGCTGCCACCTCCATGTATAAACTAGTATCTGGTATCCAGTGCAGTGTGGCTCCTGCTCTGATCAAGATGGATCGTTCTTTTTTTAAGGTCGGTGCAGGTACAGGCAGGAAGAGAGCTGCAGGTTTTCTCCACTGGAGTCTCCAGATGACACCCAGCGCTGCTATTCCTCTTCTTCTTCTACAACTGATAGCTTCATTTTTCACAAAGGAGATATAAAAACAACCAGGAGATGTAATTCATCACTGTCAAACATGGAGGAGTCAAGAGAGGATGATGGCCAGAGCTTCAGGATGACAGTCTTTTCATCCGTTTTGAGCGTGAGCGGCTTGTGATGTGGGATCAGCCGGTTATGTGCTCTCGAGCTGCTCACGGTGGTCTTTGACTGGTTAATGGGGATGTGTTTGTGTTTTCAAGTGCTGCGCCCTGCTAAACGATCCGTGGATGCGTGCGTGGCGACGCTGCTGTCGTCTGACGGAACAGGTGGCGGGACAGCAGGAGGCATCGTCTCTGAATCCATAATACAGTAAATCAGCACTTAATATTCCGTGACAGCAGTCAGTCATGCACATACACTTGTCTGCAGCAAAAGAGAGCAGGAGAAAGAGCTCTCATTTATCGAGTGGGGACTTTAAGATGGCATTCATGCAGACTGAAGTGCGGTCGAAGATCTGGGACAAACGCGAACAGGTTTTACATTTCTGTTCAACGAGAACGTCTCTGTCTGAAATTAAGTTTTTGTCGTTAGAGGGAGTTTTTCCTAATGACTTACATGGGAAACGAGATCCTCCGAATGCAGCAGAGTGGGACTGGACTGGACTCTTCAGGACAGTTTGTTCAGGGGTGTTAGAAAATTGTCTTGTTTTGTTTTCACAAAAACTGGGCTCAAAAAGGGCAGTAGATCTTTCTGGGAACTTTGTAACCAAAGTGCAACTGAATGCCCTCTTCAAGGAATGAGCCAGTTATCAAGGAAGGTTTTAAAAAGTTATGATGTCAAAACCAGGAGCATTTTTAACTCTGTTCCTACAGCCCTGATTCTCAGGACTTTGAGCTGTGTTAGCCAACATATATGTTAGTTTATCTTATCAGTTCGGGACACTTACGGTGGCTTTGCTCTGTTGATGTCTGAATCAATTTTACAAACCAGTAATCAATCTCCCTTCCATTTTTGTCTGTCTGTTCAGTCACTCTTTTATCAGATTCTTTTCTTTGCAATGTCAGCTGCTTATGATCAGTGTGTTTTCATGTGTGGCTTGGTGAACGTCTCTAGTGTAAAGAATCCTAAGTTGTAACCATTTTAGCATCATTCGTGAACAGGACTGTAAGATGTTTGGACACGAGAGACACGAGAGAACATGAGTCTCCTATTGACTGGTTGAGATGGCATGGAGTCACTGACTAACTCAGGCTGTGAACAGATTCACTGCACAATGAAGGTCATGGCCGAAAGACATCAGCAGAACCACAAAAACAAAGCTTCCCAAATCAAGCATCGTCCTCACCATGACTACATCTCCAGATTCTGCCCAGATTCTGCATGGCCCAACCGGAACTGGAATTAAGTTTGAGCATATTACTTCTACCCTGTAAAAAGCATTGTGAATGTGTGTGTGTGTGTGTGAATGTACACAAGTAACCAATATCTGATGTCCTGAGGTCAGATAAAAACCTAAGTCGGATCTGGATCGATATCTCAGAAAGGGGAGAGGAAGGACACAAACAATGAGTTTCATGCCGGACATCACGTTCCTGGCCCCATGAATAGGCTGTAAGCAACAAATCCCGCCATATGTGCCCAACCGACCGTTGAAGGCAGGTTCCGCCGTAACGAGCGACGATGAAATGAAGATATCATCAGAAAATTGGGGGCCGCTTCTGCGCAACAACAGATGTGGGCTCGACGTGCCGTTTAACTCGAGCGGCCTCATTATTACGTCCCACATTCATCTGTCTTTGTTCAAGAGACACGGGAGGAGAAACCGAAAATCTGTTTCCTTTCAAGTTGGAAGAAAAACAAACCACGAGCAGAAAAGAAGCGGAGCCACACAGTTAATTGTGTTAAAGTCCTCTACGGGGGCTGAAGGTTATCTCCAGCTGCTGCGCTAACGCTCTTCTGCTATTATAATATCTTCTGCAGCGTGAGACAATCACAGCATCTAATAACCACCCTTTACAAAACATGACATTTTTTTGTCTCAATCGCCAAGTTTAACAATGAGCTATTTCATATCACAAAGAGATAGTATTACAGTTCAGTATTCAGTAGTCTGTTTGAGGATGAGGCGCTGATTGCTGTTCTGAATAAAAGATGGCCTCGCTGGATAAAAAGCAGACGGCTCAGCCTTTAGTTTCCCTCCCTGCTGCCGCGTCTGCGGCGAGCGACATCGCACCTCGGACGACGGGAACAAAGCCTGTAAGCAGCAGCCAGACGCAGTGGGTGTGCCAGGTGCCGGTCTTCAACCGAACGTTGAAGACCGGCTGTAATTTCCATTCAAGCGTCGTGATCTTTCAATTACATGGTGGCTGGCAACCCACGCAGCGCCGACTGATCTGATACACACAGTGGATGGATCACACACTTAAAACGCCATTAATAATGATAACAGTCGCTGTGGTCACGCACTGCAAAAAATCAAAGTAAAAAAAACCCCTAGACACATTAGAGAGCTAATGTTGCATCAAGTTAAGATAACATGAGAGAGGAAATTGCCAATACTTGTGCCATGGTGTTTAGTTTTTCTTTTTAAATCGGGGAATAATCATCCAAGCGATTCGTCAGCAACAATTACAGGACGTCATGTTATGCGGCTGAAGACAGAAACTCGGTGGCCTGGAATAAAGGATGCGTGTCGATCACAGCATTGACTGTAAAAGATTTGTAACAGAAAGATTTATTGTCTCTTCAAACCTTCAGAAGGATGATCCTATTAGGGCTTGAACAATTAATCGGATTAATCGATTATTGAAATAACTTAATAAATCATTAATCGTCCACCAGACTCCAGTGGACATTTGCTGGAAGGACAAAACACTCAGAGCAGTAACTAAAAGCAAAACTGTACAAAAAATATCTACATTTGGCATTTAAGATGAAAACCTTCTTTATGTGTAAATACACATCCTTTGCTGGAAATGGTCAAGTGGGCACTAAAAGAGTGTAGTTATTGCATTTTAAACAATAATGTGCTTATTTTATTATTCACTAAAAGAATTTAACTATTTGTTCATTTGCATTTGAGATACTTTTAAAATTTCATAAATATGAAGTATAATTGTAAATTTAAGCGGTCGCACAAAAAATGGGCCGAATGGGCCCAATTTTTTCATCTGTTTAATCGATTAACCATCAGACTAATCGATAAAATAATCAATCATTAAAATAATTTTTTATCAAGTAAACATAAAGGAGTTCCCTTCTGTCTGTATAATGTTAAAGGGAAAGGTGAAAGGAGACCGAAAACTGCAGCTAATGATGTTTGAAAGCCGTCGAGAGGTGGACCCGGGTCCAAATGTCTTCACTTCGACTGAATTCGGACAGGTCCAGAGGCCCTCAAAGGTCAAAGGTCCAACATGCAACATGTTGTTTTGGTCTGAACAAAAAGTTAAAAGTTTGTCCAACATTTCATATCCATGTTGGATCACACGCCACATATTTTAAAATGTTTAAAGTACTTCCCAGACGTCTCACTTTGCACTGACTTCTCCTGGTTTTTGCTTTTGCGAAACATCTTCCTGCTCCATTTTGTCACTTGTGACAACAGCGCAAGTCAAATGCAAATCTTCTGGGATGTGAGACTGATGGAGACAAAGCAGGGAGGAACTGCATGTGCATGCATTGCGCTCTGACTGTTACAGCTTAATTAACTCCTTTCTTTCTTTCCTTCATCAACGGGGTAAACTACCTCCTTCATTTAGAATCTAAAAAGTAGATTAGCACAACTTTATATTGTGCATTTTGATCTACCTGTTGTAGTTTCTTACCTTTTTACCAATTTTTTTAGACTTTTACTTAAAGGGTGAGGAGATTTCTGGTCACTTATGAAAGAGAAACACCAGCTAAAATAAAAGTTGAAATCCGTTCAGTTGACTTGGAGGTGACGGATGTCCGGCTCCAACCCTTCACTGTCAAACTCTTCCCCCCAAGAAACATTGAGGTCGCTGTTGCTTCCAGAGCAACATGACGCAAAAAATATGGTTGCTGTCCATCAGTAGAAGTAGCTCCCTCTTTTTCACCACTCCATCTTGCTTCTTCCTCCAAAACTGAGGATAAATCGCTCAAATCGTCACTGAAATCCTCGTAACTTTCCGCTCTGCTGTGCACTCAGCCTTAGTGGTTTGATTTACCCAGAGAGGCAACATTTTGTATTTATAGCATTCCGCGAGAAACATCTATTATTGAAAGCTTTTTTGAACATGGAATGAAAGTGCAGTAGTTTATCTTTTTAAATCATGTAAGTGGTTTTGTCCCTCGAAATTACCGTGCAATAATTGCAAAATGCATCAGTCATGGAGACGTTTCGCAGTGATGCATGATGTTCCTTCTCTGAACTGTTGGACCGGCTCCATCAGAGCTTCTCTGTATTTGCGCATATGTACAGTGTTTACTGGAGGAAACGCGACGGCAGGCTTCTTTAAACAAAGACCGTATGTATGACCATCTGCACGGTAAGGGCTGTCCTCATGGACCTGCGTTTGTAAACACTGTTTACTCTAAAAAATTATGAGAATATAGATGGCAGTCAGAGACAGCAATGGATTTCCTCTGCAATTAAAGCCTGTGGCTACACATAATGTAGCTCTAAAGCCAAATGTCACTGCTGCTTGCTGCAACAGTAGCGTCACATTTGAAATCATTTGGCTCCCATATTTTCCCTTTCTTGCCTGTTTCACTGTCTATTTTACATGGTGTCACTTTCCTCATCACCCCGCTCTCATTGGTCGCTCGGCGTTGTGAACAATGACTCTGACAATTGAGCCTCATTCAGCGGTGAAAGCCCCTCGGCCGTGATTACAGGATGGCAGTAAAAGGGTTCTGACCTCGACGGAGAGCTGCACGGCCAGACGACAGAGGCCGTCTCTTCCGGATTGCGCTCCCACCAGGTAAACCCTCCCCCTTCCTTTCCTGTGCCTCCTATCTCCCACTTTCTTCTTCCTAAAATAATCGGCCCCTCTGCTGGAAACGTGTGTTTCGTTGTCAGCCTTTTGGCACCTGCAGGAGTTGTTTGGCTCCCACAAGGTCACCGCGTTTTATTCCAAGCACGTTAGATTGCTGTTGGGTGCCAGGAGACAAACAGCCTCAACTGTTTTTATTTTTTTGTTGTTGTTTTTTTTCATTACCTCCCTCCCCAGGTCCATTTTTTTGTAGTCGTCAGATGCACGGTGCATACGAATTTGAGCAGGGAATCAAAACCACAGATGTGCACTGTGACCTTTGGAGATGTTTGAATCTAAACACGCCATATCTGCTGCATATCAAACTTTTCTTTTCTTCTTTTTTTTTTTTTTTTCATTCGTTTCTCATTTAACACACAAACAGCTTTTTCTGATTTGGTTAATTCAGGAGCAGCTCGTCGTCTCTCTATTTACCCGACTCTAATGAAAACAAGACATGCTGGAATGAGATCTAATCGCGGCTGAAACGCGCTCCGGATGGAAGCCGGAAGCATTGTGGGGAATTGGTGCAGAATTCCACTGACGGCTTTTCGAACAGCAAACGCCTCCGAGCAAAAGCACTTCGGGCAAAAGTTGGGAGTCAGGGTAACAAAATGAAACATCTTGAATCAACATATCCACATTTAATTAGTGGAATCAGAGCCATACAGACACCTTTGCTGTTTGTTGGTGAAAAACATGCAATTTTGGATTGAAATGCAGAGAAATCCCTGAAACTATTTTACTTTTTGAAAACGTCACCACCGCAAACTATATAGAGTCCAACAAACAAACAGAGCAGGACATCAATCTAAATGACACATGCTGTAGTTTTTGAAATTTCTTACAAATATAACAATAAAAAGTGACATGCATTTGTTCAGCCCCCACTGCTCCGTGACCCGTCCATTGTCATTCCTGCCAAATAGCCCAAGCTGAAAATTGCTCCCCTGAATTTTCAAGCATTTCCACAGATTCCTGATTGGACGTTGGTCTGGAATTTGACTGGACCTTTCAACCACACAGACATACTTGGATCTTTGGTTGCATGTTCAGTGTTTTCTCTCCTGCTGGTAGATGAGCCTTAACACACTACACATGCCTTGAGCTTCAAATAAGTGGACAAACTGATGCTCCACCTCAGATATGAAGCTATGCTCTTCTGACCCTGTAATTCATTTTGGCTGCCTAGTAGCATAACTCCAGCCTATCATGGAAACTCCAGTGAGCTGCCATGTGCAGTGTCTCCTGGGAGAGATGATTAGCATCAGAGTGCTCCTGATGTGATTAGAGGGGTCAGTGGCAGGGGATGGATGGGCTCAGCTCAGTCTCCGACTGTCAAAACAAGACAGAGAAACACAACTTTGGCCATTCGAACGGAACGGAGACGATCACACCGCCTTACCACTTCCAATTTATCTGCATTTGCCTCTCTAACCTTGTCTGTGTCAGAGCTTTGATTTTAATGCTTTGTGAATTACATCATTTGAAATAATCTAGTGGAAATCAACAATTAGTTGTTTTTGTTATTGGGAGGTATTTAGAATATGTAAAACTGGCCAATTGTGAAACGGATCATCTAAAAAATTTTTCAATTTTTTAAATTTTGAAGCTTTTATCCGTATTTAAATGTGCTGTTTTTTTCACATAAAAGTGAAATAAAAAGTGTCATAAGGTGAGACTTATGACACTGTATGGAAAATACTGCATGTTCCTTATGCTTATGAAATATTTCTGAAACAGAGATTTGCCTTTTTTCCCTTAATATATGTAGATTTTAGAGAAATCTTCCGATTTTATCCATTTCTTTTCTTGATATTGGCAAAACTGATTCTTTATGAAAAATGCAGACATGTATTTCTAGGATATAACACACCTAGTGATGTTGGGTAGCTTATGAGCTTTAATCAGAAACGTCTCTACATTTGTTTACTGTATATTTATGTAATTATGTGAAACTTTGATTTTCCTGTGATCGTTACGCCTTTCCTCAGCTAACTGTCAGATTGGTCAAGATTTTGTTGATCTGCCTCCAGTTTTAATTGCACATTTGTTACATCAATCACAAGTCAAATAACTGCCTAGATGTTGGGTCTCAGAAGGGAAATCACTGAGGGAACTGTACATTTCTGCACTGAGTGCTAAGACGAAGTTTATCGTTGACTTGTCATGAGACCGGGTCGATGGCTGTTGGTCTCCAGATCAATTAACTGCAAACACCGACATAGATGGACTTGAAATCGAAAAGGTTCGCTCAAATTGACACAGGGAAATGAATTTTGATTAACTTTAATTTAATTTGCTGCATTGTGTCAAAAATTAACACCAGGTTGTTAACATGTGTACAAATGACCAGCAGAAATGTGCATACGGATGTTAAGACAAGACTTCAACAGGTGAACTAAACCTTCTTTCTCCCAGAGTGGAGCATGATGTAAGAGAAATATCAATAATAAATGTGTGTGTTCTGTCAGTATAATAGAGGAGCTGCCTCCAACAGCATCTTCTATAATCTACACAGTCTGCTGTATGGAATAAAATTCATTTTCCAATAAAATAAACAGCATCTACCAGCAAGACATCACTCACTTCCATCCAGTTGAGCACAGGCTGTGATCGCTCCTTTTTCGAAATATTTATTGACTCAAACACGGTTCAGAGCAAAACATCAGTGGAAAGTATTGCAAGAAATAAGATGTAGATACGTTAAATGTAGAGAATAAATTTGAGCATTTTAGGAATATCAGTATGAATGGCTGATTTAAATGACCTGCAGAAATACACTAATACACAACAGGTTGGTACATCAGAATGAAATGGCACGTTTATGAAATACAGGTAAGCTGGGATGAAGTGTGTGGTGCAACTTAGGAAAACAGACGAATTAGAGGTCTAAAATATCAATACCAAGTCGGTATCAATATCTAATCGATAAAATCAATACTTAAGTTTCAGATTCCCTCTTGATGATCATTTTTAGCACTTTGAAATGTTTTTTTTTCTGTCGTTACTGTTATTCATGTTAAGGTTATTGAAGTATTTTGTTGACAGATGTAAACTTTGTCCAAAGTCTGTCCTAGATTTGAACAAAATAATTTGAAAGAAAAACAAACAAAAACAAAGAAATGTCAGAAGTTTGACAATATGTCAAACTTAAATTCAAACTATGGTATCGGTATCGGCCACTGTCTCGGTATCAGCGATACCGGCCTTGTGTTTGCTTGGTATAGATGCCAACATATGCAGCATCACACACCGTTAATAGAAATGATCCTGGAGTCTTTTAGCCTAAATAAAGTATTTCTACCTTTGGTTTGTCTTCTTACAACGTCTTTAAATTGTTTTCTTCTGCATTAGCCGACGTTGGTTCCCTTCTGTGTTTCCCACTGGGTTTTTCTGAAGGGACACTTTGCTCTGTTCGGCATCACTGTCATATCTTTCTGTATTCTAGTACACCTTCAATATTTCTTCATGAAATGGAGATAGATCTTTTTGACATGTTGTCTATAAGACACACAAAATATGTAGGCTCACGTTCATAATTTAGAACCGTCTATTCAGCCTAATATCTTGGTCTGTGGAAGGGAAGCTGATGTAAAGTTTTCATATATAAAGTCAACCACAGCTAGATCTGAACCAGACACCATCGAGGAGACAGCGCTAGACGTTACGACACGACTTCTCCACTTCATTCTAACTTACGTCTAACAATGGACTGTATCATTTGCCTGCTCAGCAGATAAAACTTAAGTTGCCTATCATATGTCAAGTGGCTGGTTTAACCTTTGGTCTCCAGCCACAAAATTCAATATCCAACCAAGCAGTGTCTGTACATTGTGCTGTCCAAAGTGCCATTGAGGAACTCGCTCCAACAATAAAACACTTTAACTTTAACTTTGAGTGATGCTCAAAGTTAAAGTTAAAGTCCAGAGCGAAATCCAGTTGAGGATCCATTGCATAACTTAGACACTGCTGTTCGCAGACGCACTCTGCCCAATAAGATATCCATCCATGAAAATCTCAACGAAATATCACTTCCCCCTTTGCAGGACGAAAATGAAACAGTACGTTTTTGCTCAAGCAGAAAGGGAGAGTTTGAAGGTGTGTGTGCCAAAGAGGCTTGAACTCTTCTTACTCCAGTGGCACAACGAGCTTCAAAGCAACTTCCCATTTAAAGTTAGTGGAACCTGTTAACCTGGACCAGGAGTCACTGGTGTGAGTTTTCACATCCCAGAGATGTTTTCACCTAAAGGTGCTTGATTTCTCCCGTTAAATAAATCCTACTCTTAAATGTATTTATTGTTGCTGGGAGTTTTTTGTTTTGCAACCACCTTAAACACCGATTCAGTTTCCTTTAATTATATTAATCTCCTTTGTCAATTCCGAAGCATCTAGTGATCAAAATTTTACATGTGGAAGAGCTGTAGATTTGATTAAAAAAAACCAAAAAAAACAATATGTTTTCATCACAGCTGGCTTTTCCGCCACAGATTTCAGGCTGCTTCTTTAGACACCACTGTGAAGAATGCTCACACAATCTCCTGCGGTACCACCATTTCATCATGTTTGTACTCCTGCGTGCTTTGAAAACATCCGAAGACACGGTTTTGATATGGATGAAATCTTCCTCTCATCCACCTCCCTGCTGTTTGTCGGGCGCAGAGCCAGTCAAAGTGGGAGCCGGCTGAATCGAGTCGGTGCCTGCAGCAATCTGAAGCTAATCTTCAGACTGCTGCAGAGCTGAAATGAGGCTGTCCTCCTTTCTACCTGCCCAGACTGCTGCTGCTATTGAATTGACACGGCACTCAGGAGGACGGAGTGATCAGCTTCCTGATACGAAGCGATGGCTGTCAGTTAGCAGCAGACTGTCGGCCCCTGACGTTCTTCACCGGGGACGTTCCTCTGAGACACCTGCAACAGAAGAAGCTTCACTTCTGCTCAGCACAGCGCCCACTGTCACCCCACATAACATCCGCCGTCTCCTAATTATGGCGAAACAACAGCAAAAGTCTCTCAAAAACTTTCCAACAATGCCTGTTTTGCCCCCCGAGGGAGAAAAATCTGCCAAGAACTGTTTTGCTGAGTGCAGCCAAAGGTTTGATGCTAAATACAGGCGCAGTCTTCACCTAACAAGCACCGTCATCGCCAGCAAGCAGCCGCCCCGAAAACAGCAATGAAAATATGTACGACGATATTTACCCTACCATGGAACACCAAATTCTGCTTTACTTCAGAGTTTGTGTCTAACCCATTTTAATCGTTTGACCAGTCATATTGATATGATTTAGAGCTTGTTAAAGGGAGAGTATAAAGCAAAGTTAGCTTTTTTTTAGCTTTACTTTATGCTAACATGTTTTTTCCTCATCAAAAACAAACCTGAAGTGTTGCTATGATTCTTTCATGCATGTTTGAGAAATCCTTCAACCATTCAGCTGCCCTGGGGGGCTCGAGGCGCAGCTCCTCCTCTTTTCAAGACGGCGAGAGCGGTTTCCAAGTGACCAAACTCCTGCCCCACTCAGCTCCTCTAGGCTAGCCAGCAGCAATTAGCAAACACCTGGTGGAACTGCACATCTGCCGAGCTCGTGACGTAAGCTACTTCTCAGTGATAAGATGGTAAAAGTGTTGTTCAAGAGTTAGTAGAGGAGCGATGTTGTGACGACCTCCTAAAAGCAGAGTTTCATAAGAAGCAGGGGTTTTTATAGAGGCAAAGGCCCGACTTCAAAATGTTAATAAGGTCAAATCGCATTTCTTTTAAGTTATATTTGCTATATACAGCATTTTCATAAGTACTGAAGGTAACATAGTTACTTTATTGTGCTCTCAAATGCCACTAGATGCCTGGAAAATAAATAATACTGCACCTAACTTCGAGTGAGAAGAGACTGCAAGGTTTTGTTAAAAATCACAAACTGAACCAGAATTTATCACGACAACCCCACTAACCCTGCTTTACATAAGTGGACCCAGAGCTGCATGAAAACTCACAGTTTGAGATTTAACCTTAGTATAAGAGTGAAAACAAAAAATTACCTCTTTAATCTGACTTTAGTATTACACCGTCACAAAACCTGCACCGTACGTAGATGCTTTAATGCACATTTGTTGTTTTGTAAAACTAATACTACCTACACTTTTTTTTAATGAGGGATTGTTAGTTTCTAAATAATTTTGCCAAACTCTTGTCTCATCTCATGAGCTCGATGAATGCCTGGTGAGTGTAACTCACACATTGGTCCGGAGAAGAGAATAAATGAGTGGCACCGCCGCAGGCTGCACAGAGAACCAGAGGGTTCTGCTGCAGTCGGGCAATTCGGCTGTATTTTCGGCATTTCCCATAGAAATCATCTACACTTGTGAAAAAGAACATAATGTATCTTCCGTATTGTAAAAAAAATATATATATATAAATATGTTGGGGAGCAAACTCATACAACAGCCTCTGATTGTTTCTCTGTAGCATAACCGACTGTGGAGGCACAGCCCTTCAGATTAGTGAAGCTGTTATACTGTAATGCTCATCCACTGCTGGAGCGTAACATATGACTCAAACTGGAGCGCAGCCAGCAATGAATTGCAGTCCTTATTAAATCTGACGTGTTGACTGAGACGCTGCATCCTTATTTATAGCTACACCATTGAGTATCATGTTAATATGTACGGCTAACTCCGGCACTAATTGGATAAAGTCTTAACTTTGACATGTTTACAAGCTTAATCTTGGGAGGGGGGCTGTTATTTCTACTAGATTTAATGAAAAACGGGGACACGTTGTGGGAAGTGGGAGAACATTCAGAGCAGGGATGGCATAAAATGTGGAAATCAGAAGACAAACGGAACCAGTCAGTGGTCAGAATCAATACTTTTCTTTCAGGATGTGGTGTTGTGCTGGTTAGGTTTACAGTAGGCAACAATCCACAGCTAAAACAATGTGCAAGTCAGTGGGAGTAGGAGATTTTAAACTGGTGGATTTCAGGTCAGAGAAGGGCGACCACACATATTTATCGACAGAGTCTGCACACTTTGTTATAAAAAAAAAAAAGAGTCTGCATGCCAGCTTTTGAAAAGATAAAATAACAACGGGATTCAACAGATAAAGGATAAAATAATTACACAATATCTGATTAAAACCTCCCAAATTTTCCTAATAATAGCCATGAGTAAACTTGGCGTTCTCAAAATCAGTATGCCAGAGATTAAAGTTTCAATCTGGCGCCCCAAATGTTTAAACGTCTGCAGAGCACAATTGGTTTTTTGTTGTTGTTGTGTTTTCGTTTTTTTTGTCTTTCGTGAGGCTTTAACGCAAAGTTTCCAATTAAATATTTCCCCAAATCAATCCAGTTTTATCACACAAACAAATTATAATGTCTTGAATAAAATAAAAGTGTATCAGACAATATATATTGCAAGTGTTAATCTGCAATGATGATATTTTCTTCAGCCATACCAATGCATCTGTCGAACTTAAATCAACTTCCATGGTGGCTTCTGTTAAAATATGCCTAATCCAACAATCCACTGAAGTTGCTAACCTGGTATGCTAATGCAGACTGGCTGCAACTGGCCGGCTTTCAGGATTCCAGCTGGCTTATGGTCGCCCTCTGAGTCACGACTCTCACAGGTCAGGAACAATGAGCCTGCATGCTGATAAGGAAGCTTAAAGTGAGTACAGAGAACACTAAGGTCATGCACAAAATCACCGAGATTATTGGCCAAAGATATTTATCTCTTTGGGAAAAAAAGGGGTGAAAGGAAAGTGAAGTGTTTACTAAGCAACACAAAGATAAGACATTTAAAGAATATGTTATTTTTTTTCAGAAAACATAAACAAAAAGCAGGATTCACGGTTTACTGTTGGTGACTTTGCCTTTATAAAGTTAACCATGATCGTCAGAGCTGAAAGGTACAGGACTGTCTTAACACGGCGCTGAACAGAGAGCAGCATGCCAAGCCGCTAAGGTGAGAACGCTCAACTCTGCAGGCACACTGAGGTAAACGGTCACACCATAACACCTGGAACGGCAACAAAACCACCACAGCAGAGCCTGAGCATAAACAGCTGAAGCTGCCGTTTCCTTCTAATTAGAGAAAAGTTATCTATTCAGCAGAAAAGCTTAGGAAAAGGAATGAGCTGGTGCAGAACCATTGGAAAGGCTCATTAGAAAGCCATTGTGTGAGACACAGAAGCCCAGCCCAGAGGAATCCCGTAAACGTTACGCTGTCACAAATCAAGGAGCCGTGGGGACAATGTGAAAAGTGAAAAATAAGGTGATGCATGCATCCACTGCATTTCAAAATTCTTCACACACGACAGAATCTCGTGTGTGTGAAATTCTTTCGTAAAATAGAGGACTAGAGGACTGCTGGGGGAAAAGATAGCGTGTCGGCCCGCGGCGTGGAAACCGGTCAGAAAAATTTGCAAGCATCCGTGATTTTTGTTTTATTCAGAGTCACACGCAATTTCGTCCAGTCATATCTTTGAGTCAGAAAATATAAATATCTTGTTTTAGGCATAAATGAATCACAATCAGTCCGTCCTTTGATTTTCAGAGCAGATGAAAATGATTAAAATGGCTATTCTGACAAAACAACAACATAGAAATGGCAATACACATGTCTGAAATTATGGAGAAAAATACTTTGTCAATGTCCTTTTGTGCACACAGAAAGTATACAAAACAAAGAGAAACCGATTGACGATAAACCGATAAAATATTTCTGTCAACGCATAAGAATGAGGCTAAATAATTGGAGGGAAGTAAAATCCATCCATCCTTGTCTGAAACTAATTATCCAGACACAGCCAGCACAAATTATTTCGAAATAAAATTGGATGAAAACCAAAACTAGCATCAGGGAGAAACAAATGTGGCAAGAATTGAATTACATTTTAGTCCTAAAAGAAAAAAAAAAAGAAAAACAAAAACCTAAATTATAATTATAATCACTCAATAAATTTGACAAATCAAACCGTTTCAGTAGTGAAGGTCTGATTGCTAAGATAAATTTATGGAAAGAAGATTAGTGCAAGCCAGCAGATGTTTAAATAAATAGACAAAGCACCAAGCATGCTTTGCAAGATAATTAGCAGCTTCCTGTGATTCTCTATGAGTTCCTCTTTTAATCCTTGATTGGGTGTTTGAGCACTTCATTCAGCAGGCTTCGGAAAATCAATGGTTATCTCTCAAATCCAAACTGTGATCCATCATTACTCACCCTCCTTATTAGAACCTGCAATGAAGTGACAATTATATTTCTCGGGACGCGGAGAGGCAGCCTTTTCTCTTTGTCACATCCGAGGTGAGTTTCCTTCCCTCAGCATGTCTCCAAGGCAACCGCAGCATTCCATCTTAAAGCAATTTGGACAGTAGCACTTCAATAAATTGAGCACACAGCAAAGCCTTGAAGTGGAGGAAAAAGACACGGGGCCAAGATGTCAGTCCATTAAGGTGCGTTCCACTCCGTCTGCCTCTTCAAATCACAAAGCCGGTGTTTGAATGCAGCCGCAGCAGTGATTTACGTGATTGGGCCGGTTTGATCATTTGTGTCTTGCCTACGGTTCTCTGTTTTTCTTTTCCTGTGTTTGTAGCAGAGATTACTCTATGGGAGTAAGTGGAGCTCGTGTTGGCCACACACTTGTTACAACGCTCGTGGGAGACCCCCGTCGCAATCCTCCAGAGATGACGAGCGTGACCCAGCAGCGTATAGGTTTCCATTTCACGGCCGACCGCATGCGAAAGCAATGAGCTATAGGAATAAATAGGGGTGTTATTTGCGTGCACGCTGCAATTAAAGATGACGGCTGGTGATAGCTGGAATCAAGTCAGCTTCCATGACAACAATGGAGCAGACAAGCTATGAAAGAGAACAAGTGTCACTGTGGGAGGATTTCAGCGTTGCACGTTGCCCTTTTCCTCACCGAGATAAGACACACAAAGTTAAACAGAGGGAATCGATTTGGCTACTGTTTGCTCATAAACGTGTAATTTATCCACAGCGTGGCGAACTGGACTCTGCAATGCACCACTTCGCCTACTTTGTTGTTGTTGTTGTTGTTTTTCTTTCGCTGCCAAGACCTCCGGCTGTGTCACGATAAGGAGGAAACCTCTTTATAGCACTGGGACACCCAGTGATTAACGAACACTAAAGGGCAGAAAGCTTCTGCTAAATCAAGGTCAAACTGCTAAAAGCCCCGTTCTGACAAGATTTATAAGTAATGGACCCAGTCATCCAGAGACGCCGTGAGCAACCACAGACCGACAGCAAAGGAAGGCAGTCAGAGAAAATGAATCTGACACTGATGTTGACTGAAAACAGCAAACTGTAGTAGAGGGAAGAGTTAGATGACATGGTGGAAGAGAAATTAAGCAACTGATAAATGACTTAGATGACAGAGGAAGCCGGAGTATCCAGAGAGAATGCGCTCAGGCACAGGGAAACATGCCGTGAACTGGATTTAACCCGGCAACAGTTTACTGTAAATATGAATTAGTTCAGAGTAAAATCATGCCTCCATGATGAAGGATGTAACATGACCTAGACACCTAAGCGGGAACTAGTTTTTGGTCGACTCAAGTTTCTTTCGCATCATTTTTAACCTTGTTCACATGACAACAGTTTTCCAAAGTTACTCACAAAGAGTCGCTGCGTTTCCTCCTAAAAATTGCACAAATTGAAATGACAAGAATACAACATTTCCCGAACGGAAACACGTCAAATTTGAAAATACAAGTTTGTTTGTGCCATATCGAAACAGATGCGTGTCACAAAACTACAATGGAAACACTTTTTTCGCATCATACGGGATCAACGACTCAATGTTACTACTGGCAAAAATGACAAAGAAGACAACAGGAAGTATTAAGAGGCTAATGGTTTGTTTTTTTGTTTTTTTTAGACAATGCGTAAATTGAAAGCTTAATTTCAATTTACATGTTGTTCATAAAAAGCTGTGCGTCTTTCTAAAGTGTTGAATTCATAAGTCTTCTGTAAAATTGGCAAATACAATTTCCACAAAACACTGCATATATAGTCGCTTCAAAGAATAAAAGACTTGTTACTCCATAGCCTGAATAAGACGCCGACTTCTCCTCTGATGGCTGATGAGAGCTAGAACCAAGGCTCAATAATGACTATATCTCATGTCACTGTTTGCATCCGTCACTGCCATAATTTCTAGTGATTTATCGCAAGAACAACCTTATTCACCAATGGAAACACCACAATGATGAGATACTGTTATTTTTAATTCACTTGAATAAAGATTCGAGCACATTTATAGTAGAAGTGCAGCTGATGCAGCATGTTTATTGAAATACATGAAAAATTAAGAAAGTATTTAGCTTGTACTTTTTATTTGTTGATGTTATATCTTATGGTTATAAATTCTAGTGGTAGGCTAAATAGATATAGATTTTACTTCTTTTTCCGCAGAGTTATTTTCTGTTTTGTTATAAATTAGCCATCTGCCTGTGATTTCCTGTAAAACAAAGAAACAACTTTTCACATAAATTATTTTTGAAGTAAGAGAGAAAATAGTTCTCGTTTGCCTTTGTATGTTGAGCAGTGACTATGGATTGCAAATTTATTCAAAGTACTTATTCAATGTTAGTTTGTTACTTTCTGTGAAATCAAAATGAAGGTTTTAATCCATCAGTAACAATCTCAATCCAATTTTTTTTAAAAAGTGTCCATCCACATCAACCACCTGCACTGGGCCAAATTTGTACCGTTCTTGTATTTTACCTAAAATTAGGGCCATATAAAATCAATGCAATGGCCACAAATGGCCCCCAAGCCACCACTGTTAGAGGTAATTTATTTGACAGCGTGGCAGGAATTCGGTACCAAAGGAAACACTTTGTGAAAATAAGAGCATGATATGTACCTGACTCAGTTTGATGATATGATGACCCACATGCTTCCCACAGCGATGATGACCATCGTCCTTTACTGCCCTCCAAAGCTCCAAATGATACCAATGTTCAGCTTTTACATGGATTTTTTTAAAGACAGATGTTTAGGCACTCAGTTTGAATAAGATTGTCAAGGCGAGGTGGGTCACCTCATCCTATATATGTCCATCTGTCCTCTTACGTCTCAATTTGCAGCGCTCCCTGGATGGGCAGCAATGCATGAAATGGAGCGGTCATGGCAAAAAAGGAGATAACACAAGACAAACCGCGATGCCTTGACGGACATCCCACCTCTCACAGCTGCCCCCATTTCTCAACTCTGTCAGAGAAAGGTACACAACTGAGCCACAGAGCGGGACACATTCCAACAACAAAGACAGCCACCCTTATTGAAGTACATGTAAACATGAATACTGTAGTTCTTTGATGTTCACCACATCATTACTTTCCCTGGCAGGATAATAAGAGCTGAAAAGCGTTTACCTTTTCATAGAAACGGCCGATGATGGGAAAAAAAATCTTCAAAAAGACTTAAAATCTGCGATCAGGATTAGAGCATTCCACGACAAGCTCCAGTTTGATGACAAGACTTTAAGTGTTCTTACAAAGATTAGGAAGCAAAGCAAATCATTCAGTGTGCGAGTTGAACTTATTAGTAAGGCAAGGCATGAAGTTTGTAACAGTCAAACACCAACTCCACTAAAACCAATCGGCATACTGTATTTATTTCCGATAACTGCGTGTCTTTTTTGGCAGATTGAGTCGAATGAAGCAAATTTCTAAAAGTAGATATTTGTTGAAACACTCACCAGCTGCAGCTTGGTTAATTATGAACCAAGTCAAAGGGACTTGATGTGACTGGAGTTTCGTCAAGATCTTGTTTGACATTTCATAAAACAACAAAATTAGTCACTGTGCATTCAGTGTCTTTTTCTGCTCTCTTTAAATCAGTTTGCTTGATGCAAGGGTTGAATTAGAAGAAAACTCACATTATGAATTTGAAAGTATTTCCATGGCTGTCAAATTTGTCACTACACTTACAACTCACTGAAATATATATATTTTTTTATCTCCCATGAAAAAAATTATTTATGAACAATGTATATCTGCATGCCTTTAATATGTGACAAACAAATAACTGATTGAATGATTATTTTTGTTTATTGAAAGGCCATGGTAAAATAGTATTGACGGATTAGTGGGTGACCCAAAAGAGATTGTTATGCATTATATAGCGACATAGTTAGGTTTCAAATTAGGAGCTTACACTTGTTTAAATGGGTAGTTGGGGATGATGTGCTTCATACTAAATGTAGACCAGAGAAGACAAGAATAGAAACACCATCCATATTAGTGCCTGTAAAAAAGGAACTATGTTACCTTCAGTTGTTATGAAAGTGCTGTGTATATCAATCATGACAAAAGAAATCCGACTCCTTGAATTTGACATGTTGAAGTTGGGCCTCTGTCTCTTCAAAAAGCTCCTGGTCTTTCTGACACTTCAGGAGGTCACAACATTTCTGCATTATGCCATTTACAACTGTTATTATGAGTGCTGGACTGAGCAGTAGTTCATATGATAAGCTACAGCTATTTGGTAATTGCTTCTGCCGCTAGTCTGAAGGAAGAGAAGGTAAGGAGAGCTCAGCTTGGACTCTGCAGCTCCAAGAAAGATCTTTGTGGAAATAGGCGCTTTGTATGAGCAGTTGGTTAGGTACCTCTGAATGGCTGTAACGGGCAACTCAAGGACTCCTCAAACATGCATGAAATAATCAAACCAACGCTCTAGGTATTGTTTCGATGAGGTAAAAAAAAAAAATAGTAACATGAAATAAAGCTCAAAACGTCGAGTTTACACAGTAAAATTGTATAATCTCAATTGTTCTTCAGCTTGAGAACATTTGAGAAGTTTGTTTGGGAAGAGTGACCAAAACTACCAGGTGACAAATACAGATTGTTTCAACACAATATTAAAGGAGTTAGTTTGTTTGTCTGTGTAATCTTCATTTGAAATATACATAATTAAAGTAGTAATAATGGACACCATTGTTTTGCTTTGTTTATAATAAAGGCCTACATGTGAGTCCTTTCCTTTATTGTGAGCATTCAGCCACACTGTCTGCTGTTCTATGCACTCATGTTTGGCAGAATATATGGATGGTAGATGAAAGCCAAGTCTCCAGGGAGCCAGTGACAGCAGCAGAGCCAACTTGTCAGCACTAGGGTGTGGCAGAGCCATAACACCCTCTGTGTGTTGGGGGATTTGGGAGGGGTTGGTGCTGTTGGTAGTGGTGGTTGGGGGGGCGTCTCTATAAAAGGACTCGTAAAGGTTAGGTGAGTTGGCTCCTTCTCCTCCAGTGGGCTCCCACTCAGCGCCACAAAGGTTAGACGGAGCCCTCGGCCGCAGCAGAGGTGGTGTGAGAGTGCTAGAAATGTCACCGACACCAACGGAGCTCCAGACGAAGTCGATACTGACGCAGCAGCTGCTCCACAGACCGCCAGAGTCTTTGTCACGGAGCCATTTCAGTCGGCGGAGAGAGGGGTTGGAGCAGTGAGGGGATGGTGCCCCATGTTTATCTGCCTGTGATATGCACAGCCACCTGCTTGGTTCTGGTGCTGCAAAAAATAACTCCAAGCATTCTTGGAAGGCCACAACACAATCTGTGTGTTTATGACTCTTCATTTAGACTTCAGCCGTAGCCAAAGCGATATAAACATCTGCAGAAGCAACAGTCCCCAAGCATTAGCAGACAAAATGTCGAACCAGATACCGAATCATCCTTTCAGTGTCACTTCCCGTCTGTGTTTCCCCATATGGGCAGCGGCCATGATGGGCTTATTAATCCCTTGGGAGGACAGAGGATGACTGTGTCCAGGCTTTCTGTGCGTCTATCTGCGCGCCACCCGCCCTCTCCTCTCCTCCCCCCTCCTCACCCGTTGCCATCTGTTTACTGCCCAGCACTCTGGCTTCATTCCTTGCTGCACCCAGGTCTCTCCTGCTCCTCTTTTTTCCTTTTCTTTCTGGCATTTACATGCAACATTTCTGAATATCAAGCGTCCGCGAGTTGTGCCGCACGCCTGTCGCTCTCGTCAGTCACAGCGGCTGGAAAGCGGTTCCTGGTTTCCATGGAGAATTCAACGGGACCAGAATATAAGATATCCGGTTTTTCCGCCCAGATTTTATTTTCTGCTCCTGTGTCTCGTCTTCCAGTTACCAACTGCCCATTTCTGAGTGATGTTTTGTTATTGTATATAGGGAGTGGAGATGTGGCAAGCTGCTTTTCTAATCCCCTAAATAATTTGGTTCCCCTGATGCATCTCCTCGGGGCTCTGCTACTAATCCAGCGACAAGGGGAAGTGTGCTCTTGACATTTTGGCTCTCATGGGTGTTTTGCTCAAATTCTGCTAGTTCTCTCATTTCCACCCAGGACGATCCCTCAGCTCGCCTCTGCTGCAGACGTGTTACTGGTGTTTAAAGACAACAGGGTTTCAGATTAAACCCGAGCTCTACTGGCAGCGGCGATTAATCACACTCAGGCTCACTCCGCCCATTTCTGTCCCTTTGCAGCTCGGATGTAGTGTCAGATTCCGGCACTTACCCTGACATTAAAAAGATCGCACACTCATTTCTCTCCGTATTCACAGTAATGTCATCCGTCTCACGTTTCCCACTTTGTGTTTGTTAATCATATTTACAGCCAGACAAGTCCAGCCCTTTCACCATCTGCCTAGTTCAAAAAGCCTGAACACCTTCAGCTCTCAGAATGGTGCTGTAGATTAATCCCAGGGCTGTTGAGAGGATGAATAAAAGCATTTTTCTCTTCGGCTACGTGACCTCGTACACTTCCCGACTCCGAGTCAGGGCTTCAAAACAGCCTACGGTCTTCATGGTCTGCGATTTTTAGATGCATGCCCCCGCCGAGGTGGATGTTCCTGCTTCTCTCAAATAGGAAAGGCATTGGGCATGAAATTTCCCCTGACAGCCGACTCCCTTTAAACTCAGTAAAAAGATTTGCTCTAATCAATCGGACAGGAGGCCCTGCGACAAAATTCAGTTGAGAGTCGGGGGGAATGGAAAAGCAACGCAACACCTGAGAGCAAACCTAAAATCCTTAATCAACAACAAAAACACTCTAAATGTGTAATTACTTGTCCAAGGTTATCAAACAGGTGAATATTGGTATTTATGCGGCGTAACAATGCTGTCTATTGACCATTTTGTCCTGATAGGAAGGAGAGAGGACATAGAGTTTTCATGTGGCAGAGCTTTGGAGGAAAGCAGGGTTTAAAATGTAACATCTCCGTTGCTCCCCATTTTTCACTTTAGTGAACAAGCCTCAACCTCACTCTCAGTGACAGCCTTTTGCAATGCCTATTAAACCGCCTCCAACGCTTTCATGTTTTGTCACGTCACAACTGCAAACGTCAATGAATTTTATTGGAATTTGAAATGACAGACCAACAAAATCAAAAAGTGGCGTAAAGCTGTGAACCAGCTGCAGTTAGAGCAGCGGGCTCTTTTGGATGCGTCTGCACCAGCTCTGCACATCTGGAGGCTGAACTGTTTCCCTGCTCTTTGCAAAATAGCTCAAGCTCCGACAAATTGGATTGAAGAAGCATATGAGCATCAAATTTCAACTTTCTGATTCATGAATAGGACCTCATCTGGTCTTTTACTTTCCTATTCAACTAATCATGTTCTTTTGAATCGAATCATTTTATAGTTACTCTCTGAAACATAGTTTGTTTTTCATCTTTTTCTCTCTATAAACTGTGTTTCTGATACGAGAAGAGCCTGACGTTGTCTCTGCTCCAAAACAAAAAAAGGAACTAATAATAGCACTGCGGCGGATCAAAAGCCTAAGAGGCCTGAACTGCTGACGTAAGACACCTATAGAGCCTGTAACTTCCCACTTCCGAAAAAGTCAATCTTCACAATTCCACTCCTCCAAAGAAATCCTCTAATGGCTACTGGGAGCCCTTAGACAAAAAAGGGCCGTCAGTGTGTCTGTTTTATCGGATTGGTTAATATAAGTGGGCCCCTGTGGTAAACAGCAGCTCCGACTCGAACAAAAGAGCAGCAGTAAAACGCACCACTTTATCTCAATCTCCGAGATGAAGCCCCTGCCTCGTATCACGTCTCCCTGACAGGAGAGAGTCTGCAGGCTCTCCTCGCACCTCGGCGCCAGCGTGCAACAAACAAAACCCATTTCTAATTCTACATACTAGTTATGGTCCACAGGGAGAAGTGAAGTCAAATATGCATGAATCTCTGCTGGGTCTGCTGGGTAAATTACTGTAGCGATGGCACGGGAGTTTGGCCTTGCTGTGTTTTTGTCCTTGTTATTTCCAGCGCACTCTCTCAGCATTACTGTCTCTAGCTGACCGCTTCATTACTGCAGCTCCTCTTCTTGTTCATCCCAGATACTCTCTAGAGCCTGATGCATGCAGATAAACTGAACATTATTCAGAAAAGCAACCAAATCACTGCATCTGCTTTAAACAGCCACATTAACATAATGCATTTTACTTCAGCTTAAAGTGAAATTATGCTGATTGACAATATTTCTACGTAGGAGAACAGCAGGAAAACCCATTTGATGTATTTTCCAGTTACTTTTTGTAGGGATAAAGTCTGAATTTGGAAGAACACCAATCCCTAATAAATTGTAGAGGGTCTGAATAATAAAGATATATTTATTTTCATTCTAAAATTGGTCAGAAATGAATTAAACTAACTCATTTACCTCCTACATTTATGTAGAAGCACACATGGGACAAACCAAATTGTCCAGTGATCTTTGTTTAATCTCTGGTATCGTTGTTGTCCAACACAAATAAACAAAACAATAGAGTAGGAAAGAAAGGAAGTAGGAGAAAAGAAAAGAAGGAGAAAAGAAAAGAATAGAATAATCTTAACTTTTCCTCTGTGGGAAATTCTGGTATATGAGAAGTAAAAAGTAGTTAGTATTTAATGCCAGAGCACCAAAAACATGTATATTTCACTGCTGAACAAAATCCTTGAAAGAAGTCAATATCTTCTTAGCTTGGAGTTCCAGTGGACACTTGTGAAACACAAAAAAATTACAAATTCGCCAGCAACAAAGAAGAAACTGCATTTAAAAGAATAAAAATATATATAAAAAACTTTCAGTTTGAAAAATAATAAGAAAAAAAAAAATCCCATTTGGTTTCGTTATTAATGTAAGAGTCTCCCTGTGTTTCTTTTTTCTTGTGTTGGATTTATTGATGGGCCTGTTTGAGTCCTGGGTTTGAGTCCCGGTCTGGGGTCTTTCTCCATGGAGTTTGTATGTTGTCCCTGTGTGGTTACTCTCCGGGTACTCCAGCTTCCTCCCTCAGTCTAAAAACATGACTATAAGGTGAATTGGTCTTTCTAAATTCTCCTGAGTGTGCCTGGTTGTTTGTCCTTTCTGTCTCTGTGTTGCCCTGCGACAGATTGGTCACCCCGCCTCTCGCTGGCGAAAGGCACCAGCTCCCCTCCCGACCCCACTCGGGACAAGGGTGTAAGACAATAGAATGGATGAAATTTCTTCGATGTCATGTTTGATACATTGACCAACATAATTGGTGGAAGCTCAATCAAACTGATCAAAGGAGGAGACGACATGAGATGCGAGGACGACGTGAGTGACGTCTCAGCAGGACTCAGACGTTACTTCAACCCTCGGCAGATGACATGTTTCACTAAGATAACCTTCTTTCGGATGCAGAAATCAAACGGTCCATGTCACCTCGTGCCGATCTGATACAACTGCTTAGCTCTAACGCTCATCTTGGATATTTTTCCCCACACAGGGTCTGCTAAGCAGTAGATAAAGGGCTCAGTGGGGGCTACCGCATTTTCAGGCTCCTCTCTCCTTGCAAATCAGTCCAATATCAGGTTTGAATTCACAAACTCTGTCTGGGAGACGCTGTCTGATAGAGCTCCTAAATAATTCACCATCCACTATCCTTGGCTGATGTGTGTAAACTCTGTCTGAGGAGATACAAGAAGGCTGCCCAGCTGTCTGAGAGGGCAGAGGCATGTAGGGCTTTTAGTTCCTCTCCTTTACAGACACTGAAAAGACATCCGTCTTTGCTGTTCTGTACCTTTGCATTCATTTTTTTTTTTTTGTAGAGAACTCATTTTGTCTAATTTAACCCAAGTGCGCAGCCAGGCCCGAAGAAATGCTGCTGGTGAAATCAATTAGGTTAAAATATAAAGTCTGGAGTAGAATTGATTTTGTTTGAAAGGAAGAGACGAGGCTTTTGAGAAACGCTTCAATCAAATATTTCTTAAGACGGTGTAGTATGAGCTAGAAACACTTGCTCTCTTTTCCCCTCAATTATCTGTCGTACCTAAGTAAAGCGCAGTATGATTATGCACATGTCAATTGATACAAATGTCTCCTGGAAATTACATTTACACAAAAAAAAAACAAAAAAAAAATCCTTAGTTATCTTTTTTAGACATTTATTTTAAAAAAATATTGCAATATCTGGCAACTTATTTTTCCCCCCAAAAATTCAACCTTGAAATATAAAACTAAATCCTCCAGCTCTGTTATATTTAAGTAATGCCAAGCATATGAATTAAAAGGAAATTGCCCAGGGTGAATAAACTAGTAATTAGTACAGTTTTTAAGCTTGAAGCGGTGAGGTATTTCAGTGCATCAAATCACGCAGTAAATTAAGTATTTTTCCATTTATTGCACAAAAAATATCTGACAGTGGAACTTTTTGTTGCATTATGACACTTTCTACCTTGAAAGTTTTTTGTGAAAGAGCTGCTCAGAGAAGCCCCGATAGTTTGAGCCAGATTTGTAGAGTCAGATAATTAAAAGCAATCGCTGTCTAGACTTTCCTATTGAAGCGAAAAACCATGCACACACACACGCACACACACACACACACACAACAAACACACAAAGCCTGAAAACTAGTTTTGAAATCCTTTTCATAGATTATCTCTGGGTGCGTGGAGATTTTCAAAGCGCCCATTTCTTTGTTCAAAAACGAAAACACATTAATCCTGCAGGTCAGATTCTTAATTGGTAACTTTATGTCTCTTAGAAATTTGTTACCGTCTTCTCATATGAATGCGTTCTTGTTTGTGCTCCAAATAATAACTTCAATATGTGGAAATGTATTTTTCCTGAGCATTTAAAAAAAAAAAATCTTCTTCTTGTCACTATTTCCTATTGACTTCGCCATACCAATCAATGCATAAACACTCAGTAAGTACTGAGGTCTTTCACTTAAACAGGTTACCATTCATAGAAACATCTGTTTACAGGTCTAACTCGGCAGGAATATTCAATTAACTTTAACTTATTCATGCAGAGACTGACTGTTCCACCCCAACCACCCTCCCACCAGACAGCTGTTTGACAGGCTGTGGAGAGTCGACTAGCTCCTTTGAGCACACACACTTCTGACCACAAGACACAAAACGCAGTGCCACTCAAAACCCACACGCAGGTTTCGGTTTTGCACCAAGGTCCCTCTGCTACCAGAACCCGCTGGTGCGCACCAGCTCTGGGAGCAGGCTGCTAATTCAGCCTCGGCCGGCTCTAAATAGCAGAAAGCGCTGCGAGGGTCGCATCCGGCTGCGCTGATGGAAAATTCCCAGAGTGCTCTGCAACGGGAAAAGACAGGAAAAGGTCAGAGTCGGCATTCATCTTTTCACCAGACTCTTTTGCTCCCAGCATCACCTTTTCCTGCTTCTATTCCTGTGTGTCCTTGGCTGGGGTTCCCCCCCCCCCCTCCCTGTCTCTTTGGGGTAAATAAATGTGTAAATTATGTAATCTGCCATCAGAGCTGAAACTCAGCACTGATGGCATCTGGTCTTCTGCACCTGTCACTGAAAACGAACGACGGCTGCACAAAGTTCCTGCAAATAATTATAAGCGCTGTGTTTGCATAAAGGCAACTGCTTGCTCTAAATGGAAGCTGTGGATATGCGACATCATTCAGATCAGGCAAATAAAGCGCAAACGGAGGCTGTGGAGAGATTATACCAGCCTGCTTTTGTAAATAGGGGTTTTAATGGCTGAACCAGCGAGGTTAGTGTTCTCCAAACAGGCCATTACTGGAGCTCTGTCTCATTTCCTCAAGTGACAGACCCTCCCTGAGTCATCATCTTATCTCTGGCCGATCCTCTTCACCCACTCAGGATTATGACAGTGGCAGAGGGGCTGCTGAGAGGATCGTTTCTCCCACTCACTCTTTTGTTTTATCTCCAATATCCATCGCGCCGGAGGGCCCTCTGAGGAATACTGGCAAACAAAAACAATCAACAGCCATTTACGGCGCCGACGTGTGCGACAGGGCATCATTCTGGCATTCGCAAACAAAGTGTTTTGGTGATATGCGCCTGTGGATCTTTGGAAGAACTTTGGGTCCCGTGCGTGGATTTGAGTGGTCCGTTTGACATGGATTTTTTAGATAAGACTAAAGTTCTGCAGAGACAGATTAGACTGTAAATAGCTAATTTTATATTTTCTTTAACAACATTGAAAACCTTTAAGCACAAACAAGTACCGTTGTGCAGTGGAGGAACAATAATAATAATTTTATATTATTCCAATAGAATCTAGTTTCATTTTTCTATCAGAAACAAAATGCTTAGTTAAAGCATTTTAACGAAGCGTTTCGTTAAAATGCTTTATTCAGCACATGGACTAGGACTGCATATAAGTAAAGGCTATTTTGCTCACACTGCGACAAAAAACAAATCTGGATTTTAATTTCCATTTTTAATTTAGGATCAACAAAGCAAAGCGATTAAGGATGGAGTGTGAACGAGAAAAGCAGAAATACAAATAAATGGCAGCAGTTTTATCGCAACTTTGGTTACATTAAATACAGAACGAGAAGCAAAATGATGTGAATGAAATGACACCAGATTACAGCGAAATGACGCCATTAACAGCCATGAACCATTTTACGTGCAAGAGCCAAGTAAACAGCGCAATAAACTGTGTTCACATCACACAAGGAGGCATTTACTCAACTGAAGGTGTGCCTACTAACAATACACTGATATATTAAAGTTGCTTATGGAGCATTTAAAGTGATTGCTTGGGTTTCAATTTCAGCTTTTGTTGCTGTTTCAACAAAGAAGGACAGGAAAGAGTCAAGGATGTAAGTAGGTTGGCAGGAAGCACACGCAAAGAATGAGTTTTTCACCCACTCCTCTTTGTTGTAAGGCCTATTTGGGGGATGCTAAACGTGTGACGGGAGAGGGTAATTTTCCAAAGACCCCCCCCCCACAAACACACACTCTCCTCCTCCCATGTCTTCCCCAGAAAGTCTCCCCAGATGACCCAATCGTATCCATCCGTCCCCTTAGCCCCTTTCATCAATAAACATTTCAACTTATGTCCTTGTGACGTGTGTAATGCGCAGAGAGTTTTCCTCTGATCAGTTTCAGCGCTTTCCAGAAACGAAGGTGGATCTAACAGCTCCAGCTTCCCTTCTCCCAGAGAGCCGTCTGGTCAAAATAAAACACTCAAAGTAGGCCAGAAATGATAATTGTAGGCCTGTTATTCATCTGGGAAAATGTGTTGTTCTGCTGACCCAGTTCAGAGCTGCAGACTTCTAATGAGTCATCCTAACTTCTTCAATTTCTAACACATAATGAAGAGCAGAAACCTCACCTTAAGGGCTTGATGTCTTTGGTTTTATTGATAGAAAATGATTCCCGGTAGCATATAAATCTTGCTTTATAACTGCTGTAAAACATGCTCTGATTGCTGATTCTGTGAACAATTATAAGAACGGACTGATTGCTGGACTGTCACATTTAGAAAGTTGTGTAACATTTTCCTTTCAGTTCAGAATTGTGTTGCTCCACAACATAACATCAAATTAATAAACACTGAAGTCTGTGGTTGTAACCTGGCAAAAAAAGGGGAAAAAGTGCAATTAGTGTAGGCTTCGACAAAGCTTTCTAATACCAACATTACTGAGAAAATGATTAATAATTCATAGTGAACCACAACAGCCTTTCTGGATATGTTGCGTCAAATGTGATTGTGGTTTGCACAAATGTATGAATGATTGATAAAATAGACAACACTGTTTTCTGTGTGTGGAAAAGGCGGCAGAGAAACCTGTTAATCTCGCATGTTTACTAACCTTCTAACCTGGTCTTTACCTTTTTTCAGTTAGCATGGGCACCTAAACTAGTTAGGCTTAGAGTTATGATGTGAATTAAGTTCTGCTTGGGGTTAATAGAAGTAGTAATGGCTAGGAGTAGGGGGAAATGTCAGCAACTAAAATGAATGGAAGTCAAAACAAAGTCCTCAGCAGGATGCGTGTGTTCGTGTGTGTGTGTGTGTTTAATACCTTGGAGTGAGCAGCAGATGGTTTTGTGTTGGGCGTAGCAGCTGCTGCCCCTGCCCCCTTTTCTATTCTTTCCCGTGTCCGGCCCCCGCTCTCACACTCCCACACACAAACAGCTCCTGAAATGTACACAGCAGTCACCTGACGTAACCGGACGCCGATCCGCTTCATTATTCATCAGCTCGCTGGCATGAACAGCCCTGATAAGTCTCAAACAGAGACTTTGACCATGCATTCCCCAGAGAAAGGACGAACGTGCACGTTGTGGCATTGCTCCTAAATTATGAGGGCAAAAAGGCTCAGAGATGAACTACGAGTGCTGGAATAACAGAAATTAAGCATTTAACCGCTTTCTCCATCCATCTTTGTCTCCCCCCTTTTTACTCTTTAACTCCCTCCTTCACCTTTCCGCCTAGATGCAACTTCAAAGCAGCCATGGAGTCAGTTGGATAGAGGAAGAGGGTCCTTTGGGGGACCTATCGCAAACACACGCTCAGAGCCCAAAGATTGCTAACAAGCAGTCAAACCGTGCCCTTTGAGGAGTAACTGTGTGAACGCTTCAAAAGGGCTCGACTCGAAAATGAGCGCAGCCTCTTTTCTTGACTGCACCGACTTCAACAATGCGGTTTCATGTGCTCTTCACAGCACACACACAACAAAACAGACATCCCCGTGCCCACACACAGATGATCACTTGACAGAACGTCAGTCTGCTGCCAAAAGAAAGCAGATACAGAAGTGAAAGCAACACTAATGTTAGGCTTTCCACTAAAACTTCAGCGGATGGTTATTATCTCACATTTTATCAGTGTGAAAAGTTGCTTTAAAAAAAAAAAAAAAAAAAGAGAAAAGGTGGTATAAATTATTCAAATCGCAGCCTGTTTTAAATTTAATGTCATTTTTCCCCCCCCCTGCCTCTTGATGAGGATGTATCTGGGGCGGAGATGTCTTTGATCCGGAGATGAAGCAGACGCTCTCTTCATCTTGCATCTCGGCTTAAATACTCCTCACAGTCGAGTAGCTGACCCGAAACCTAAAGTTCTGTCCTGAAAAGTACCGAGAGAAAAACCTCAATTAACCCCCAAACTGACTGGTGTGGATCTCCAAGAGACGCTGGAGAAAGCGATGTTTTATGAAAGGGCAAAAAATAACGACACAGGATTATGATGGGTCAGGTGAGACAATAATAAAGGTGAAGATAGAAACATCAAGAAGAAAAAACTTAACGCTGCACCAATCAAATAGTTTGACAAATCTGATTTTCCAATGGCAGAATTAGTAGCTCTGTATTTATTTTAAAAAATTAAGGAATTACAAGACAATACAATCTAAAAGTAGATATTTTTAGTCGGCATAATAAAATAAATCTCTTGAATATCATCTATCTGTGCATTTCTGTGCGAACCTGGATGAATTGCAACTTGTTTTTGGCTGACAATTTAGTTGGGCTGTCAGCTCAGGTAGCCAGCCTGCAGTAATCTGCTTAACTTATATGCAGCTTGTAGTTTATTGAGTGTAGCTTCTAAACAATTTCCTTCAACTGTGTGTATTTTTTGTGTGCCTTGGAAAAGACCCAAATACCTCTTATCACGCTCTGTAGGTCGATGCCTTCATAAAACAAAAACAGTGGAAGTATTTAGTATCTGATCAGCTGATTGGTTCCCAAACTTTCCTCCACTCGCCTGATTGGTGCATCTCCACAAAACCCCTCCCGGTCAAAAAGCTTATATAAAAAATGAATTCACCCAGGAGGAAAGCTTCCTTCTAGCTTAATACAAGGTAATGCGGGTCAGCAAAGCCGTTGGGATATGTCTGAGTGCATTGCTGCCAAGAGTATAATGACTTACGCGGAGCAGTCCCCGGACGGCTCCTTTCCTTTGACAGTAAAAGCTTTAATTCTGAGCCTACATTTCATTTGCTGCTTCTGTCTGAAATTGCACTGCCTCTTCACTGCCAATCACAGTAATGTGCACTTCAGCTCGGTTGTCTGGGTCTGTTGTGCCTTGACCCGGCTGCTCACCCGCCAGTGTTGTCAGAGGAGAAAGCTTTCGGCGACCATCAATAATGTCTCCCACTCGGAAAGCAGAAAAAAAGCTCTAACGTGTATTATTTTATGATCATTTATTGCAGGACGCTTTAGTGGTTGCGTCATGGATTGAGCAGCGCAATCCTTCCATTGGACCGTGTACGTGTTAATCCGGTTTCCAGTACAAATGTCCTGCTTCCACATCACAGGCTCTTTAAATTTGCCCAATGGCTGATTTTATTTCCCCGTTTCCCTGCCGGCATGGATTTAAAGGTTTTGTTCTCCATGGTGTGCATGAGGCATCCCATCAAGCAGTGTTGTTGTGATGACGTTTAGCCTTTAGCTTCACGATAAAAACTATCAACACTGTCAGCCTGGCCAAATAACACTTCCCAGGAGGAAGAGGAGAGAACAGAAAGGTGTTCATTTGAAGCCAGGACATATTATTTTGCAGTAAACTCACAGCCAAAGCTCTGATGTAGCTATTTAAATCTAATTGTCAGGGTGAGAAAGTGATAAAATACCGTGGTGATACTTAGATTTAAAAAGCAGTGGCAAAGCAAATGAGGTGGGTTGGCAGCGCTTGACAACAACTGACGGTGTTGTCCAAAATGTTGGTTCATATATTTTAGGGTTTTTTTTTTGTTTTTTTTTTAACAAACTCATTTGCTATCTGTAACTGAATTAACGTCTAGGTTTGCTTCTGTTCCTTCACACAAATCAACATATTTAGAGTTCAGGTCCTCTTATGCCGTCACCGCTGCAAATAATCTGTATCACCCGACTGTCAAGAGCTTGAATAAACCATTAGCGTATAAAAAGGCAGCTGCAGCAGAGAGAGAGAGGAAAGAGTGGCTCTTTTCCATTTTTTTTTATTTTTTATTCCAGACTGGGGAGTATAGATTTGCTCTGCTAACATGTGAGGTGGGTGTAGACGCTGAAGCGCCGAAACTAAGGGAGCGAGCTCTTCACAGTCGTAGAGTGGCTAATGTTGGCAATCTCCACCAGCGTCGAGGAGATTCACAGACTCGAACTTGGAATTTCAGAAATGAGTCACGCTCTCCAGCTCCAACAGACGCCGAGGACGCGGGGCGGGAGAGAGGGAGGGAGAGTTACCTCACGGTGAAGCAGAACGGAACAAAAACAAGGCAAACTCCCACACTGAATCTGAATGCAGGAGAAAAACAAAACAAACAGCACTTGGTGATGCATGCGCTCTCCTGCAACGCTGAGAGAGACGGGGCTGAGGAATCGAATACAAACTCCTCAAAGGAACGCAGGAGAGGGTGCGTGTGATCACGTGCGTCCATGCGGAGGGAGCGCGGGATAAAAGTGGATGAGATTTATCGTTGGTAGAACAGAAGGAGTGGTGTGACGGCAGCAGAGAGATGGCGGCGGTGGGGGAGAGGGGGGAGTTCCTTATGGAAAACGCTTCGGTAAGCTCCGACGAAAGGAGAAAGGAGGTCAGCTTTATCTGAAAAGTTTCCTTTTGAACTTTCCGATGAGAAAACATGACACAAACATTCAACATACTTCAGACCAAATATTTGTGAAAGAACGGATTCATTAGGATTCTCCCCGAGGATTACTGAGCCACTATGCTGAAAGGTAATTAAAGCGAGGTTTAAGGAAAGGAGATCGGGAGGGAATCTGCAAATTGGCCACAGATGATTATTTGTTTAAGTCTTCGCCGCTTGTAAATCTCAAATTATGCAGCGTTAATGGCATAGACTGAGACTTGATTTATTGTCATTGCACAAAAACACAACAGTGAATTTGGAAATGAAAGGTTGTTGCTTGGCTACCGGAGTAGACAGAAAAACTATTAGTGTGACTATGAATACATATATACCAGTGTTACTGGTGCAGGTAAATAAATAATAGGATAAATAATGCACAAATAATAATACAGCTCTGGAAACGTAAAGAGACCACTGCAAAATGATTGAAAACAGGAGTTTTGGACAGACAGTGTTACCTACCTATCGGTACTATGGTAGGACAATCTGATGAGGTAGCTCTGATAGTCAGTGGAGCTTGGAGCGCCGTGCACCTTCCCGCTTTTTCTCTCTCTCTCACACACACACAGACACACAAAAACACACACTGCTGCTGACTTTTTTCTTTTCCCGCTCAGCAGCATGTCGCAAACCAAGCGCTGATTACTGATTGGCTCGTATACACGGAGCCTCGCAGTCAGCTGATATGTAGACGCTGCAGAGAGATTCGCACTGCGTATCCTAATTCCATTTCCAGTTTCTAATGTGATCATCAGTGATGTTTTATTTATAAATGATCAGGAAATAAATGTGGTCAGCACATTAGCGCAACCGAAAAGCACCGACTGTATGCATTTAACAAGAATCAAACCAAAAAATTGTTTTAGTTTCCATTGTTTTACCTCAGGTGTCTATGAGTTTAGGTGCAGAATTGTTTCAATTCAGATTTCACTTTATTGATCCCAAATGGAATTTAAATGTCGCTGTTGCTCATATCACACGTTTCTTCAGAGTTTTGGTATATGGTGATGACTGTGGACATCTTATCAATTAGAGGAACGACTCACTCATGATTTTTTGCAATTCTGTCAGATTAAAAACATTTTCGCGTCAGCATTTTACACCACTTGAAAGAGACAGACAAAAAAGCGGTTCCAAGCAAATCATTAAACAATGTGTAAGCTTGCTCCATACCTTTCCTCTTTGTCCTTAGCTGTATTTCAGAGACTGTTTCATCATCACTGACTGCTGCCAATATTTACAAAAAAATCTTTTCGATTTTATTTATAGGAATAACTCAGTGGATATAAAAGCATTTTTAGAGAAGACAAATAAAAAAAATCATTAAAGTCAGCAATAATGTGGAAAATGCTTTCAAAAACCTGGAGCTATCAATTAATTATAATTTGTTTGTGTTAGAAAAAAAAAAAAAAAACAGGAAAAAAAAGAGGCACTAAGCTGACTGTAGACTATGGGCCAAAAGAAAAATGCTGCTTCAATCTTCCCAAGATTGAGTTGCTCTTGTCCTTTTATCCTTTTTTTGCCAAATATTTACATTAATTAAACGACAAATTTTTTTGAAACTACAAATTTGGCCTGATTACATGGCTTTTGACAATTTGTTGTAACTATGTACAAACTCCCTTTTGACTACAGTAAAATGCATCTACCATTATATATATACCTGTATATAAAAATGTGACTGCAGTCACTACATAGTAAGTCAAGTCTAGTCTAATTCCTATATTCCAAATTAAACACATTTTTATCTAAAGTTTTATATTTTAAGATATTTGAATACAAAATATTTAACTTTTGGTATTTTACTATACTTTTGTTCAATACCACTCCCAAGCAACATAAAGCTGAACATGGCATCTGTTTTAACTGAATCATTAGTGTGTTGTTGTTTTGTTTCATGGTACCATCGCTGCTTTAAGACACTTTTTAGGAAGTGAAAAATAAAACCGACGCTCACAGCACCAAATAAACAAACAAACAAACAAACAAACAAACAAACAAACAAACAAACAAACAAATAAATAAATAAATAAATAAATAAATACATGAAACAAGCAGAGAGGCAGCCTCGGTGAAATGCAGCACGCGCCTTAATCCACATGAACAAAAATGGCTCCGGAAATATTAAATGTCCCGCAGCGAGGTGAGACCGACACACAAGCGCCAGCTGGCCGCTGTGTGTCGACAGACGGAAATAGGAGTTATAAAACCTCAGCATCATCCGCAGAGCTCGGAGATGCTGCTGCTGCCTGGCTGAAACACGGACTCCCCTCAGCCTGCGCTGTTCCTCCTCGCGTCGCCACAGACGGGAGATAATAAATATACGGGGCCGCAACCAGAACGTAAACACCCCCAATGCCGCTGTCCCGTATTTATGAAGCAAGGAGGTCAGTCTGCTCCAACTTAATCCTATTTGAGCCTTGTTGACAACTCTTACCTCGTCCCTGCTCCTTTGTCCTGTTGCGGTCGGTGTTCCTGCCGGATATCGGTGGGTTTTCTCAGCGTATTCGGGGATCAGGGACTCGGGTGTGAGCTGGTGCTGATGGTGAGCCGCAGCTTCGGTCCCTCCGCTCGGCTTGTGGTGCTGAAGTGGACAGCGCTTCGAGCAGCTCCGGGAACAAAAACCCGTATGTGGGCTTATATGGGCGCCGCAGTGCATAGCGCCCTCTGTCAGAGCGGAGGAGCGCCTGCAGCTCAGAGGTGACATTGAGCACAGCGAGTAAATTATTCCTGTTTTAATGACACAAGAACTTGATTTTTAGATTTGTTTTCGTTTGGTTATGGTTAATAAGTAAATCCTTAATCAAAACGACAAAAAACAAAATCAGCGCTTCCTTTGGAACCTAAATTATGATGACAATATTGGATCCAGGTGTGATAAACCAGGAAGAGAACTAAAACATGCAGGATGCCACTGCTCTATTCAGCTTGAGCCCTTTTTCATTTGATCATGATATAAATGTAAAAGTCAATGTGTGCTGTAGGTACTGTCTTTCCATGTATAGACAGTGAGTTCAACAAAGCTGACAACTGATATGTTAAAAGGTTGAGATATTGCTTTAGCAGGGGTGTCAAATTCCAGGCCTCAAGGGCCACTGTCCTGCAGTTTTTAAATGTGCCGCAGCTACAAAACACTGGAATGAAATGACTTAATTACCTCCTCCTCGTGTAGATCAGTTCTCCAGAGTCTTGCTAATGACCCAATTATTCTATTCAGGTGTGGTGCAGCAGAGGCACATCTAAAAGTTGCAGGACAGTGGCCCTTGAGGACTGGAGTTTGACACCTGTGCTTTATAGAGGAACCCCAATCTAAACACTGAAGTTTAAGGCTGCAATGTGACAAAATATAAAAAGTTCAAGACGTATGAATGCTTTTAAAAGGAGCTGTAACAAGAAGAACACAAAATCATGTAATCAAAGATGCAAGGCACTGACTTTATTTATGAGCAAAGGGGAAAAATTATCTTTTACATATGTAAGTCAGCCTGAGAATAACTGTGGAAGGCCACTGGTTTAAAACACAATTATAAGACACACAATACGCATGTACAATTAACTCATCATTGCTACAGTGATTGACAGCTCTATGTATGTCACAGAAATTAATGTACAGTATGCTACATGTATGCAATATGTAATATCTGTATATGGTTCAACTTTAAGTGTACATCACATTTAGTATTAGTTCTGGGTGAGTTGGAAGTTTAATTGAAAATATGATTTACTTTCATTCGCTACAAACAGTCTTAGAAGTGAGCATCGAATCCAAATCCAGCAATCCAGTTGAGTTGATCCGCGATGGAAAGCTGGTTTTGTCTTCAATCGTGTTACCCGCTCTTCAATAAACACTGTCAAAGGCGCCACCTGGAGTTTATTAAGCAACACTACACAAATATATACAATCAGAAGGAAAATATAAAGAAAAATGAAGGTTTATTAAGGGCACAAAGGGGCTAAATCATTTGTCTAAATAGTTATGTATGTATTCAATATAATACTGCAATAAATACATTAAATGTCTCAAAAATGTATGTGTATGAATAAATATGTCAATAATTTACAAGATACAAAATGATTAAATCTGCAAATCACTGATTAAAACTCAAATTTACAATGTGTCCAAATCATATCTAATTACTTCAGGTATTTGTTTCATGTCAACCATTTATAAAATATTTTTTCCTCACAATGCGTCATCAAACATAATGCACTACAAAACAGGATTATAAAATAATTTGGAAAAAAATAAAATGACATTAACTTTTAATGTCTAAAGAACACATTTTTAACCGATTTTCAGGTATAATTATTCACGTATTTCACAAAAATAATTAAGGAATTCCACCTGTTTAAAGTATGTGTAAGTTTTTTATTTGAACCCTTTCAATGACTTTTAATGAATTGTGGACTCTGACCCTTTGTGCAAAAGTCCTGAGTCCTACCTAGCTAGCTAGTCAGCTATTTTGCTAGCTAACTAGCTAGACAGTAAGCTATCTAGCTAGTTAGCTAGACAGATTGCTAGATATTTTGTTAAGCAGTTTAAAATGTGGTGATATACTTTTTGAACTCCAGGTGGCACTAATTAAAGCTTGTATACATAAATTTTGTAGTAGCGTAAAATAAACACGATAACGGTGGGTTTTAACTGCACTTTTTAGACACCAGGTGCCACCAGAAAGCACGCAAATGAATTTTGAAGCGGCTTTCCATATTTCCGTCCCTTCACTAAACAGGATTTTTTTTGGAGGGTATTCTCCATTGGTCCGTAAGCTGTGCACACTACTGCCGCAGGATGGGCTGTAAGGAGTGGTCCATAGCAGGAGCAGGCTCCCCCTGGGTCACTGCGAGTGCAGCCTGCTCCGGTAGGAGGCCTGGGTCAGTCAGGATGGCTGTGGTTGTACTCAAGAGACGGAGTGAGCTCAGAACCACTGGGGGAACAAGCAAGAACAGCAGAAACAAGATTTAAAATGCCGACATGCAGCTTGGCTGACCACATAGAGGGAGATACTAAGAAATTGATTGTAACTCTCGAAGCCTCTGATGGGATTTGTGCTGGACTCACTGGGTCTAAGAGCAGGCAAGGCGCAGTGCTGGTCCAACCAGGAGAGAGTGGATCGACACAGGTCTTCCACGCTGGCAGTGGAAACCATCCCATTGTAGGACTCGAACAGAGGCTCAATGATGATACTGAACTGACACTGAGCTAAGGAAGGACACGTTTCATTATCAGGATTCAATATTGTCATATAAATCCCGTCCAGTATTTACAAACCTGACCACATGTCAAACATTTCTCAGTGTCTAATGGGCTGAGAAATGTCAATAGACACGCTCTTCATTCCATCCAATTCACACCAATTTAACAGACAAGTCAATAATTTGTAGAATAAAGCGGATTAATAAGCAGTTATTACCATCTTAAATCACAGTGTATGGAATAAGATGTACTTACATCAGAAGAACGCTAATAGTTTTACCAGTAAACGTGATTACTGATTTAGCATAGCGCTGCAGAATGATCAGGATTTGTTTGAGGGACTTATTCATCTTAACATTTTATTTCTGAATTTCTCAGAAGAATCAGACAACAAAGAGGAAGTGTTAAAACTCCACCGGCTTGTTAGATTAAAAGCCAATCAACAACCAGCATCACATCGGTTGAAAGACAACCATGCTTCTTTGCTGGTTTAGTTTCACAGATCTTAATGTTAAATGCCTGAGGGGGAATATAATAAATCAAAAAGTGACCTTGACCATCCTCCCAGCTCCCGCAGAGGCAAACTCAGATGTGAACCTGCTCGTTTTTGTTTTACAAGCTATAGATGTTTCATAAATCATCTTTCTGCCCTGGTGCCTCTGGCAGCAAAGTTTGAAATTCAGATTTTTTTTTAGCTTCAGTCTTTGACGTTATCTTTTTGGTATGTTTTATTCAATATATCGAGATGAGAGGATCCCGAGTTCATTCATATTTCACACTTGGATTCAATATAATTTTTTCAAAGAGTGGCACTGATTTTTATAGGAAAAATGGTGAATCAAATAAAAAGCAATGATTTTCAAACGACGCAGAGGTGTTTAATGTCTGTATGTTGACTCCCTGACTAAAAAGTGAACTTCTTCTGACCTCAAACTGCAAACTGTACATTTTAATCAGAACAAATGAAATAGGTGTGGAAGCTCAAACTGATATTTCACAGACAATTTTCTTTTCAACATTGAGAAGCATCTGCTACAACTGCCATAAAATCTTGTTTATACATATTTGGAGAAAAAGGCTTGCAGCCACATCATCATTTGATATTCTTGAAGTGTCTGCAGCCTGATGCAGAAACTGTATTGTCACTTTGCTCTCAGTGGCTTGCCAAGATTGATTACTCTCTTAATTTTAAAAGCTCTAGATGAAAATAAAAGTCTCTTTCTTTAACTTTAAAATCAAGCAATTGTAAAATGTTTGACTCTTATGGGCCACATAATAACAGTTATGTGCGTACATGTTATTTTATCAGTCAAATCAAGTCAGTTTTTGTTTATTTAGTTTCAAATTATTTAAAAATTAATAAATTTTTCAGAAGTACTTGTCGAATGAAGAAAAAACGATAATTTTAAACATTCTGACACGACTGGCACTTTGAGGACATTTCTCATCTCGAAGTTGCCAACACCACCGATGTATGGCATAAAATCTCAATAAAACGCTCTCAGGTGTGCGGCGACAAAATATAAATCCACTTTCGTGAGGCGCCGCATTGCTTCGCATTCAGTTCCCGATTTAAAAAAAAAAAAACTCAATTCATCCATAAGGATACGATCCAGAACTTCCAGTTCTGCAGAGTCTGAGCCCGGACGTACTCTCTGAACTTTTGCCTCATGTAGTCAAAGCGCTGCCGTGTGATGGGGACACCTGTGGCTGGGAGCTGCTGCTGGCAAGCACTGTGCAAAACACCCACACACACACACACACACACACACACACACACACACACACACACACACACACACAATGAGTCAACAGAGTAGAGTTACCCATCTTCATGATAGGAGGGTAAGAAGAATGAGGAACATCGAGGGGATAAGCCACAGTCTTGAATAAGCATGTCTAATCCTTGCTGATTAGGAAATGAGGAAACACGCAGTCAGAGGCTGATGCTGAGTAAATGTCTCACTTGATGGCAGAGTTCAGGTGCTGGATCTCCTCTCGGAGTCTCTGAACCTCCTCGTGCAGCTGAGCTCTCTCCTGCTGCATCTTACTGATGTACTCGGCAGTCTTCTGCAGCGTTGTGGCTTTGCTGATCTGTGCCGGCACGCAGACTGATTAGAACCCGTGACGCAACGCCCGCGTAATTACTCACAATGTCATTAGCGCTTCTGCTACGCTGGGAGACGCACTTCGTCAGGTCGCTTCGCTGGCAAATGCAGCTGCATCGTTTATTCGGCGTACCTTAATGCTCGGCTGGGAGCTGAGCGTCGTCACCAGGTTATGCAAAGTGTCGAATCCCAGTTTGATGTTGAAACGTCTCTTTTGCTCGGCAGAGATGTGAGTTATCCTCCTGGTCTCTGTTTGCTGCAGACAGCATAGAAATGTAGATCAAATTTCAAATCTCATGTTCCCATAACCTTCCTACATGTGCAGCAAAGAAAAAAGATTAGAGGACTGCAGTAAATATAGAAAACTATAGAAAGAAACACCCTATTTGACATGTAAACGTTACAAAATGTCCCACCTTATTAGACTCCAGCTTTCCTTGTCCTGAGAAGCCGGACTGTGGGGAGCCAGGATTGGAGGCTTTGTCCAGGTGTGGTGGAGAGATTTGACCTGGACGAGCACCAAACTGAACTAAAAGAAATATTAACAATGACCTTTAAATCGCTTCAACACATAAATAATATTCTGAATTCAAGTCTTAATTATTGAACAAATTGATCAGACTAATTGTGACTAATCGATTATTGAAATAATCGCCAACCAATTTAGTGAGTGAAAAATCGCTGCAGACTCTGAAATATGCTATTTTCTAAAAGAGCAAAATCCTCGGGGTGATAATTAATCATATATACAATTTGCATTTGAGATGAAAAACATTCTTTTTCTGTCGATATGTGTTTTTACCCAGGATTCCTCAAATGGCATAATATTAGCTTCACCTGGTTCAATTTCTTAAAAAAAAAAAAAAAAAAAAACTGTTATTAGAATCAAATATGATTTGTTGATATACTGCAAGCTTTTTCCCCACACTTTCTTGAGTTAAATGTTGACATTTAATCATTTATTTGAAAATTCAGCTACAATGTCCTTGGAAAAGTGAGCTATGTCAGGGCGCACCAGTCACGCTGCTCCTGTCTGTTGCATAGAGAGGAACGGGTGATAGCTTCTCAGTCTTGGGAATGAGCAGGGCTGCGGTGCTGTTGGTGGACCCGTGGGTGAGAAGAGCGGACACCGCTGAGCCTCTCGAGGTGCCGGCACGTGGCCCGCCGGGGCCCAGCGGAGGCGTCATCACTGTAGGCCAACCTGCTCCGTGCTGCAGTGTCGAGGAAACGCCGCCAACTGGAGCGGCCCGGCTTGTCTGCTGAACAACACATGTTTTCTGATGAGAACGAGAACACCAGAGCAAATGCATTTGATTATGTCTGAACTCGATTTTTTTTTTTCTTACATCACATTTCCATTGACGTCGCATTAAGAGTCACAAATCTGCTGACTGGAGCATTAAAGTGCCTTTAAAACTTCAGACAGCTAACAGTAATGACAGGAAGTGCTAACAAATACAGAAAATGAATTTTTGGTGAAGAAACACTTTTTCAAGAAAATTGTAACATATTTTGAATTTAAAAAAGAACCACTGCTACTAACATCAGGAAATCTAGAATTCATAACTTATTTATTGAAAAGAGAAAGAAAACACATAAATGATTCAGTTAGCAGGTTAGTTGAGTTTTAAAAATACAAACTGTTATTTTTGATATTTCAAATCTTGCTTAACAAAATCGGTCTTTAATCCTAAACTACACTAAATTAAAACAACCCAAAATAGATTACGCTAACATAAGCTAAGCTGAAACATGATAATTGAAGATATCTCTCGAATTTAGATACTGCAATTAAGATGAACTAAGACAAGAAAAACTAAGCAAAACAAAGCTAAAGTAGGCTAAACTAAACTTTGCTAAAATGAAATAGACCAAGCTAAAATATGCTGAGCTAGAAAACCATTAACTAAAGCTAAGTAAATGTAAGCGTAACATAAGCTAACGCAAATAACGTGAGATTAGAACTAAACTAAGCATAACAAAAATACAATATAAACGAGGCCAAAGTAAAACAGTTTAAGCTAAGGTGAGGTAAAATAGGCTAAGACGCTTTTTCACAGGCATTATTAATGTAACACCCCCAACAAGGTGAATTCAGTGACTGTTGAATGTGTGTGTAGGGGTGTGTGCGTGCGTGCGTGTGTGT